>JADLZK010010866.1:0-326688 GCA_015847255.1 Hyparrhenia diplandra | reverse complement strand
GAGCCTAAGGCTCTATATAATATTTATAGCGCAGGCTGCGGAGTAGCAACTCCGGTGAATTCCCACAACCGTAAAAAGAAATAGCAAATTTACTTTCTCAAACGGTAACCGTCCTTCCGCAACCGCAAAAAGTTTATTTCTAATTCTTCCCGCAACCATAGAAGTCCATCCCCCAACCGTAAAGTTTCTTTCCAACTCTTCTCGCAACCGTAAAAAGTCCATCCGACAACCGTAAAGTTTCTTTCCAACTCTTCTCGCAACCGTAATGTTTCTTTCTAATTGTTCCGCAACCGTAAGAAGTCCCTCCAGCAACCATAAAAGCCTGCATGATTTTCTTTCAAATTAATGCGTACTGTTCCGTATGGATGGAAGGTCGAGTGAAGAAAATTTCTATTTCCAGTTTTCAGACCGTAAAAGCTGGTTCATTTATTGCGGGTATGCAACATGATGCAAAAAGCACTGACATGCAAATTGTTGTTAGAATTTATATATGAATAGTTCCCCTAAAATTCATATGAAGAAATTTCGATAAATCTCAAAGGCCCAATATTTGTGTTCTCTAATGGGCTTTATTGTTTTAGCCCATGAGTAAAGGTGGGAGGTGCAATATCAATTAGTACCATATTACTAATTGATGTGGAGGTAGGGAGTTTTCCTCCCTATATATTTGTACCAAGCCTCCTTAGAATAGACACAATATAATAACTACAATTGGGAGTTTCAAATAGAAAAATCCTAAAGTAGTAAAATAGTATTTTTCCTATTCTCACTTCACGCTGCGCCGCCGTTGCCAAGTCTCCAGCCCGATCGTTGGCGTGCACCGATTGGACCGGGCGAGTAGGTCTCCTGAACCGCCGTCTTTGCGATCCCGCACCGGGAGAAGGCGAATAAGGTTTTGGGAAGCGCTCTTCGCGACGGACTGCTCCCAAATCTTAGCACGCCATCTCGCCGTCATAAGGCTCGCGCAAAGACGGAACATCTACAAGGACATGCGATCATCGCCGCATCTTCATCACCATGTACTTCTACATCGACAGTATTACATCTGTAATCTAATCTTATTGTCCAACATGTTCAATCTATTTAATCTATCCGTGTGCTAGTTGTGCCTACACCGGTTGCCATGATCATGCCATGTTTTATGTTGTTCTACCATGCTATGATACATTATATGATTTTGAATCATGCTTGTTTGCTTCACATGCTTATTCTAGTAGATCAGTTCATCGTGATTTATATTATGGAATTAATCTGAAAATTGCCTTATATTTCAACAATTGTTTAACCACAAAACTTGTTTTACATAACCGTAAAGGCTGATGATTGGTTTTGGTAGTAATTATGTTCAGTAGTAATTACGTCTTAATCGTACTACTCGGAATCAGCAATAGAAGTAAACCTTGATTTTATAGGAGTAATCCTAACGATGCTTAGTACTAATTGTTTGACTTTTTCAATGTGAGTGGTAGAAATAGGAGTAAAACTTTGTGATAAAAGTAATCCTGACGATGCTCAGTACTTTGTGGCAGTCCGGAGTAATAACTGATGTGCAAAAAGTAAATGGTGTCGGCGGCAACTGGAGGTGTCGGTCAGAAATATTTTTGTCCGCCTGTTCGCATGAGAACGTAATTTATTTGTAACTTGTCTTTTCAATATCATATCATTTTCTTATAATTTTTAACCGTAAACACTGTCAGTCTCGGGTACATTAGGTATCCAAACGCAGGACTAGTAATTCAGTAGTAAACCAGAACATTGCAGTACTAATTCAGTAGTATATTCTTTAAACCACCATGAACAAAGAAACTAACAAACAAACATTCAAGAGAACATCTCTACATCATTCTTCACATCCAAGATCTTGGCCTTTGGAAGAAAATAAATCTATTGCAAACCATCGACATGGAGCCTGTCGTATACTAAATTTAATTCCAATGAAGCTACACAGATAAAACAAAGAAAGAAGAAAAAATAAAAGGAAAAAAGAAATCCAAGCAGATGTCTTCCACAGCTTCGCTCCTCAGTTCCTCCTCGCACCGTCACAATGTTGCAGACAAGGCACCGCCGGTCCGTTGCAGGTCGGCCCTCCATCACGATTCACGACGACGCCGCAGCATTGCTGCAACTGGTGCGGGTGAAGAGGAGTTGCAGAGAACGGGCGCCGACACCAGATCTCGAGGAGTTGCAGAGAACGGACGCACGTAGAGCTCGAGGAGGAGCGTGCACGCGGCCTTCACGTTGGAGCTGTCGTCGCGGATGTTGTAGCGGCCAACGGCGCTGAGCACGAGCGCAACCATCGTAGGGGAAGTGGGGAAACCAGCCCCCGCCGCCGCAAACACCGGTGAGGGGAAGACCATCGACGACCAGTGGAGGGCGAGGAAATCGACGGGACGACGGCCGGTGAAGGGCAAGCAATGCTGACGGCGGACGCCGGACACGCCGCTGCACGGATCCACAGTCGCGGCGCGGATCCATATCCTTCCCACAGGGGTCCATCGCAGGTCGCCGCCGCCATGCACGGATCCACAGTGGCAATGGCAGTCGTGAGTGCTGGAAAAGCAAAGGCGGCGTTGAAGCCTGGGAAACCTCGCCGCTCGAAGTATATAAAGGCAAAATGCGGTTTATTGATGCCGAAATTTAGGGGCCTGATTTTTGCGGCTGGATATCAAGCAGGTAGTAAAACATACTTTGAGGAAGGATCATCTACGTCTGTGGATAGTGGTGCACCTACATGCTGAACCTGGTAGTAAAAGATAAGCGAGCGTGTGTGTCTAGGGTGGTAGTAATATTGCACGTGCGGGGACAGCCATTTACGGCTGCATTTGCATGCACTGCATGAACGCTAGTAGTAATATTTACTACCGCGGAAAAGTCATTTACTCTTATGAATCATTTAATTATGGGAACGGACCCTCGCCGGAGCATGGCGGCGCTCCGCCGTGGCCCTTTTTATTATTATAAGAGCCTAAGGTCCTCAATAGCAGCAGTATATATATATATATATATCGGCGGGCCTAAAATGCACCGGGTGCATTTGCTACATAAAATGCACCCACCCTGTTTCCTGACCCACAGACGCTGCTACCTACCAAGGGCGTGTTTGATATGGGCTCAAAGAGTGTGCCCGAGCCCGTGGGATGCAGGTGGGCTTGTTTGATTTCGTTGGCACCGTAGCTCAGCCTGGTCCTGGGGATGCAAAATCGCTTCTCTCTCTTGGCTCGGCCCAACGCCGCGAAGTTCGTTTCTCGAGCCGGACTTCGCTCCGTCCACGCTTGCTCGCCGCCGCTGATCCCGTCACCTCCTGCCCAACTTCGGGCTTCAACCTTTTTCCGCCCGATGACAAGGACGAGGCGTCACATGCGACCTTCCTCCACCGGCGACGCCAGCGGGGGAGGGCTGCACCGACGGCGGCTCGTTCCACCGGCGACGCCACAAGGCGAGGAGGAGCACCGGCGGGCGGGGGGGAGGAGCCCCGGCGTCGCGGGCCCTTCCTCCACCCCACCGCGGTCGCAGTTCTTCCACCGGGCGGCGAGGCGAGGAGGACCACCGGCGTCCCTTCCCCCACCAGCGGCACGCTGACAGCGAGGAGCCATGGACGTAGCGGCAATTCACCGATCATTGGTGACGAGGCCATGGACCGCGAACACCGAAGACTCCTGCGTCGCGCCGCCCGCGACGCCCGACCTCGCGGCTACGGCCGCGTCGGCCGGGTGAGCGGCGTCGAGCGGAGCGGCGGGTCCATCTCCACCACGGGCGCCCTGGCGTACCACCGCCGCCACCCGGCAGACTTGCGCCGCCGGTTGGCGCCCTCGGTGACTACGGCGACGCCGCCTTCGTGGTGAAGACGTAGATGCGGGCACGCGATGAGGCCAGTCGACTTCAGGGCGCACTGGGCGACGAGGGACCGAGGGGCGGACACATGAGCGCCCGTCACACCTTGGCGGCGCTTTGGCGGTGTTCGATACAATGGCTAAAAGGAAAGGAGAGGGTAACTTCACCCGCACCGATCCAAGGTCATCATCGTGATCCTTTTCTACAACAAATCAAACACAATCCTACAATCGACCGGGCTCTACAGAGGCAAACAATCAAACAAGAGCAAATGCTCCCGGAGGACTGTGGCTGCTGCCACGCGGCCCGGGGCGGGTCGACTACGGCCGCGAGCCGCTGAATCAAACACGCCCCAAAGCGCCCGCCTGTTTGTCAAAAAAAAACACCCGCCCGCCTCGCACTGCGGCCAGGCCCCAAGCTTGCGCTGCACTGCTAGCTAGCAAAGCGCCTGGGCCCGCCAAGCATGTGGGCCCCGCCACCAACCACCTCCCCGCCGCCCCCCCAGCGGAGTCGCGAAGTCGCGCGGAGCGCCAGCGATTGACGAGCCGCAAGGAAGATCCAGGCAAGCGTCCCGCGCCGCGAGTGACGAGCGCGAGGAAGATCCGGGCGAGCGCGAGGATGATCCGGCGAGCGCCGCGGCGACGATGTCCCCAACAATGAGTGATGGTCAGCGGGTGATGCGGTCCTTGGGTGGTCGGAGGGGGCGCTGCAGGAGCACGCATCGAGCAGCAGGCGTGCGAGGCTCGATCCGGCACCGCTTGCAACAGGCGCGCGTGCGAGCTGGAGATGCAGGCCGGTACAGCTTGCCGGTGGGGTCGAGCGGCGAGCTGGAGCTCCATCCGGCACCGCGAGTGGGTTGTGCAGCAGCGCGCGGGCGCAGCAAGCAGCCAGCACGGTGATGCTTCCAGTTTCAGCGGATCGGACGGCGTGAGGGGTAGCCGGTGGGCTGCTGACAACACATGATGTAATTAGCTAAATCATAGCTGAAGCTTATTCATTCCCACCAAAATCGATCTCCAGCTTGGGGAAATAGACAAAGCCAGCAATGCCATGCCCAGTTGCTTCAAACGGTGGAGAGAAGCTGATCCACCGCTTGGAACACTTTCGCACAGCTCGTCGATTTGCACTTTTGCAGATGGGATCCTCACCGCTTGAAAAAAAGCATGAGGGGTGCAGTTTGAAACAAAATTGACAGTAATTTGGTTTTCCCACTTATGACTCAGAGAAATAGAAAAAAAAACTATCGCCTAAAAAAGTGAGTATTCCCATAATTACAACACTTGTGTTTGTAATTTCTGCAAATTACTGTAGAAACCGAGGAAAGATGTATGTATGTATGTATGCACGATGGAAAACAGCTAGTGATGATGGGTGTGGCGTCAGTTGACAATAATTTCTTGAAGAATATTAGATGAGTTACTGAATCGCCTAATGATGAAACATGTCATCAAAATTACGACCCAGACACTAATCTAGTTACAACCCGATAGTAATTATAATAATTAAACGGTTCCTCCAGTAGCAATATAAGGACACAATTAGGATAATAACCTAATTATTATTACACTAGGAAGCTATGCACGCACAATACAATTCCAAAAACCAAAATGATTCTGATGAAAAACATGACTTAAGCTCGGCGATGAACAACTTTCAGAGAATTTGTTTCTAAAATTTTTTCGATCTAAGCTAGGTCGTCCGCTCTTTTTAGTTGTAAAATACTTAAAAAAAAATTGGCACGCTTGGGCCGAACCGTCAGGTTGGGCCGGGGTAGGTCAAATTTGCTCGGATGCGGCGGTTGGAACTCGGATAACATTTCGACAATAACCTAACAACAACTACACTAGGAACCGATGCACACACCATAACAATTTGCAACAGGAGTATCGATTGAGTTACAAATGAAGTAATTGCAACTAGTGGAATCATCCAATTGCATATAGGAAACTAGCCCAATTACAACTAAGGTAATAAGGTAAGCTATGGCTCGCAGCTCGCTCTGCAATGCCCACACTATGGCTCGCAGCTCCGCTTGGGTGTCGCCCTTTGGCAAGGTATCACCCGACCTTGACCTTGCCCCTTACCTTGCAACTAGAGTCGGGCCAATTGCAACCGGGCGGTTGGGCCAGCTTGTAATCGGGCAAAACTGGCCTAGCCGCAAGTAGACGCAAATCCAAATACAACTAGACTTAGGCCAATCGGGTAAGAACCGTTACAACCCGTGACGTGATCCAATTACAACTAGAGTCGGGCCAATTGCAACTAGGCAGTTGTGCCAGTTGCAACTAGGGCACCGTCGGTTGCAAGTCGACGCGATCCAATTACAACTACACTCGAGCCTCAAGGTAACCGGGCAAGAACTAGTTGCAACCCGACGTCATCCAAATAACAACCGCTTATGTGTTGTGTTTGCAACATAGCATGTGTTCTAGGTTGAGCCTCCGCATATTCCACTATGCAACCTGGTTATACACCAATTGCAACATGGGAATGACGCAAATTGCAACCTAGTTAATGGCCATTTGCAACAAAGGAGTGACCCCTTTGCGACATAAACTTGCCTAACTCCACGAAACCTAACCTCGACAAACGCCATGAAACAACTCACAATAGGCAATTCTTTTCTATGGAAAAACAGAGACAAGATAGGGAGTTGTCCCCGAACAAAGAAACAAAGGAATAATAGACAATTTTTTTCTATGGAATAACAATAAACAAGACAGATCCTCGCCCTAGCACAAGAAACAACCGACAATAGACAATTCTTTTCTATGGAAAAACAGAGACAAGATAGGGAGTTGTCCCGGAACAAAGCAAACAAAGGAATAATAGACAATTTTTTTCTATGGAATAACAATAGACAAGACAGGGGTCCCGTCCCTAGCACAAGAAACAACCGACAATAGACAATTCTTTTCTATGGAAAACAGAGACAAGATAGGGAGCTGTCCCGGGGCAAAGAAACAAGAAAAATAGACAATTTTTTTTTTTATGGAGTAACAATAGACAAGAGAAGGGTGTTGTCCTAACAAAGCAAACAATTGACAACAGTTGCAACAACCCACGGCCGCTAAGTTACCATTTGCAATAATGGACTGCTCTCCATGCAACACCGCAAGTGACACAATCGCAACATTTGATGACCACTATTGCGCATTACACACAAAAGGGCCATAAATTACCATTTGCAACAAATGAGTGGCAACGCCGCAAGTCGAGGATTGCAACCTGTTAACAACCTTTTGCAACAAGGGTGATAAACACAGTTGTGACTACAAAGCTGATAAAAACTCCATTTGCAACATTGGAGTGTCCATAGTTGCAACAACGCATATAACACGATTTCAACATTTGCCATTTCCCGTTTTACAAGTCTTTCCTCCTTGCGTAGTCTCAATTAGTATTTGCAAAAACCTTGTTACAACACAAAAATGCAAATTGCAACCTAGTTGATAGCCAATTGCAAACAGTCGATGACCACAATTGCAACACCCCGCGCCATCGGTAAGTTACCATTTGCAACAATGGATTGTATCCAGTTGCAACAACATAAGTGACACAATTGCAACATATTGATGACCATTGTTGCAAACACACAAAAAGATTGATAAATTACTATTTGCAACAATAGAGTGTCTCTAGTTGCAACACCACAAGTGACACAATTGCAAGAAAATAAAAAAATCAATACCAAAAAATGCTATTAACCCTAAACTCGGCAAAGCGACATGAACCCTAAACTCGGGCAGACGGCATGAACCCTAAACCCCGCAACCCTAAACTCGGCAAATTCCATGAACCCTAAACTCAAACACTAAACTCGGCAAATGCCATGAACCCTAAACTCCGCAAACGTTATGAACCCTAAACTCCTAAGAACGCCATTACAAGTATCGTCCGAAAACCTTGCCTTGAGGGGGGCAAGCATTTGGAACAACACTTTCAAAATGGGACAAAAGGGAGGATACCTCAACGTAACACAATTAATAGGGAGAACAACACCTATGGTATACCATTTGCAACATGGTATATAACACAATTGCAACTTGGGATGTGATGCAATTGCAACTTGGTTAATTACCATTTGCGCTTGAAGTGTTTTTGATAGTGATCTTTTTCTCAAACTTATAATTTATATAGTTTATACAGATGTAACATATAATTGCAACACATAGTTGTTGTTTTAGTAAAAAAAAAAAAAAGAATGAGAATGGTGGCAACAAATTGTTGTTGTACGCACATATTGTGTACCATTTGTAACATGGAATATAGCTCAATTGCAACCTCGGATGTGACGCAATTGCAACCGTGAATATTGGCTAGCAACCAAATCGCCTACTAGATGTGCGGAACGAATCCGACGAGTGCGTCGTTCGAATTCCATGCGGAGCAAAGAACGCAAACGGGACGTAATGTCGGCGACGCAAAATGACTTGCCAATGCCGCTGCAGTAGATGGGTGGAGCCCACGTTTGCGCGCCAAAGCAATCCATGAATGAGGCACGGCTTGACGCAGACGGCAGCCACGTATCCCCCTACGGCGACCGGCTTCAAGCAAATGTACGGCAACGGGTGGGGATCTGGCGAGAGGAAAAGTGGCGGAGGAAAAGTGGCCGAAGTAGACAAACGCAAATGCAAATTGCAACCTAGTTGATATCCAATTGCAACAAAGTTGATGACCACAGCTTGTAACGCCCCGGGCCGTAAGTTACCATTTGCAACAATGGATCGCTCCAGCTTGCAACACCGCAAGTGACACAATCGCAACATGTTGATGACCACCGCTGTAAACACACAAAATGGCCGGTAAATTACCATTTGCAACAATGGAGTGTAACCAATTGCAACACTGCAAGTGACACAATTGCAAGAAATCTAAAAACATCAATAGGAAAAAATATATACCCATTGTTAAAAAAAAATGAAATAAAGTAATTATTATGTTATTAAAAAAACATTTACAACTATGATGATAGCCCAATTACAACTAAGGTAATAGGATAGTTGCAACTGATCAAGTCCTCTATTTACGGCTAGAACATAAACCAATTAAATATTTGTATGCCCATTGAAAAATGTATACTGCGAGGACATCATGTGCATAGTATATACGTTTGCCAAGCGTGCTGGTGGGTTTTTCCAAAAAAAAAGAGCGTGCTGGTGGGGCACTCGGCAAAGTGGGCTAGATTTTCCGCGGGGAATGGGGGCGGAGAAGCAGTGCAGCGGGACAGAATCGGGGCAGGGCACAAGCACGACGTGGCGGATTCGAGACGGCTCCTTCCTGGCGTCGGCACCAAAATTAAAATAAATAGGACCCAATTACTACTGGGTTGCAACAAAAACTACTGCACAGTTGCTACTAGTGCCATGACCCAGTTGAAACCCCAGTCCCCAGCCATGAACAAATGGTGTTGGAGAATACTACAGCTACAATGACTACTAGTGTCACGAGCCAATAAATGCAATAAACTAATACAAAAAAAACTAGGCAAAATTACAAAAGGATGATAGAATTTACAGAGCTCCTGTGTGTGCATTTTTTTTGAGCAACTCCTATGTGTGCATTTTGACGTGTGGATTTTTGTCCATCTCTTGAGAGCATTTACAGTGCCCTGTGGCCAAATCCATGAAACAGAGATAACTGTGACTAACGTTGAAGCAGCACTAGATTCCGATCTGAATCTTCTCCACCTCGTAATGCTGACACTAGAAGTTCTTCATTTTCTCAACTTCCAAAACTGAGAAAATTCAAACAAAATTCACAAAAGGATAGAGAAAGTCCGTTGAGGAAAAAAAACGAAAAGAAAGGGGCACAAATCGAGATGTGCCTCACCCGCCTGTAGGAGATCTGCCTCCGCTGGCCCCCGCCTTGTGCTGCTCTGCTGCCGTGGACACCCTGGATAAACAAGTGTCTGCGCATGCACTCCTGCAACCTGGATTTGTCTTCCTGCAGCAGAATGGTCATGCATGATGGACCGCCGCAGATGCAATCGACGATCTACGGGCAGGCCAAGGCCTCGTTTAGTTGGGCTAAAGTTTTGCCAAAAGCACTGTTCGACTTCAGAAGACACTGTAAAGACGCTTCGCTTTGTTAGTGGTAAATATTATCCAACCATGGGGTAACTAGGCTCAAAAAAATCATCTCGCAATGTACATCTAAACTGTGTAATTAGTTATTTTTTTACCTACATTTAATACTTCCGAACATACGTCTTTTGGTGTATTTAATGCGATGTGATGGAGAGAGAGTCTAAAACTTTGCAAAACTTTAGCCAAACTAAACGTGGCCCAAACTTCTTTCCCCTGTCACGGCAGGGACCCATCCGGATCTGAAACAACAGGTAGCGGCGGCGGCGTTCCTTCACAGAAGCAAAGATTGAGTAGGGCCTTGTTTTAGATGGCAAATATTTGGAACCGAATGTCACATCGTGCATTAATCGTAGCGTACGCTTCGCTTGTTAGTGGTAAATATCATCCTACCATGAAAGAATTAGGCCAAAAGAATCGCCTCGCAATGCATCTAAACTGTGTAATTAGTTATTTTTTTACCTACATTTAATACTCCAAACATATGTCTTTTGGTATATTTAATACTCCAAACATACGTCTTTTAAGGTATTTAATGTGATGTGATGGAGAGAAAGTGGGAAAAAGGTTAGAAATTTTAGCCATCTAAACCAGGCCTAGTACACAAAATGAGTTTGCCTAGCTAGCGTGCTTGGCAACTCACGGCCACGGGCGGCAGCAAAAAAAGCACAAGCAGCGGCGACAGACCAGCAGGCGCAACGAGCGGTGCGGCAACCAGGCACTCCTTCTCGGCCGCGTGGGCGCCGCCCAAGGCTGTAGTAGAGACGCCCATCTTTAGGCCTCCGCAACACCACAGCAATTCCGATTGAGGCCTGCGAATTGCAGCCGCTGCCGGGCTCAGTACTGCACGGGCCTGGGTCGTGGTGGGTGAGGACGGCGACAGACGGAGCGCGGGACCGGGAGGCTGGGACGGCAGCGAGGAGTCTGGCCGGGGGCGGTCTGGGCGACGGGGAGGTGCGCAGATTGGGACGGAGCGATGGCGGGCGTTTGCGGAGCAGCCGAGACGGTGATTTTGCTTTTTTTTTTTTTTTTTTGAAGGAACCGGAATTTCATTCATAGTAAAACTGATAGTTTACAACACAGCTTACAAAGACATCCTTCAAAGAAACAAAAAATTACACATAGATCCTTGCAAGCAACCCCGGTCTTCCTCGTCGCCGATGATCGGAGCCATCCATGAAGCCGACCACCACACCGACGTAGGAAAAGAAGTTTGAACGGCACCTTGAATAGCACATCGAGAACCAATGCGCCTTGAAAGCGATGAACGAAAGCAGGCCAGAAAGATGGCCGAGATGGTCGACGACCATCACACCGCCGAACTGGGAGGATCGCCGCCTCAAACGACAACCCCAGTTCGAAAACAGGAACCCCGAAGGGGAAGTAAACTACCGAGGAGGTAGGGCGAACACCCAACCCGATTCCACAGATTGGTAAGATAACGCACTTTATCTTGACCGCAGAGAACGGATCCTCGCCGGACGCCCCACCGCCGAGACGAAGCCGGCCGACGCTATCGCCGCCGCAGCTGGAAGAGGAGCACGGACATAAACTCCGCACCGATGACCTCGATTCGAGTAGACTAACCCTAACCTACGTAAACCTAGACTAATAGAGGTAGGTATAAACACCGGGCATCGATTCCGCCGCCGCCTCCTTTCACCTCCAAATTAACGGCCACCGGAGGCGAAGAGAAGCCGACGAAATCGACGCCGGAAGCGAGTCGCCGGGTTCGCCTTGATCTATCAGATGAGGAACGAGAGGCGCCGGAGAGTTCTCGTGCTGTAGACGGTGATTTTGCTGGAGCCGCGTGAGCGGCGAGGTTGGGAGGAGTTGATTGAGTCGGGATCGATGAGGGCGGGCAGGGATTCCTAATTGGTGCAAATGAGTCGGAAGGGGTGGGCAGTGGGCTGGCTGGTTCGGTCGGTTGGCCTGGGTGCATTCCATACAGCCTATGTTGTCTAGATACGGATACGTGTATCGGATACGATACGTGATCGGATATGCGGATACACATTTCTCAAAAAAATGAGTGACACGGGATACGCCTAGAATTTTTTTAATAATAATAATTACAGAATTTAATAGAAACATCATGATTGCTAGTAAAAAAAGTGATTCAATAAAAGTTTTAAGATCGTACTGTACTATACACTAGCACAAAAGACAAAAGAACAAAACTATATTTAAGATCGGAGTACATGAGAGAAGAGCACTAGTACTGACTACTGACTACTGATTGATCAGTCAAATCGTATACACAATTCCAAGATGCCGAGCGTTTCCAATTCCAAGGATGCAGAGCGTCTGGCAACCGCGTGAGGCAGTATTACAAGTCGTCTGTGCGCTTTGCGGCCAGGCCACAGCGTGCGCGGGCCGTATCCAATTCAGCCCACAGGTATCAGATACGTGTATCCACTCAGATACGTATCCCAAATCCTGAGTACGGCCTAGATACGTATCTAAGGCGTATCCGAGCCGTATCCGTATCCACGCCGTATCGGATACGCGATACGCGCCCCCCTTGGCGTATCCGCGCATCATAGCATACAGCGAATGCACCCAGGTGCACAATATACATACAAAAGATATATATATATATATATATATATATATATATATATATATATATAGGTATTCTATATATTACCCCCGGGTAGTGATTAATAATCACTCCCGAGCCCAATCATCGAACCCGAGCGACCGACGGTGCACGCCAGTTCTTCGCTACCACCTGGTTCATGCGGCGCGGCGCTGGATTCACCCACGAGCCCGACCTGCCGCCCCGACCTCCCTCACCGACCACGATTTCTTTGCGGTTCCACACCCCGTACGCCGGGGTCTCCTTTTCCCTCTCTCCGCCGGCACCGCCGTCCTACCCCTTCCATGTCCGTGGCGGCGCCGGGCGAGCCCTCCAAATCGATCCGCCTGCAAGCCGCCCTCCTCCCGCCTCTCCGGCGATGTCAAGCCACACGTCGCCGCAGGGGGTCCGAACCAGCCGCGGACCACCCCGCCCCCACCCCCGCTTCCGCCGATGGCGCGGAGCACCCGCCCACACGGCAACGCAGCCCCCCCGCGGGTGATGGCGCGCTACCCCGCGGGCGAACGCGTCCACAAAGACTCGCTCCGACCGGCGGCGGGCGCCCTTTCTCCCACCTCGGTGGCAGCGGCCTCCCCGGCTCCCCTTGCCCGGGCGGCAAAGGCGATCCGGATCTACAACCCGCGCCCCATCGTGCCCGCCTACCGTTCCCTCGACCCCCAAATGGCGTGCTCCAGACGGCACCATTAAGAGAAGTAGTAGCGTGTGCCGCTGCCCCGCCTCGCCGAGACGAGCCCCGCGGCTGCCCTCGTCTGCGAGGCTCGTGGCACCGTGGGCACAGCCCTTTGCCGGCGCCGCCGGGCGCACCGGGCCGCCCCGGGCTGGGCGAGCCCCTCCTCCGCACGGGCTTCGAGCCGGATGACGAGTGAGCAGATCGACAAGGTATAGCATCCTTTCATCCTCCCTATCTCAGTCGAGAACCAACATATTTTAAAATTTATGCTCTTTCATCTCTCCGTCAAGATCCAGAGCCATGGCCGCCGGTGCCTCCCTTGACCAACGTTTCCTCATGCAAGTTTGGAACTTTGATTGAATAGGCAACTCGTCGTGCAAGTTTGGATTGATTAGGCAACAGACAGGATCAACAGTTGCTGTCAAATGTGAAGCTGACGCTTTTCCAGCTCGAGTGACTAGCAGGCTATCCGACCAACGTGTTGGAGATACTAGTAGGTATCCAGAAAATAATTTTTATGCATTATATGCTAAATTATACATGCTGCTTCTATCATTCTTTAAGGTCTTTGTCTACTTTTGGATAATTATTACTTTTATATCAACAGATCTCTACCATGTCTGTTTGTTGGGGAGAACTAGTAAAATGGTACACATTCATGAAAAAAGCTATAATTTTGAGGTGCTCCTATTGTTGGATCATGCTTTCTATAGTAAAAAATTTTGATCCTTATTAAATCGTTAATAACCTGTACTATCCCCAAATTTATCTTGTATATTTACTGTTTGGAATCCCTTATGGTTGCATTGTTGATGGACTGTGCATTCCTTACAGATCATGCTCAACTTGAAGGTTCTGTACGCTTCTGCTGTGGAACATTCTCGGTTTTGATAGTTTTGGTTATGAGATAATGTCTTTGATAAGGTATGACGGGGGAAACATATAGTGTCCTTTGTATCTTCTTTTTTAATAAACTAATATAGAATATTGTTTTGTTCTTGGAAAATTCACATGGACGTCGTAGAACCTGCTTTCCTATGTGGATGTTCTATGGTATTTTTCTGATGAAATTCAGTAGAGAAGATGATCACAGCTGCTTGACAATTAGTCAGCAGTGCTAGACCAGCTCCTTTGATGCGTGCACATAGTGGAAAACCTGCTGGTGTTCTCAGTCTGTCAGTACCAAAGATGGTCACAAATGAAGCTATCTTGACAATTAGTCAGCTGTGCTAATTAACTGAGAACACCAGCAGGTTTTCTGATTAGCTGGCAAATTACTGTGTTCCTTTGACTGTATTATAGATAGTTGTGTTTTTTTTGCATCACAGATCTTTATAAAATTCTTTACTCCCTATGTGCTTCATGGCTTCTAGACTACTACTGCTTGTGTATTTTCTTGTGGATCTGTTCAGTATATGCCAATGAGTGTTGAAGACTTGGTGTTATATTTAGAAATTTTTCTGTTAAGGAGAGATTTTTTTGGATAATTAACTCCAAATTCCAATATATCTGACCTGCTTTTTTATGTAAATATCTGTGATATTTTCCTCAAGTTATTGAATTATTTAAGAAACTTCGTCCAGGTATTCCATTGAAATTTATGCATGGTCAGATGAAACATGTGGTACAGCAAGCCATAGTTTCAGATTTCAATGAAGCTACTTCAGTTCAGTTCTAAACTGGTATATCCACTTGAGATTTGGATATAAAGAATGTGGATTGGGTGGTACAGGTATGCCATTATGTTAAGCACTAATGTTTTTCTTGAATGTTTTTCTCTTGATGTATCCTTTTTATCTCATTCGCATGTCAATTGCCCATAAAGCATTGGTAATTTCATCCACCGAGTTGGCCGTGCACCTTGGTACAATTTACAACGAAAATCACTTATTTTCCTTTTGCCCTGACAAAGAAACAATGCTTAAAAGATTGAAGGCAACTGAAATTAGAATATAGCCTCGGTGCTAGTTAGATTCCAAATCTTCATCAATTGGGCTCAATGCCTTTTGTTACATATCTCAAGTTAGTATAATTCCAGAAAGACAAAAGGCGTTCAACGTGAGCAGATTTTTGGCAGAGCAATTCATTGCATATCTGCATATCATGCAAGGGTGTTTCTGCCCTGCTGTCTGCATCAGATCAGCACGCTGCTGTTATATATTTTGGCACTTTAATATTATTCATTTCCAATCTTTTGACCAAATGTCAAGCATTTTAGCATGACTATTGACACATTTTTTTAAAAGAGGTCATGTTATTTATAAGAAGAAAGAAAGAAAAGAGAAATCCAGATCACAAACTACTTGCTGGAATTAGCTATTGACTCCATCCTTTTTCAGAGGAAGGGCTTACTTCATCCGTCCTACTCGTGATTGATTTGCCAGCGTAAATGGATTGAATGATCGAAGCATGCCTTGTGGTGGATTCATCGATCGAGTTCTGCTTTTCTACAGAGTCCACTGCATGCCTTGTGGTGGATTCATCGATCGAGTTCTGCTTTTCTACAGAGAGTCCACTGCATTTTATGGGTTTGTGTCGGTAATTCTGTATTTGCACTGTCTCTTTAACCTATCACACTAAAAACTCCTTGGGCATTCTGTCTAAAAGATTGAGTGTGGACAATTCATCTATGTAGTTCAGTGCATTGAGGAAGTTCCTTTTTCTTCTTTCTAATTACTCATCAAATATGTGAAGATGCACAAGCTGATTTGCTCTTGCATTGTTGGCTCACAGTGGCCTTGGAACGAAAATCATGAGATGCTGATGGGTGGTGTGGACTCTGTGGATGCTAGTAAATTATGAGTGTTGTTTCTCCTTGGGCGCCTAGTTCTTGTGTGCCATCTCATGATGACACTGCTCTCTGTCTAGTGTCTACGCATAGGTTCATCAATGGCCACAATTTTTTTTATTGATTTAGTTTATACTCTATTGCCCTCCATGTTTGTGACATTGCCCATGCTAGCTAGAAAATTCTCAATTAATTAAGAGTCTTTTGTCTACTATTTGGTATTAGTGATATTTGTTACAATACAAGAGCATAGATAATACAGGTGCAAAAAACATGTTTCAGATAGCATAGGTGCAATTTTTAGTCCAAAATGAGTCATTTGCTTCTCACTTGTCTAAACTGAGCCTTAAGCTCTCGAAGATGGCACAATAGGGCATAGCAGATCATGTGTATCTTCTTCTCTGGTACCTATGTTGATGTGAGTATTAGAGATCATAGATGCATTCCATCTTTTGCTCCTTGTATGCATGTTTATGTATCACATGAATAAATAGTTCAGTTCATATTTGCCCATCACCTGTACATGGGGTAGTGCACTTGTAGTAGTAGCTAATCTGAGGCAAGTATGCAGGAAAAACAGAGCTTATGGAGTAAAAAAACATAGCAAGGCCATTTGTGTAACCTCGCTTGTTAATTGTTATCTTGATGTTAGCACATCACTTTTGTGCATTGCCTCATGGTTGAATCCACATCTTCCATGGTTCATGTGCCCTATGGCATTTGGCTTAATAATTTTTGGATGATCTTGTAAAAATAATTGTAAGCACTGTCATGCCACGCCATCGATATAAATGTTTGCTAGTTAGAAGTTATATGTAGCCCAAAACATTCATTTAATGGCTAATTTAGAGCTGAAAGAAGATAGCTTTGTTCTTGTTTTACAAGTTCAGTTCTACGTATCCTTTATGATAGACGACTGAGATGGATGTCTGCTCCACCTTATTTCTCTTCCTATAGCTCCTAATTCAGGTAACTCATGCATTCTAATTTGGGTAACCATGCTGTGCAGCTAGTTCATCTTTCGGTATTGATAAAATAACATTAGATTACATCCTCATTGCTCACTGTCGAAATTCTCTAGCAAACATTTATGCTCCAAAAATAGAGCAAACATTTATCAAAGATTTACAGAATTAATTTAATGCAATGTGATACTTCTCTTACAGTCAGTAGGGCTTAAATAGCTAATTATGCAAAATAGTATGTTAGCATACAGTGACTTCACTTGAACATTTCATTTGTAGGCATATCAATTTCAGTTGTGCAACTAATCTGCTATATATGTTCAATGTCGTTTCTGCTTTGTTGACATTAGGCTCTGTTATTATAATGGTAGCCAGGACCGAAGTGACGTCAGTTGCACCCAAGCTCGTTGCTCCCGACGCACGAGCTCTCCTCGCCGCCGTCGGAACCGCTTCTCAACCCAACCCCGGCCGGCCCCATCCCCAATCCATACCAGTCAGCTAGGGTACGGGCGGCTCGGCGGCCTCGCCCGGGCAGCGGCGGTTCTCTCCTCGTCTGCGCACCTCGTACATCCCGTCTCTCTAAGCTCAGTCGGTGATGCTCCTCAACGTCCCATGCGTCCGCCGCCATCCTCAACTACCCCTTCCAAGGCCAAGATTTCCTGGTGATTGGCGGCCAGCTGGTTGTGCGGGCAAGAGGGATGCCGTGGCGTGGTCAGCCCCTTCACAGGTACATATCCACATAATTTTTTTTTCTTAAATCTTGTCTAAATCTGTGGAGATAAGTTGTGATTTTCTCAATCTGACTCGAAATTTGTGTGGCTTTTGCAGGATCCAGAGGGAGGCAATAGACATGCAATTCATTGTAATGTTGTATGATTATGTGCATGCTGCGGGACAGATCTGCCCCTTAGCCGTAATCCTCCTGTATTGCCTCGCATGATTTCTTTCTGAAGTTTCATTTCATACATGGAGAGGGTAGATTTGTTCTGTTTTTTCTGAGGTAAACATTTCACATTCATGCAGCTTGCCATTGTTTGGACCATTGGACCAATGCAGGAGGCCAGGAGTGCATGCATACTCGACATGCAAACCATGAACATGCACAATTAATTTGAAGGTTCTCCAGGTTAATTAGTCCACAAGAGGCGAGCAGCTTAGAGGTTTGCTCCAGGATTCTTTCTTTGTTGTCATGCTCCAGCCACGTGTTCCTTTATTTGGTTTGACATATATTCTGCAACAATATGGCTGAATTTGATATAGGCCATATTGAAAAATAGGACCGTATGTTGGCAAAAGGTTGGCTTATGAGATCAGCAATGAGGATCATATTCTAGGTTGGCCCTGGATCATAGCATTTAAAATATAAAAACTAAAATTAAAATAGAATTGAAAATGCAACCACTAACTAACAATTATTGATTAGCATCGATCATTAACAAACGTTTGGACAGGGAGAGAGAGAGAGAGAGAGAGAGAGAGAGATGGAAGTGGCACTGTTGCCCATTGTGATTGCCACCATGCTTAGCTTGATTGGGTATTGTCATTTCATTTGTCTGTTCGACATGTTCTATAATTTTGTTGGGCAACTGGTCGGCCGTGGCCATGAGCTCATTAGTTAGGCTGGTGCCCCTAATAACATAAATGCTCATTAATTACTGTTGTTAATCCTTCTGTTTTGTGCTTCCTCAATATCGCCATTCAGCTACTGGATATTAGGACTTGTACTCGTAATTATGAGCTAAGAAGTATTTCAGGCCAATTTAATGGAAGCTTTGCTGCATACTTAATTCTTATATTCTGAATGTACTGCTTTTCTCATTTATATCCATTGTGAAGCTGAGTTAGTTTAGTGATTTTGCGAGACAGTATTTTCCTACGTACTTTGGTTGATTAGGCAGGCATTGAATTTGTAAAATGGAGTTTGGACTGGTAGTCAAATTCCGTTTTTATTAACTTGGTTCTAGAGCGGTATATGGTTCATCATTGCTTTGTTCTCGTGCAAACCAGCTTTACAACACTGCTCCAGCAAAATTACATGATCTCATCTGCCATCAAAATGGATATATGATGTAGAGTTTGTTGTGCAACGTGAGGTGCTTGTAGAGTTGCAGGAAACCGAATCCACTGAATCTTTGCATCATGTGATGAACTTGTGCTTAATATCCGTCTTTCCGAAAGCTCAAAGAGTAGTGAACTAGCCAACTTTTATTAGAAATGTAAATCCCAAGCCATCCTTGATTTGAGTAGTGAACTAGTCATATACCTTTTTCTTTTCAAGATTTATTTTAGTTATAATACCTTTTCTTTTCAAGATCACTAAAAACTGAATAATTATTATGATTGAGCTCCTGCAATACTTTACTTTCCATCAAGATAATGAGGCTGACAAGTTCTTTCAACTGTTTTTTGATCATGATCTAATACAGCTACAGTCAACCTGGGGCAAATGCACCATTTGGAGTCGGCACCATTCCAAAATCTTGGTATTAATCACATCAACAAGTGCTAGAAGAACTAATTAGAAATGAAACAGCAACCACTGTGCAACAGAGCATGCTTGGAGTCATGCGTTCTATGATCTATTATGACATTATCAGTACATGTATTTTTCCCCCAAACTAACGCTATCTGCTTTTTAATCCCAAATGTCACTGGTTATATTTATTGCTTGTAATATGTATTGTCGTCTATATGAAAAAAACACAAGGGAAGAGAAAAAAATAATCTTGATCGCAAAAGACTTCAGATATTTGCAAAACTTGTTTTTTCTACACAGACAACAAAAAAACCTGTTTGCGTAAAAATTCGAAACAGATTAATTGTAAAAATTCGATCGTCAAAAGAACAGAAAAAGTTCAGAACGTGTAAAAATATGAGAAAAAACAAGACGGAACAAATGAAAAATGAGACGGAGAAAAACAATGAAAAGATAGAAATAGAAAAGGAATAACTAGCAATAACAAACGCCGATGGCCTGGAAATAAAAATAGAAAAAACCGTGACGGTGTCAGACCCGTGGGAGGAATCCCGCTCGTTGTTTGCTGCCACGTGCGGAGCGCATGCGGCGCGCGCAGGACCGGTCTCGCTCGGATGCGGACGCTCCAACAGCCGCGGGTCGGGGGCCAGTCTCACGCGGGGGCTCGGGTAGTGATTAATAATCACCGCCTCGCACTACTTAAAGAAGAGCCCTATATATATATATATATATATATATATATATATATATATATATATATATATATATACACACTACAAGAGTAACTAGGAAGTGTATTTACGTTTTGAAACTCCCCCGCAGCAATGATGTCGTGATGTTTGCGCAACCGTAAAAGAAATAAACTTTACTGTTACAAACTGTCCGCAACAGTAAAAGGTCATCTTTAATGCCTTGCATGCAATTTCCGCTAGAGTAAAAGGAAATAGAAATTACTACTATAAGGACATGCAATTGCTTCTGCCAATTTCTTTGTACGGTTGCATGAACGCAAGAGTAAAAAGGAAACAGAAATTACTACTATCAGGACATGCAATTACTTCTGCCAATTTCTTTGTACGGTTGCATGAACGCAAGAGTAAAAAGGAAATAGAAATTACTACTATAAGGACATGCAATGACTTCTGCTAATTTCCGTTTCTTTAATAATTGCTACTATGCATGTTTCTTTCTAGTGACATTCTGGTATTCGTAGTAAGATTCTTTCTCTCAGAGTACTACTTGGTTGACATTACTACGGTATTAGTAGTAAGATTATCTCTTTTTTTTATTTTTGAGGAATAGTAAGATTATCTCTTAGTACTACAGTATTCTGGTATTAGTAGTAAGATTCTCTCTTACTACTACTAGCTTGAAGTCTGTAACGTAAATGTCTGCAAGTAATACTCCTAATTCCACTCACAACTCTATATAGGAATTGATCAAAACTAATTATTACTACTATATTAGCGGGAGTACTAGAGTAGAAGCGATAGGAGTAAACCTTCTGATGATTTTGTAGGAGTAATCCTATTGATGATGAGTAGTTTATGATAGTAATAATATTCACTACCAGAGACGCGTTTTCTCCCGTAAATATTCATACGCCAACTTGAAATTTTTGAACGTAAAGTCTGTCTGAGTAGTAATTCTTACAAAATCATGACGATACTTGGAAATTTCAAACTGAAATTATTTGACTGTAACATCGAAATACAAAATCTGAGTAGTAATTACAAAAGAATTAGCATTGCATAAAAACTAATATTACAAATTTATCCAACAACGAAAATCTCAATCAAGAACAAATCAGTGACGCCAAATTCCTCGAGGCCAAACATGGATCCACGGCCATCCGTCCCATCTCCTGATCGCAACAGCACCATGCTTGTAGATAGCAAATAAGGGAGCCATGGCTAGAGAAGTAAATTGGGGAGAAGATGCCACCACCACACATATGATGTGCCTCCGCCTGTGAAGATTCCACCTCTTGTCAGGAAGAATCACCACTGTTCCATGCTTTTCTGCTATCACCAGACGGCCGCACGCAGGTCCGGCCCCTGCAGCTCTGGCCTCCGATCGATTTGGATGACCCAAAATACAGATCATGAACAAAGAGACTAGTTAGTAGTAGAAATGAATAGGAGCAGTGGTTAATCTCATGGATTGAAAATCGAGTAATCTCATGGAATGAAAATTGAGATTAAGAGGTAATCACAGGTTACTAAAAATCACATAATCAAATCTCATGTGAAGATGGGAACAATAGTCACCTAGATCTGCATGAGCCAGGGTTACGAGAGCCACATGTGATTGGTGCTCGTCATCGCCAGCCGTCGGGGTCAGGTTCTCAGAGATGATGTCTGCTGAAACCTGCAAGCCGTCATCGGAGTGAAGCAGGGACGCTGTGCTGGCGTGGAAGAAGTGGTCGCTGCCGCCTGCCGCTGGGGAAGATGCACCCGCGCTAGCTGGTGGAAGGCAGGAAGAGGCGCCGTCGCTCGTGTGTGGACCAACATGATGAAGGTCACCCTCTCCTTCTAAATATAAGCGAGAGACAATTAATGACAATAATGGAGAGAAAAATCACGGAACAATGAGATGCTAGCTAGAAAAGCGGTGCATGCGTTCTCGGATTGACTTTTACGTTTACAAACTTCCAATTACTCTTGTGGGATCGGATATGGTTAGTGATGGAGCATTAATGCTCGCCGGAGAGCATTAATGTCGCCGGAGCTCCACCGTGGGTCTAAAACAATATTTACAACCCAAGGATCTAAATAGCAGTTATATATATATATATATATATATATAGGGTGCACTTTCTATACACCCGGGTGTAGTTACACCCATATTCAAATAATCATATTGTGTATGTGTTCATACTTGTTTATCGGTTTGAGTATGTTTAGATACTCATATTAAGGTACTCTGATCTTACTACGCGAAAAAAATTTCGATGGAACATATATTTTTTAATATATTACATAAAATGCCACTACAAACCGTATATAAAAAAAAATATATCCATATACTCAAAGTATGAATGCATACTTAACGTTATATACCACCATAGATGGTTTAGTATGATCATATACTTCATCCACATACACTTCGCTCGGGTCGTATATACCACAAATCTTGAGATATACACATGGGTGTAACTACAAAGGAGGGTGTAGAAAAAATTTACCCTATATATATATATATATATATATATATATATATATATATATATATATATATATACTTCAATGCGAGAGGACAACCTTTTTATAGAAGCGAAAAGAGCCTTACGAGCACCGCCGCCAAGCCTTGCGTCCTTCATGCTTATCTTAAAGAGTGAGTAACCTTACCTGTCGCCGAGGTTATCGAACGTCCTTAGTGGACAAGTCCAGACTTCATTTGTGTCATGCATATCTTACGGTGAGCCTTCGCGATGCGACGTCTCCCGACGGCTTCCGATTGCATGATAATTGTCTTGCCTCGTTTTGGCAGCTGGCGACTCTTGTATTCAACTCTCGAGGAGTCGACGAGTCTTCAACAAGAACCAATCTTTATCTTATTCGCCATGCATTTTCTTCTCGAGCATATTTTTCGAAAATTATTCACCGTATGGGTATACGGCCTTCCACGCCCGATTGATTGATGTTGCAAAACATCAAATCAAAACTCGCCTTTGTGTATTATGATAAAAATTATTCACTGGTATGGGTATATGACCTTGGGTATACGGCCTTCCGCCCCGATTGATTGATGTTGTAGAAACATCAAATCAAAAAACTCCGCAATATCATAATACACATGCCGAGTTTTGATTTGATGTTTTGCAATATCAATCAATCGGGCGGAAGGCCGTATACCCATACCCGTGAATAATTTTTGAAAAATATGCTCAAGAAAATGCATAACCGAATAAGATAAAGATTGGTTATCGTTGAAGACTCGCCGACTCCTCACGAGAGTTGAATACAAGAGTCGCCGCCAAGCAACAAAGGTAAAGACAATTATCATGCAATCGAGCTACCGGCGAGACGCCGCCATCGCTAAGGCTCACCGTAAGATATGCATGACACAAATGAAGTCCGACTTGTCCACTAAGGACGCTCGATAACCTCGGCTGACACCTGCATCGGCTACTCACTCTTCGTAAGATAAGCATGAAGGACGCCAAGGCTTACCCGGGCGGTGCTCCGTGAAGGCTCTTCGCTTCTATAAAAGCAGAAGGCCGCCCTCCCCGCATTGAACACGGATCGGCATGCAAGCAATCGACTCTCAAAGATTCAAAGATCGCCACACTCATCTAGAATCCGCACCGCACTCCACTCATACTCCACTTCCACTTCCACCATGCAAAGCCTAATCCTTTGAGATTAGCAACCATCACCACCACGAATAAGTTAGAATCCACTACCGTTGTATAATACCACCCCTCAGAATTAGTTTGTGACGAGGTCCTCGCGATCCTCTCCTCGCTTGTAAGGTAATAAGGTTTGTGCTAAGTGCTTGGGGTTTCCCCGAAGGGAAAGCCGTATGTAAGCTTGTTTGCTTTAATGGAGCAGCTTTTAGCTTTGAGAATCCCCCGCTTCAGTAGCCGTCCATGTAAGTTTGAGTCTACTCTATGGACCCTAGAGGAGAAGCCTCTCAGGCGTATTGTTCTTGTATTGTTCTCGTGTTAGCCCGTAGCGGCGTTTTTAGAGAACTCCGAAAGAACTCGAGTCACAGAGAAGTGTTCCCCTTCGGGTGGAACGCCTCGGGAGACGATAGACGCCTTAGCGTTCTACGTCACGACGGAAAACGGCTATCGTTTAGCGTTAGAGGGATAGGATTAGCCGCCGCTTTATGAAGAGAGCTAGTGATGCATACGGTGAGTACCGAGTAGGATCAACACAAGCATAGTTGCACGTTTAGGCATATTGGAAATTAAGTTTGGTAAGTTTGTTAAGTCCGGTATCACCCGTAAAAGATCCCCGTGAATTTCAATTTCGCATATCATCTCGCATCGCGATAGAAAATATTCAATAATTGAGTTCACTAATAATCACGCACTCTCCGAATATTCCCGCATTTCGCTATCGTTGAATAGTGGCAAGTGCTCATAGTAGTTGAATAATAGAGGAATTTTCACGCGCTCCAAAGATATATACTAATCAAGATCATATTAATCACGCACGCATACTGCATCCATCCACTTTCCACAAGTGCTCCAAATAGTCAAGCTTTTTGAAGTGCCCGAGCCACTCAAGTAGTGCTCTTTGCGCTATTCATAATACTCAATTTGAATAGTGTCCAATATTTTGAATAGTAACACGAATTTAAATAGTAATACTTGAATTTGAATAGTACTGTGAATAGTAACTCGTGAATTTTAAAATTTGATTTTCGAATCCGAATAATTCCCCAATATTAATAATATTTAAGTGGTTACCAAAAAAATTTAGTAAAAATTGAAAAGCTACATTATTTGAATTTAGAAATTAATACTGAAAGTCTGTGGAAGACTAAAGAAAATATAAATATCAAGTGCATCGAATAGTTCAAGAACATACTTGGCATACTTCACACGGTCAAATAAATTTATTAGTAGACTTAATACATAATTTTTATATAACGTGGGGTAAAAGACAAGACGATTTAGAATTAAAATTTGAAAGTCTTCAAAAAGAGCATAAGCAGTTAAAAAGAACAATATTCAAATATCAATAATAAGTTACGATTAGCTTTACAAGCTTTGGAAGAAAGTAAAACTTATCTAGGAAGAAGTAGCCGAATATCGATTATATTAAAGAGAATATAACTTACCTACATAAGAAACTTGAGAATACCAATATCGTTGAGCATAACAAAGAAATTGTGCTATCATCCAAAGAAGTAGTTAGTAGATCATTAAATTCAGATAAATGGAAATACCTAACAAACTTATCTAGAAGAGACAAATCACTCCAAGTAGTAAATAGAGACATAAGACCTTTAGGGCTTATGGACAAAAATAACAGAGGTTGTGAAAATATTGAAACATTAGAAGAAATGATAGATGTAGAAAGAGATCTTGAAAGATATCAGAAAAATACATTAAGAAAAATAAAACCTCAACAAATTTATCAAATGGGTTGGTTTGAAAATAAAAATGGGCTATACGTAATATCTAGAGAAGTAGAATTAAGTGTTTTAAATAATCCCCTGTTCAACTAAATATAGTTAATAAACAAATTGAAAATGGATTAAAATATAGTGGATACAGATATATATACACCAAGGAATGTATATCATAGGAATTAAAGGCATGACAAGAAAGAAATTAGGAGCAAAAGTCCTAATAACTTTGTTAGATAAAAGATGGGATTCAAAGAATAAAGCAAAGATTAGGATTTTAGAAGGTGATATGAATGAAAATATGCTAATAACATATATAGCTCCAGATTTATTAATGCCAAGAAAAGAATTTATAGATAAGATGGCTTTTGGTTTCCGGACTAAAGGCTATGAAGATTTTAAAGGAACAAATCTATTAGTAAGCATTGAATTCTTAGGAAGATTAACTAATAGAAGTGGTACAAAAATATAAAATAAATGTGAATAACGTGATTGAAAATATGCAGTCTAAAGGAATAAAATTTATGAGCCCACTAAAGATAGGTTCTCAAGAAAGGGCAGGTGAAGAGTGGAATATAAGCTCTTTATAGAGCCAAAGATTTTAAAACAACCTAAAGATTTTATAAGCTATGAAAGTAAAGAAGGTTCAACTAGTATTAGGTTTGTAGGTTATGAAGATAAAAGCCTAGATGACTTAGAGACATCTAGTTCAGAAGTAAAATCAGTAGAAAATAGAAGAAATAGTATATGTGAATTCATAGAAATCCTAGATATAGATAATGAAATTAAAACATTATGAACAAAAGATAAAGAATATCCCTAATGAATACTTTACTAATGGAATAAGCAAATGGCCTGCTATAAGAGAAAAAGAAGTTTATTTTAAAAGAGAAATTTATAGACTTAATCAACTTAAACAAAGAGAATCAAATAATAGAAAGTTTAATGTTCCAATAAAGAAACCTGAAGTTGTGTCTAAGCAAACTGAATATAATGCCCAAAAAAGAATTAGAAAATATAATAGATAATATTGAAGATAAAGAGATAAGTGAAGATGAGCAATGGGAAATTAATAACAAGCTTTTACTAGAAAGTTATGAAGAAGAAGATGATGAATATATAAATGAGTTAGGCAATAATAATTTGGTAGATGTTACAAACTCCTTAGAATATGAAGAATTACATAGAATAGATAATTCTATAGAAGCAATGGATATAGATCCATCTCCATCAAAAAGAAAAAGAGGCCCGTAAATAAAGGTTGAAGAAGAAAGAGAAATACCAAGACCAACTAGAAATCCAGAAAAATGGCCCCCACAAAAAAGAAGATTCTACATATAATTATATACCAGCCAATATACTCATATGGGTTCAAAAAGAAGAGATTTTGAGAAAAAGTTCAATTTCGTAATCATAAAAATGATGGTGCCATATTGAACCTAGCAGCAGACATGATCCTATAGATTGGCCAAATATACTCAAAGATATGGAAAAATCTAATAGTGCAAAAAATATATACGTAATCAACATAATATAGGAAATAGAGTAGAAGATATGATTACATATTTAGAAACTTTTTAGGTGAATCAGTTAAAGTTTTATGGGAACAATGGGTAGAATCTTTCCCTATATATTACGGAGAATTAAAAAGAGCTGGTAGCAATCCACATAATTTTGCAAATATTATATCAAGTATAGTAATAGGAGAAGATCCTGAATTGGGATTTACTGTCCTACAAAATGAAAGATTAAGAGAATTAGAAAAGTTATCATTAACTAATTGGAAGAAAATAAAGCAATTTTCTCAACATTATTTATATAATGCTACAACCTCGCTAAACAAGGTTATAATACAGAGTAGTTGAAAAATATTTTCATAAGTTGCCGATCCTTTAGGATCTATGATATTTGAAGAATATAAAAAAGAAACAGGTTCTAATGCATATAATATCTCTCGTGCTATAACTTTTGTTTTTAAACAATTAAGAAAGATATGTACTAATATACAAGCCCAAAGATCAATGAAGAAATCTGATTATAATTTTTGTAATAATATAGTTCAAATACCATTGACATATGGAGAAGAAAGATCCAAGTATAAAAATATCCTAAGAATTATAGAAAAGAAAACATAAAATGGAAGAAGAGATATTTTCTACGAAGATCCGATAATAGAGCTCCTTTTCTTACATAAGAGAAATGTAAGAAGATATAATCCTAGAAAGAATTATGATAGTACTTGCAGATGTTTTATCTCAGAATTCTCCGGATCACTTAAGCGTAACTTGTCCTAATAAAGATAAGAAAAGATATTCTAACAAGCTAGAAGAACAAGAAAAGGTTCTAATAATAGATAGTGTAAATGAAAATATATTAGTATGTGATGATGAAATAATGGATGATGAATCAATATATTCAATCATAGAAACAGATGAGATAGAATATGATGAAGAACAGGGAATCAAGTGATGAAGAATTAGATTTAATTGATGAATTATCCGGATTAAAAATTGAAATGATGGACCAAATAATTTCCAAGCATAAGAAAGAAGAATACCATATTTTATCTAATACATGCTTATCTCATTTTGCAGAATGAATATAAAGATGTGTGTATTGTATATATTATCAAGATCCGTAAGAAAGAGCTACATGCGCCTTTGTTTAAAAACAAGCATGTATGCTATGCTTAACCAAGCGTAAAGATAGAAAAAATAACATAACAAAGAAATATAAAATTTGAGAAAAATAAATCAAAGATATAGGCTTAGAAAAAGAAAGAAGCAAATATGAGAATAATATTCCACAAGAATTTCTCATTCCCAGATTAAGTTTTCAAACCGAACATATCCCGTCATACTTTTACACAAGATATTATAGACTTAATATGGGCAAAATATGCCGAAAGACACTATAAGACCTTTCAAGATATACAAGAATACTTCTTAAAAATATATGAAGTAAAAGAAAGACATCCAGAATAATTGTTAAAGCAAATGTCTTTCCTATGATCCATATTGATGATATAGTCATTGTCAAGCCTCATCAAAGATTTTTAATATTTATGGTCGACATAGACTTGAAATACTTTAGAAATATACAACGAAATAATAATGATGATATATCACTCCAAACCCTTATAGATTATGGGCTAATCCATGATATTTATGGTACATTGGAAGAAATAAATAAATCCGATCTTGGAAAAGCCATTAAAGAAGCATGTAAGAAGTTAGTATGTATCCCCGGAAAATATAAGATTAAATTTTGTTCCAATCCACCAAAAATTCACACAACCAATAAGACCAAAGAACCCATGATATATATATTAAAAAGGGTCAATATAGTTTAATTAAAGTTTGGAGAGTTGAGGAAAATTATAAAGAATTATTTGCCAAGAAAACAAATCATGATAATCGAGAATATTTAGCGAAGCAAAAGAATTAGGAGGTAATGTCATATTTGACCGCAACTATCACATGATGTATCAAAATAAGATAACAAAAATATTCTTCCAAGCATATTATGATGAATATATGGTAATACAAAGAGAAGTTGGAAGGTTGATTAAACCTAATTATGGTGAAGAATGTCAACTAAGAAAGGAATACAGAAGAATTGTTGAATATCCATTTAATATGCCAACCCGAGGATACGGATTTTGAAGATCTTGATTAAATAAGCATAATCAATCCATTGGAAGTTCTATGAATATATATATTTTTGCATATGTTGATAAGGTGTTATCAACAATTTGTCCGGGGAATATCATAATACACATGCCGAAGTTTTGATTTGATGTTTTGCAACATCAATCAATCCCGGGCGTGGAAGGCCGTATATACCCATACCGGTGAATAATTTTTTGAAAAATATGCTCAAGAAAATGCATAACCGAATAAGATAAAGATTGGTTACCGTTGAAGACTGATTAAAACTCCTCACGAGAGTTGAATACAAGAGTCGCCGTCAAAACAAGATTAAGACAATTATCATGCAATCAAGCTATGCGAGACGCCGCTTTCATCACGAAGGCTCACCGAAGATATGCATGACACAAAGAAGTCCGACTTGTCCACTAAGGACGCCGGATAACCTCGATGGACACTCCGGAAGGTTACTCACTCTTCGAAAGATAAAGCATGAAGGACGCCCTGTAAGGCTTACCCGGTGGTGCTCCGTAAGGCTCTTCTCTTCTATAAAAGCAGAAGGCCGTCCCTCTGCATTGAACACGGATCGGCATGCAAGCAATCGACTCCTCCGCATTCAAAGACGCCACACACATCTAGAATCCGCACCGCACTCCACTCATACTCCACTTCCACTTCCACCATGCAAAGCCTAATCCTCCGAGATTAGCAACCATCACCACCACGAATAAGTTTAGAATCCACTACCGTTGTATAATACCACCCCTCAAATTAGCTTGTGACGGAGGTCCTCGCGATCCTCTCCCCGCTTGTAAGGTAATAAGGTTTGTGCTAAGTGCTTGGGGTTTCCCGAAAGGGAAAAGCCGTATGTAAGCTCGTTTGCTTTAATGGAGCAGCTTTTAGCTTTGAGAATCCCCTCGCTTCTCGTAGCGTCCCATGTAAGTTTGAGTCTATTCTATGGACCCTAGAGGAGAAGCCTCTCGTGGCGTATTGTTCTTGTATTGTTCTCGTGTTAGCCCGTAGCGGCGTTTTTAGAGAACTCGAAAGAACTCGAGTCACAGAGAAGTGTTCCCTTCGGTGGAACTGCGCCTCGGGAGACGATAGACGCCTTAGCGTTCTACGCCACGACGGAGAAAACGGCTATCGTTAGCGTTAGAGGGATAGGATTAGTCCGCTTTTGTGAAGAGAGCTAGTGATGCATACGGTGAGTACCGAGTAGGATCAACACAAGCATAGTTGCACGCATAGGCATTTTGGAAGGTCCGGTATCGCCAGTAAAAAGATCCCCGTGAATTTTAATTTCACATATCATCCGCGATCGCGCTAGAGAATATTCAATAATTGAGTTCACTAATAATCACGCACTCACGAATATTCACGCATATCGCTATCGTTGAATAGTGGTAAGTGCTCTGCATAGTAGTTAAATAGTAGAGGAATTTTCACGCACTCCAAAGATATACTAATCAAGATCATATTAATCACGCACGCATACTGCATCCATCCAATTTCAACAAGTGCTCTAAATAGTTGAAAGAATTCATAGTGCCGTGCGAGCCACTCAACCTCTCGTGTGAAGTGCTCGTGGTAATCGTTTATAATACTCTGAATTTGAATAGTGTCCAATATTTTGAATAGTGACATGAATTTGAATAGTAATACCTGAATTTGAATAGTGCTGTGAATAGTAACTCATGAATTTTAAATATATTTTTGAATCCGAATTTTTCCCCAATATTAATAATATTTAAGTGGTTACCAAAAATTTAGTAAAAATTGAAAAGCTACATTATTTGAATTTAGAAATTAATACTGAAAGTCCGTGAAGACTAAAGAAAATATAAATATCAAGTGCAGATCGAATAGTTCTCAAGAACATACTTGGCATTCTTCACACGGTCAAATAAATTTATTAGTAGACTTAATACATAATTTTTATATAACGTGGGGTAAAAGACAAGACGATTTAGAATTAAAATTTAAAAGTCTTCAAAAAAGAGCATAAGCGAAAAAAAGAACAATATTCAAATATCAATAATAAGTTACGAATTAGCTTTACAAGCTTTGGAAGAAAGTAAAACTTATCTAGGAAGAAGTAGCCGAATACTGATTATATTAAAGAGAATATAACTTTCCTACATAAGAAACTTGAGAATACCAATATCGTTGAGCATAACAAAGAAATTGTGCTATCATCCACGTAAGTAGTTAATAGATCATTAAATTCGAGATAAATGGAAATACCTAACAGCTTATCTAGAAGAGACAAATCACTCCAAGTAGTAAATAGAGACATAAGACCTTTAGGGCTTATGGACAAAATAACAGGAGGTTGTGAAAATATTGAAACATTAGAAGAAATGATAGATGTAGAAAGAGATCTTGAAAGATATCGAGAAAAATACATTAAGAAAAAATAAAACCTCAACAAATATATCAAATGGGTTGGTTTGAAAATAAAAATGGGCTATACAAAATATCTAGAGAAGTAGAATTAAGTGTTTTAAATAATCCCGTTCAACTAAATATAGTTAATAAACAAATTGAAAATGGATTAAAATATAGTGGATATAGATATATACACCAAGGAATGTATATCATAGGAATTAAAGGCATGACAAGAAAGAAATTAGGAGCAAAAGTCCTAATAACTTTGTTAGATAAAAGATGGGATTCAAAGTGAATAAAGCAAATTAGGATTTTTAGAAGGTGATATGAATGAAAATATGCTAATAACATATATAGCTCCGCATTTATTAATGCCAAGAAAAGAATTTATAGAAAAGATGGCTTTTGGTTTCCGGACTAAAGGCTATGAAGATTTTAAAGGAACAAATCTATTAGTAAGCATTGAATTCTTAGGAAGATTAACTAATAGAAGTGGTACAAAATATAAAATAAATGTGAATAACGTGATTGAAAATATGCAATCTAAAGGAATAAAATTTATGAGCCCACTAAAGATAGGTTCTGAAGAAAGGGCAGGTGAAGAGTGGAATATAAGCTCTCTTATAGAGCCAAAGATTTTAAAACAACCTAAAGATTTTATAAGCTATGAAAGTAAAGAAGGTTCAACTAGTATTAGGTTTGTAGGTTATGAAGATAAAAGCCTAGATGACTTAGAGACATCTAGTTCAGAAGTAAAATCAGTAGAAAATAGAAGAAATAGTATATGTGAATTCATAGAAATCCTAGATATAGATAATGAAATTAAGCATTATGAACAAAAGATAAAGAATATCCCTAATGAATACTTTACTAATGGAATAAGCAAATGGCCTGCTATAAGAGAAAAAGAAGTTTATTTTATAAAGAGAAATTTATAGACTTAATCAACTTAAACAAAGAGAATCAAATAATAGAAAGTTTAATGTTCCAATAAAGAAACCCTGAAGTTGTGTCTAAGCAAAATGAATATAATGCCCAAAAAGAATTAGAAAATATAATAGATAATATTGAAGATAAAGAGATAAGTGAAGATGAGCAATGGGAAATTAATAACAAGCTTTTACTAGAAAGTTATGAAGAAGAAGATGATGAATATATAAATGAGTTAGGCAATAATAATTTGGTAGATGTTACAAACTCCTTAGAATATGAAGAATTACATAGAATAGATAATTCTATAGAAGCAATGGATATAGATCCATCTTCATCAAAAAGAAAAAGAGGCCCAGAAATAAAGGTTGAAGAAGAAAGAGAAATACCAAGACCAACTAGAAATCCAGGAAAATGGCCCCCAGAAAAAGAAGATTCTACATATAATTATATACCAGGCCAATATACTCATATGGGTTCAAAAAGAAGAGATTTTGAGAAAAAAGTTCAATTTCAGAATCATAAAAATGATGGTGCCATATTGAATCTAGCAGCACATGATCCTATAGATTGGCCAAATATACTCAAAGATATGGAAAAATCTAATAGTGCAAAAAATATATACAGAATCAACATAATATAGGAAATAAAGTAGAAGATATGATTACATATTTAGAAACTTTTTTAGGAGAATCAGTTAAAGTTTTGTGGGAACAATGGGTAGAATCTTTCCCTATATTTTATGGAGAATTAAAAAGAGCCGGTAGTAATCCACATAATTTTGCAAATATTATATCAAGTATAGTAATAGGAGAAGATCCCGAATTGGGCTTTTACAGCTATACAAAATGAAAGATTAAGAGAATTAGAAAAGTTATCATTAACTAATTGGAAGAAAATAAAGCAATTTTCTCAACATTATCTATATAATGCTACAAATCGCTAAACAAGGTTATAATACAGAGTAGTTGAAAAATATTTTCATAAGTTGCCGATCCTTTAGGATCTATGATATTTGAAGAATATAAAAGAAACAGGTTCCAATGCATATAATATCTCTCAGGCTATAACTTTTGTTTTTAAACAATTAAGAAAGATATGCACTAATATACAAGCTCAAAGATCAATGAAGCTATCTGATTATAATTTTTGTAATAATATAGTTCAAATACCATTGACATATGGAGAAGAAAGATCCAAGTATAAAAAATATCCTAAGAATTATAGAAAAGAAAATATAAGAAGGAAGAAGAGATATTTTCTACGAAGATCCGATAATAGAGCTCCTTTCTTACATAAGAGAAATGTAAGAAGATATAATCCTAGAAAGAATTATGATAGTACTTGTAGATGTTTTATCCGTAATTCTCCGCATCATTTAAGCGTAACTTGTCCTAATAAAGATAAGAAAAGATATTCTAATAAGCTAGAAGAACAAGAAAAGGTTCTAATAATAGATAGTGTAAATGAAAATATATTAGTATGTGATGATGAAATAATGGATGATGAATCAATATATTCAATCATAGAAACAGATGAGATAGAATATGATGAAGAACAAGAATCAAGTGATGAAGAATTAGATTTAGTTGATGAATTATCTGGATTAAAATTGAAATGATGGATCAAATAATATCTAAGCATATGGATGAATACAATGCTCAAATTTATAAAGATGTTATACATTCCTTAGATGAGGAAAAAATTACATAATTTAGATAATACTATGGAAGATTTAGATATAATATTTAATAATATCAATAGTTCTACAGAATTTAAAACTGAATTAATGGACCAAGATAATTATGTACATGATTGGGTAAAAGGAAGAGGTGACTATAATATAAAGTGTACCTTCTGCATATTCTATCCTAGTCAAGATAATAGAGCTACATGCAAGTACATGCTTAAAGCAAGCATGTGTTTCATGTCTAAAAACAAATAATCGAAAATGGAGACATGAAGTAGAGGTAGAACCGAAGATAAAATACTAGCGAAAGCAGAGTTAGAAATTTAGAAAATAGAATAAATAATCTAGAAGAAGAATTAGAAGAGCTAAAAACTAAGATAGAGTTAAATAAAGCAAGTAAGATCAAAGAAAAATAATTGATAATATCGCTTTTGGAAGATTGAATAAACCTGATTATGGCAAAAGAATGTCAATTAAGAAAAAAATACGAGAATTGTTGAATATCCATTTAAATATGCCAACCCGAGGATATGGATTTGGAAGATATTGATTAAATAAGCATAATCAATACATTGGAAGTTCTATGAATATATATATTTGCATATGTTGATAAGGTGTTATCAACAATTTGTCCGGGGAATATCATAATACACAAAGCCGAAGTTTTGATTTGATGTTTTGCAACATCAATCAATCGGGCGTGGAAGGCCGTATACCCATACCGGTGAATAATTTTTCGAAAAATATGCTCGAAGAAAATGCATAACCCGAATAAGATAAAGATTGGTTACCGTTGAAGACTCGTCGGACTCCTCACGGGAGTTGAATACAAGAGTCATTTGTCAAACAACAGTGCAAGACAATTATCATGCAATCTGAAGCCCCGGTCGGCGACGCCGCTTTCATCGCGAAGGCTCACCGGAAGATATGCATGACACGCCTGAAGTCGACTTGTCCACTAAGGACGATTCGGATAACCTCGGACACTCCACTGAAGGTTACTCACTCTTCGAAGATAAGCATGAAGGACGCCCGAAGGCTTACCCGGCGGTGCTCCGTAGGCTCTTCTGCTTCTATAAAGCAGGAAGGCTGTCCTCTGCATTGAACACGGATCGGCATGCAAGCAATCGACTCCTCTGCATTCAGCATCGCCACACACATCTAGAATCCGCACCGCACTCCACTCATACTCCACTTCCACTTCCACCATGCAAAGCCTAATCCTCTGAGATTAGCAACCACCACCACGAATAAGTTTAGAATCCACTACCGTTGTATAATACCACCCCTGTAAATTAGCTTGTGACGGAGGTCCTCGCGATCCTCTCCTGCTTGTAAGGTAATAAGGTTTGTGCTAAGTGCTTGGGGTTTCCCGAAAGGGAAAGCCGTATGTAAGCTTGTTTGCTTTAATGGAGCAGTTTTAGCTTTGAGAATCCCTGCTTTTCTGTAGCCGTCCATGTAAGTTTGAGTCTATTCTATGGACCCTAGAGGAGAAGCCTCTGTGCGTATTGTTCTTGTATTGTTCTCGTGTTAGCCCAGGTAGCGGCGTTTTAGAGAACTCTGAAAGAACTCTGAGTCACAGAGAAGTGTTCCCTTCGGGTGGAACTGCCTGGGGAGACGATAGACGTCTTAGCGTTCTACGTCACGACGGAAAACGGCTATCAGGTTAGCGTTAGAGGGATAGGATTAGCTGCTGCTTTATGAAGAGAGCTAGTGATGCATACGGTGAGTACCGAGTAGGATCAACACAAGCATAGTTGCACGCATAGGCATTTTGGTAGGTCTGGTATATATATATATATATATATATATATATATATATATATATATATATATATACACGTGAAGGCGTGAAGCTTTGAGCTATGCATTCATCTGTACAAGCAGGTTAATTGCACGGTGTACTAATGAAGGATTCCCTCTCGCTGGTGAGTCCTTCCCCGACGTCACCATCGAGGAAGCGATGAAGTTCTGTCCTGCTCTGTGCCTGATTCAGTTCGGCGCTCATGCCATGGCTGTCTTCACTCATGGTGACGAGAAGTACTATCACCCAATGCAAGTGCCGCAAACTCAAGACACGGGAAGGCGCTCAAACACGCTTCCATCAAAGCTAAACAAGCAAGACGGGCTGCCGTCGCTGATGCTCGCAGGCTTTTGAAAGAGCCTGAGATGCTCCCAGCTGTTCAAGAATGCAACTCGGAATCTCCCGAGATCACTCTTGAGACACTTGATGATGCCTCTTATTCCTTGTCCTGGTCAATGCGCATTGCACGCTCCAGAAGCAACAAGAACGCTCTTCGCAATTATCGACGGAGGCGGAGCAACGTCAAGAAATTGCATGCTGAGTTAAGTGCTCGGGTTGTCCGAAGCACGATGCCCAAACCAAAGTCAGGAGTTCCAGAGTTCCTCAACGTCATCAAAGAGCCTTACGTGCTATCTGCAAAGGCCAAGAGGCCTGCTGAATTGAAGAAGCTTGTTAGGCAAGCTATTATAAATGAATTTTGGACAAGCACATTAAAACGTGCGGCCAAATTTCCTAGGTGCGGAACTATAACCCGCACTAATAATATCAGTCTTCATTCCCCAATGATGGTTGCCTCATACCATGTCATGGCTGATTCTAGCCCTGAAGAAAATGATTTCGCTGCACTAGCGAATGAGTGCCGGCAGCTCATGCAAGTGCACCTGCCGATCAGCTCCAGCAACAAGTTTAGCTTCCGCCAGCCCAAATAAAGAATGGGAGAAGCATTATCGCCAATCAACTGCATGGTCAGGTGGCAACATGAGCCATATATGTGGTTCATCTTTATAACTTCTGAGAATCCTGCAGGCCGTTTTCATAAACTGGTGGCAGGAGGCCGGTGGCAGGGTCAGTCCAAGTATTAAGGCCCTAGTCATTACAGACATGCGCCTGAAGTCCTAACAAACTGGTGGCAAGTATTATGCTGCTAACAAATGTCCTCAAAACGATCTAAGGACGGTGGCACGGGGGAACCATTCCATGTCTATTTTATGATTTTATCTCATTCAAGGCAAGCTCCACTGCCTGCCCATTGGAATTCATCGTTACACCAAGAATGGTGACTCAAAGATTCAAGATGAAGTCAACATCACCATATCTACAATATGGAAGTGCCCCTATACTAGTAGGGTTGACAATGTGCTTTGTTTTATATACATGAGCACCTTTTCTTCCTCTTTGAACCTGCGGATCTTCATGGAGATGTCATTCATATATTTAACCAGGCAACTCTATGGACTTGTTTGCCTAATTAACACTTCACAATGATACTCGTGAAAACAAGATTCAGAAAGGTCGTGCCCCTGTTACCCAGGTGGCAGATTTTTAACCAGAGAAAGTGATCATGTTCGGGTGCCAACGGTGCTGCCTTTTCTGTTCATCACCCTCTATATACCAATACAGTTGTGGCTATGTACACCAGGAACTTGCTAATTTGTTCATAGCAAGGTTTGCCTTTCAAGAAAAATCTAGCTGGTTGCAGTGCAACATCTACAATACCCAAGGGTTAGCACGAAGCTTCATCAATAGAAGAGCTACTCGCATCATCAAGATCACCAAAGAGTCTATCACATGGTGGGAGATTTCGACGAATATATTTCCTAACTAATTGATACTCTCCATGATATATATGTTGTGCCAACGGTGGGCTGTCATTAGGCATGTTTCTCTAGGATGAAAATTTTCCAACTGACCTACATTGTGGTGAAGTAATCTCAGCACAAAGCACATGGTTTACACCGACAAGGGATGAAAGTGGGTGGTGGAATTTCAATCCGCACTGACCCTAGAAGTCGTGGGTTTATCATGCCTTCTGCCGCTTGTCCAGTTTAAAAGGAATGCCAAGCCTTGAGGGAGACTATAGTGAAAAGAGAGCATGAAAGGGCTACCTAACTTGACAAAAGTCCCGATCAAGTGTGAAGCCACATGCCACCCTCATGAGGTGACAACAAGGGTCTCAAAAAAAAACAATATAGCCTGCGAGGATTACATAGCTACACAAAGATGGATAGCTACCCTCTGAATTCTTTTGAAGACAAGTTTCAAGAAACAAGTCCAAAGGAGAGAAAGAAAAAGGAGGCATAGTCAACTGTCACTCGAAGCTCTCAATAGTAAAAAAAGAGAGAAAGAAAAAGGAGGCATAGTCAGCTGTCTCAAGCTCTCAGTAATTAAAAAAAGTCAAGTTATCAAGCAAAGCAAATTGAAGGAGGACGGGTAGCTATTCATCATCCTCGCAAAAAAGTAATGGCAGAAAAATTGTCTTAGCCATTTCCCCCAAACCAACCATGAAATTCTAGCCGTATCCTACATTCCCCTGCTGGACAAAAGGTAGGAGGCATGAAGCACTTGACTTAAGGAAGCTCGGAAAGATTTCCACAAACCCCAAGAGGTCCTGAAAAAGTGTTAACTTTTTACACTATTACCACGAGGGAACTGAACCACACATGCTGGTTGTGTTGGAATATGAACATCTTATGAGTAATATGCCTCCGTGGCTGCTCCACCATTGGCATCATATATTTTCTTAGAATCAGCGTTGATTCTCTCAAGTTTTCATTGAGAAGAACCAAGAGTTATCTCTACCCTACAAAATTGATTGCTCTTTGGTAAAATTCAGCAAGATGAGCATCCCATGTGACTGCTCGTGCAATTCAATGAAGGGTGTGCAAGACCTTCATTAAATAATTATTCAGATGACCTTTGGCATGGTACATCTTTGGGACCTAGACGGGTATCAATAGCTCTTCTACAACAGCTAAATGCACCATTATCGGGCATACCTGCAACCATGAATCATTTGACTCTACCGGTTGGCATCATTGCAACAAATGATCACTTGAGTTGGTTGCCCCAATGTTATTCAGCTCAATCCAGCAAGCTGGCTGGTGACTCAAAAAGGGTCTCAAGTGGACTCTACAAGAACATCTTGTGGTGGCATGTTGTTTCGTCACAATTTGGCTAAACCGGTGGCAGTTCTATGCTCTCAAAAGTTAAAAGTTGAGAGGCAATGAGCTGCTCATGGAATTGAAGATGATGTGCTCATGGAATTGAAGATGATGGAAAGCTCGCACAGCAATACTGCTGAAACCTTGATGAGTTGAGATGGTAAAACATACTACGACTTTGTATCATCAGGAACTCAGGATGCGATGTATTACTCTACCGCATTCCCTATCACTAATCCGGTGGCATGGATTTTCACCACAAAATCCCATGTCTCTTTATAGATAAGAGGCTGGCATTTTTTTTTATTCGACACATTTTGGGATCCTTTATCTTCAAAGGTGTTCTTCCCACACATATAATACATTATTTGCAGTCTGGTCTTAAAATCAGGTTACTGGAAAGCATCTATGAGCTTTCGGTGCATATAAATTTGGGAGCAGTGAAGCAAACCAACGCGGCGATGTGGAACTGTGAAAACCCTTTGAGATTGATGGCTGGCACTGTAGCTTTAAAATAGTCGCATCAATCTTAATAAATTTATCCATGGATACTACACTCCATTTGTTGGCACCAATATATTTGGTCGGAGTGGAACCCAAGGATTTCTCTTCTTGTATATGGCATGATTTTCGCCATATGTTACTTTTCAGGTGGCGACATGATTTTCACCATGTCCTACAACACAAGAGGGGTTCCATACATCTTGCCTGTAACAGAAGTGTGAGCCGAAATCTATGCTTGGGCTCCCAAAGCTTGCCAAGAGAGAAAAAAAAAACAGCATCAAGTTTCATGGGCACGTGATTACTTGGTACAGTAAAACTACGCAGTTGATACACCACATATAATTGCCTAGAAAAAAGGAGTTGCAAGATATGTTGCAAGGCATTATATAATTATTATTACAAGTAGACTCCAAAATGTTTTGATGGGATAGAGTGACCTACTGTTCAGGGAAGCAAGACATGAAGAAATGCAATAAAGATGGGGCATGTTCTGTAAGTCCCGCGTCGTCCTGATCAGCAAACAGGCAGTCGCTTGCTCAAGGTGCTGCAGCTGGTCGTGGCTCTGGACATCGCCTCCAGTTCAGATTGGAGCACACTTGTTTCCTTGTTAAAAGGTTGCTTCTTGATTAAACTCTGGAAACTATGGATGTCCATGCAAACATAGTTAAAGCAGTGTGATGAGTCCTCGTCCACAAGTGTTGGCATGAAGATTGGCTTGTGAGCTTCAAATTTGTTGCTTATAAGTTCACTCTAGGAACTACCAATATTGGTGTCCGCCTTAAGCTGGCTGACCATCTCTTTAACGCTAACAAAAAGTTTCTCAGATTCAGTGGCAGTCAATTCAAGTTCTGTGAATACATCCAAAAGAAGTGGCAAAGCAAATAGGAATAAGAAAAGAAAAAAAATGAGGTTGATTACGAGATGATCATCAGGTAGAAGTAGTTACCTGGTTCTACTGTTTTCCCTCTTTCTGAATTATAAACAGCAACGGCGCTAGCGTCCTTCATCGTGTGCTTGGATGGACTGGCGTCTGCCTCCATATGGTTTGGCTCCAATCCTGAAAGTTCTAGTGATTTCTGTTGAGTCATGCTGGTCGCTTCCTTCTCTGCTGGCTGACCAACCTGTTGCTTCAATGAAACATGCTCTTGATTGACTGCAGTAAGAGCTTCTGTAGCTGCAGTTTGGGCTGGTGGCTGCAAGTCCATGGTATCTTGCATCACCGGAAATTCCATTGAGAGGTCTTCGTCTCCTTTCTCATTAACAACAGGTGAAAGTGTTGCAAGGAAAGCTTATTACCTGGCAAACTGGTGGCAACGACATCGATTGCCCTAGGCAAGGTAATTTTATCATCATAAAATAATCTGGGTCTCGGAGAAATCCAAAAAGCTCTGTTGTACCGAGTTATGAATTGAGCACCTGGTTCCACGTGCTAGTGGCTGGGCAAAGAAGACATGGCCATCTGGTCGCCTAAATTCAGAGACATGGCGCCGTAACAAAATCTGAAGTGATTCCTCTCTGCTGCTGGGGGAGTAACTTCGGAAATCCAAGCTGTTCGTTATTCCATCGTTCGCACGGGAATTGAGCTGTGGGGTAAGCTGACCACAGTTAAACATACGAGCAAACCGGAGGACAAAGTTGTCAAAATGCTCACCTCGCCTATGGGTGATGCCACCAATGCTACAACTGATAAGTAGCTCCATGGCAGAAATTGATATGGCAAAATGAACTTTGCGCATACATTTGATTCTGACTATAATCAAGTGGTTGTATCCACACCATGGTAAATTTCTTCAAGAATTTGACATTCCATTAGCTGGCACCAATACCTTTGGTCGCAAAGGAAATAGAAGATTTATTAAGGATATGGTATGATCTTCACTATATCCTGCTTATTGTTGTTACTCGGATAAAGATGGCATGATTTTTCGCCATATTTTCTAAATATACTTGCGAGAGTTGTTATCTCAAGACGACAAAGTATAGGACAAATGAAGAGCCAGGTTACGACCATGCGGCCAGGCTCATCAAAGTTATATTTCCCCGAGCCGAGTCTCTGCTACTTCGCGCATAAACTCGACTCGGCGGGTGGCATTTGTTTGATGATTATTTTTAATATAAAAAAAATAATCACGTTAGACAAGATGAATATTTTTTATTGGACGATTATTGGTGTTACAAGCTAGCCGCTGACACTGGCCGGTCAAATTCCATGATCAGAGCTCCATATATGTACATGCACCCATGCGTCATGTGTATGTGCACGCATATGAATGTACGTGGCTGGTTTTGCAACTTCAATCCATGTGTATGTATCTTGATTAACAAAGCTCACATACTGAAAATGTTCACGTACGTATTCGTACGTGGGTGTCCCGTGCGTGTACACCGGGACTCTCATGACAAGGCTGGGTCCACGCATCAGGGAGCCAAACTAACTTATGTATATATGAGTCATCTCGATGATTATTTGCTTGGCGTGCAAGATGAGAGCAGAGGGCGTTCTCTGTATATCTCGGACTCTTTGTTTTTCAACCTGGGACACCGGCTGGAGGACTCAAGTTGCAACACCTACAAGAGATTGATCGGAGCAAGACTCGTGTCGATCTAATCTAAACGTGTTTTCTTGGCTGAGGGGGCAAACGTGCTGCCTCCTGCCGTATATAAAGCAGCCGTGACCCTCAGGCCAAAGGGTCGGCGCAGTCACGAGCGTGCATCATGCAGAGGTCAGATACATGCAGCGCCTGCTAATTACCTTCGACGTAAGAAGCTGCTGCTCATCAAGTCGTCGATGAGCATGCCAAGCACGCCGAGTTGTCGAAGTTGCTGCTGGTTCTCACGCATCGACGCTGGGAGGCCATGCGAAGTCAAGCCTGCACGCCGGGAAGCCAAGCCTGGATCGAAGCAGTGCAGCGTGCGGAGCGTCGTGCTCTTTACCGTTGCCGGTATAGATGGCCATTTGGCCCGTGACCCGCGGCCCGGTCCGTGGCCCGGCAAAACGGCCCGGTACCTGGGCCGGCCCCGTCCGTATTGTACGGCTACTGCGGACTGCCCGCCCGGTGGCCGGGCGGGCCATGGCCGCTGCCCGGCGACACTGCACGGTGCCGTTCGTCCGTTGGCCCGGCTGGCCCGCTGGTGGCCCGGCCCTAACGTAATAATGGAAGAGTGGAAGTGATGTTGGAGCAGCCCGTTAAAAGAATACATCCCCATCCCCATCCGGCCCACCCCAATGAGGCCCAATCTCCTTCTCCACAAAAAAAAAAAAAAAAAAAACGGCAGCGAGGCACACCGCACACCAACCCTATCCTCTCCGTCTCCGACTCAGCGCTGCGGCGGTCGGTTCGGAAAGCAGATGCGGCGGCCGGCGCTCAGCGGCGCCGCCCGGAGTGAGGAGATACGGGCGGCGGCGGCGAAGGAGCGGCAGCGGCGTAGGGCGAGGCCGCGGGCGCTGCGGAGCAGCGGCGGCCGGGCGGCGGTGGCGTGTCGCGTGGAGCAAAGCGTAGCCACGGCCCGGCGGTGGCGCGCGGCGGAGCAGCAGCGGCGAGCGGGGCGCAGCGGCGCCAAATGCGGCGGCGCGGGCGCTAGCGACGGCCATGGGAGAGCAGCGGCGACGCCATGGGGAGCAAAGGCCGCTCGTTTTTTTTTTTTTTTATGGGCCGGGCCGCCGTGGCCCGGCTGGGCCCGAGTGGCCCATGGGCCGCAAATGGCCCGCGGACCGGGCCATGGGCGAAAGTCGCTGCCCGAGCCCGTAGGGTAGCACGCCGCCCACGCGGCCCGTGAGCCGCGCAAGCCGCCCGCATAAAGTCGCCCGGTCCGGGCCGAGCGGCCACGGGCGGTACCGGCCGGCCCGTTGGACATCTATATAGTTGCCGGCCGTCATATTGCCTGGTGAGTTCCCTAGTTCGCTCACCGCTCTTCCAATCTACTGCTAGCAATTTGACAACGCCGTAACCCTCGCCGAGGTCGCGTCAAGTTGTCAATGATAATATGGCAAGAGCTCAACCTGCTGGCTCTTCCAATCTACCTTACATCTATCATCAGAATCCTCGCCGCGGTTTAGCAATTTGACAACGTCCGTAACCCTCGCCGCCGAGAGGTCGTTTATCAACTTGTCAATGATAATATGGCAAGAGTCCAATCGCTGGCTCTTCTGACCGCTACACATCCATCGTCGAAAACCTCGCCGCCGGTTCAGCAACTTGACGACGCCGAGAACCTCGCCGCGCGAGGTCGTTGTCGAAGTTGTCCGATGATCGATCTGAGTCATGAGGAGAATCAAGGGCATGCAAGATAAATTCCCCTCATCATGATAGAGGAGAACAAACGCCGCAAGAGTCAGAGGAAACTACGCTTGTTGTCAATACCGAGAAGTATGTTCATTCGATCCTTAAACAGCAAGCAAGCATCAGGCCGTTGCCGATCAAGAATCAAACCAAGCAAGCAACTCGTTAGTTCTTGTAACTACATCCATCATATATACATACACAACATGCCGGCCAGTTCAGCCGACCGACTTGACAACGTCGGAACCCTCGCCGCGCGAGGTCGTTGTCGAGTTGTTGATAATCAATCCGTGTCATGGAGAAAAATCAAGGCCGCGCGAGACGGAAGTTTCTGTTCGTCGCGATGACAAAGAAGAAGAGATAGGAGTTTCTGTTCGTCGCGATGATGAAGAAGATAGCACGCATGAGGCTAGAAATCTCCACTCGTGCTTTCAAAAATCGAGATACGAGAGTCAGGATTGCTCTGCTCGTCGCTATGTGAAAAATATCCGTGGTGCTACTCCGACAAGAGGCCGTATTGGCTGTAATGCTGCCCGGTGGCGGCATCTGACGCACGCATACACATCCAAGCCTTGCTGCTATTCGGCACATGCATACACACGCTGGCGCGGTTTGTTGTTTGAGATACAGATACGCATATACATGCCGAGGCCCTGCTGTTTGAGAGATGCCATGTCAGAGAATAAATGATGGCCGACACACATGCTAGTTGCTCCACGTCTTTCAAACACCAGGAGGCCAAAAGCTGTTGCATGATCATACTAGTTGCTGCAGTACACATACACATACTTGTGGATATGCAAAATACAGACGCATCGTGAGGAACTACCTCACGGTACCGATCGATCTTGATAGCAAAGTGCCTGATGGTGGCTGTCCATGATCACAAGTTGCAAGCAACTTCAGTTTGCCTTATCGACGTGAGATGCATGTATTGTTGCTCCATGACTTCAACGATAGCGGAGAGGTCGCATTGGCTTGCTCCTTACTACTTTCTACGATAGTGGAGAAGGTCGCATTGGCTTATCTCTATCGTTTTCTTCTACACCGGATGGGTCATATTGGCCTATCCCTATTATTTCCTACGATAGTGGAGAAGGTCGCATTGACTTATCCCTATTGTTTTCGTCAAGTAATGCAAGTGACGCCGGGAGGCTGTCAATTTGATCTCTTGGGAAAGCATTGTCCAAGCAATACCCGTACCGCTGTACTCGGGCTTCTACCGTATAATCGTCCACTACCTGTCTAGTGCCGATGAGGCTAGACGAAATCTTGGCCGAGTGCCGATGAGGCGAGGTCACTACTCCACCGACACGTCCTAGTTAACGGGATCGGATACACTGTTGCTGGGCACCGACGAGGCGAAAGCAACTCACACACGTCCGTGTTAATGAAGGCTGGCATACATGACTGGGCACCGACGAGGCGATAGTCATCCCCTTCATCAACAATACAAATTCCGTTTACTTCGACGTGGCGATGGCGATGTCACGACCAAGCTTCGGCGACATAAAGCCACCCATATTATTACTACGCCATATATCGCATATGGCTGACGGCGATCAATCAAATACATGACGACCATCTAGCGCAGCTTAATCGGAGGTTTTTCGCAAGCTCGTCTTGCGGATGTAATTAACCAGTCGCGCCCAACAGGCCCCGGAATCAGCGAACTACGTAATTTTCCTACAAGTCAGACCTCTCCTTAAGCATGACGCAGAAGACGGAAGAAGACATTTTTTCGTTGATCATGTATTTTGTATATTCAAGAAAGAATTAATGAAATATGTGGTTCTCGAATATGTGTGCACGTGTCGCCCTGCATTACATATTTTATACATGTCTTCGCTCAGTTTTCGACCAAACATAGAAGTCAAAGAAGTACATTTATTTATGGACGGAGGGGGTACAAAATATGTCCATCACCAAGTTAGCTGTCTCGTGATGAACTACAAAAAGATGCAGTTTGTTAACTGATATATTTCACAAACCGGGCCATGACAAGAGGTGGGCTGCTCTTCTACCAGTGCCGTTGGTGACCGCCGCCTGTGAAAAATGAATTTCAAGAGAAGTGTTTATTTAGTAATCTATCTAATCATGCCCGTGTGTTACACGAGGGCCACCAATTGTTGCCTAGCGACACATAGCTTTCCAAAGATAGTGAATTATACAAACTAATTAACACATGGCGGTTATAAAGCCTGTTTCATTGTAACCACATGGATTAGTACAAAAAGATATTATAAGGGCAGCTATCAGAGTAAGCAGATATGCATAGGCTCATTATAAGCTACATTACTGGGTTTTTACCGCGTTGCTTATAGATTTCGATGACGAAAGAACTGTCTGCTCCCGTGTATGTGCATCTGCACGCACAGTTTGAACTTGACTTGCAATTGCCCCCACCGCTCACCAATGGTGTTAGCTCCCTATCTGCTCTAGCTAAATCCGCGATATTGATCCCCATTGATCTCCAGAAGCCGATCTTATCTATATATTGTGATTATTCTGGTCCAGTTCGTGTACGTGTAAGGCTGTGATAATACTCTGGGTATGCTCAACCACAGGCAATGTGTCGCATGTTTATGGGCTAATTTTGATCTTTTTCTCAAAATCCCATGTAGACAACTCCGAGGTTCCATTCAAAGTGTTAGTTGTTATTTACTATGTTAGGCTTACAGGATTTTCCCCCTTTGAAGTGTACATCAATTTTGCCATATATAGATATCACGATACTTTCAATGGGATATCGCCTGACTCGAGTACGACCACGACGGGTCGCATCCTCGGGCCATCCCGTAAAAGAGAAAGGGGCTCTACCTCGATTGGGTGCTCCGTACAGTAAATCGATACCATACAAACTACCCACGCCATCACGATGATGCCCCAACTCAGAGCACCAATATGGAGGAGAAGACTATGACGAAGGCCACTCCGTCCCCTGTTTTCCTTTTTCCCTCCTCCTTACTCTTCTTTACTTTCTTTTCTTCTCGTTCTCCCCTTTAGCTATAAAATGGACGACAGGCTTAGGACGACGGCTTTTAGATTATTCGAGCACGCCTAAAGGTAGAAACACTTCACACACACAAAAGACATGGGAGCTTCTTTCCTCTCTCTCCATTTGTACACCCCTACGACAAACCAAACCACAACACATGAGCCACACGCTCGCCGCTAGACTAGGGACATTCTGTCCGAACCAGGATAAACCCTTTGTGTCTCAATCCTTTACCATCCAAGCTAGACGCGTAAAAGCAATACACTTACTAGTTGGTGTCGGTTTAAAACACCGACAAATTTCTTACATTGCAACTTGTCCCTCGTTCATCTAGTAACACACAAGGATACATTGGACAAAGCTCCAAGCCTCCACTACTCATACAAGCTAGAGCACATGTATCCACAAATTCTGACTGGAAAATTGTAATGCGTGACAAGATCATTGAAAAAGAATCTACGAACCATAAATCATTTAGATAACCGCATAAAAGTTGCATTTTTTAACATCACATGGACCTTTACAAATTTCGCTCCGAAGAAACTTTGAGAGCCGTGCTCTCTCCAAATTTAATTTAGAGGCAGTCATATCTTGGAGAGACAGGATCTTGACGTGTCTACATCCAACCTTTATGGTTGCACGTCGCTCTCTCATGTGGAGTACCGAATGTGCTTGGGTGGTTGTTGTTCCATGCATGCCACTCCCTCTAGGTTTGTTGCTTAGCCTAGCTTATTTAGCCAATACATGTCACTCTTTTCCCGTACATTGCATGATTGCAAAGCTTGCATCCATTTCACTCCCTATTCGTTACCTTACTTTAAGGAGCAAAACTTAATAATTTTGTACACATGTATGGGAATCAGATAAATCACAAATTAATTGATGGCGTACGCGGGTTTAAATTTTGACTTGAAATATAAAAGGGTTTTTCAAAACACTGCTATAGACAGCAAGAAATGTGGCATCCAAAATCAATAAGACATTGATCTTCGGTCACAGGTCGTTCTCGAAGCATAACTTAGGGCCTGTTTGGTTCTCATGGCGCTAGGGACTAATTTTTAATCTTATTTAGTCCCTAAATTACCAAACATGAGGAGTAGGGACTAATTTTTAGTCTCAATTAGTCCCTATTTTAATAGACTCTTGGGAGAGACTAGGGACTAATCTTTAGTCCCATTTAGTCCCTAGTCCCATGAACCAAACAGGCCCTTAGTCCCCGTCTGTTTTGAGGGAGTTTTATGCCTTTAGGATTTCCGTTAACTTTCATTAATTGAGAGGGTGAGCTCTTGTCAAGTTTCTTTTTAAAAAATGGCTTGACAAGGGTGCTCATAGTTTTTCCAGACTTATATATTAGGATTAATGACGATGCATTTTTTAGTGGCTCAACTTATGCACGTCGCCGGATGAGACGTCTGTGGTGACTTTATTAATTTTGAGATTTGTCATTGATTGGTAATGGCTATAAGCTAGATGACAATGTATCTGATGCAAACTAACCCCTTCGTGAAAACCCGTACAAACCACACGGCATCCCCCCCCCCCCCAAAAAAAAAAAAAAAAAACTATATACTCATATATATAATTATGTATATAAGTTTATAATTTAGAACATAGGGAGTACCTTTCTAGACTGGATCTGTAAAATTTGTTCAGACTTGGTCAGATATATCGTTGGAGCTGAGGTTCACATGCAAAGTAGAGACATCCATACGTGTAAGCATGTCAGTCCATGTTTGTAGGCAGCCAGAGCCATGATGCGAAAATAATGGTCTCCCTTTTGCTAAAGATATCACCATGCATAAGAGACAAACCCTGTTCAATCTGCTCAACTTCTAACAGCAGCTCTCTTTCCGATCGATCCGACGAGCGAGTGAGTTTCTTCTTCAGCTCCGGCGGCGACGTCGAGTTGGATCCTGCACTGCATGCCTCGCGATGAGATCCGGCAGCTGGAGATCAGCCATTTTTATAATAGGCAAGTGAAAAGTTTCCTCGATCGATCAGTTCGTCGATCCATCACATTTTTATATATGAACTTGTGGTGATCTGATGGATCCATGGGGTGCATGCATATGCAGTGTCGGAGGTCGGTGAGCGCTTTGCCTTCTACGCCGTTGCCGCCAATCTGATCACCTTTCTAACGGGGCCCCTTCAAGAGGGTCGCCGCCGCTGCTGCCGCAACCAACGCGTGGCACGGCACGGCGCTGATGCTGCCGCTGCTGGGAGGCGCCATTGCCGACCTGTGGCTCGGAAGATACATCACCATTATCGTGGCGTCGCTCCTCTACACCCTGGTAACCATTATCTTACTCGGACTACCTAGCCAGGGACATACATGTAAGATCAATCATATAGTTTTTTTAATTGCTGGATGGAAAATGCATTCATTCAGGGTTTAGGCCTGCTGGCCGTGTCGACCTTGGTTGGGCACCACTGCAACACCGACGACCCCACCGGCGGCGACAAGTGCCCGCCGCCGCCCACCGTCCAGGTGACCCTATTCTACGTGTCGCTCTACATGGTGGCCCTCGCCGAGGGCGGCCACAAGCCGTGCACGCACGCGTTCGGCGCCGACCAGTTCAACCAGAGCGACCCGGACGAGAACGTCTACAGGGGCTCCTTCTTCAACTGGTGGTACTTCGGCGTGTGCGTCGGCACCGCCGCCACGCTCCTGGTCGTCAGCTACGTGCACGAGAACCTCAGCTGGGCCCTCGCCTTCGCCATCCCGTGCGCCGTCATGGCCGGCACCCTCATCGTCTTCCTGCTTGGTACCAGGACGTACCGGCACACACCGACACGAGCGGGGCGCTCAACCTCTTCACTTACGCCGCCGAGGCTTTCGCTGGCTGGCGGCGGCGGCGGCGGCAGAGCAGGCTCAGGGCTGCAGGTCGCACGTCGCATCTGGCTGCACGCCAAGAGCCGCCGGAGATCAGGTGCTGTACGTGGTTACCTGTACAAGGTGATGATGTGACCTTTACTGAACGCCGATGTGTGCAGCAGAAGCAGAGTCGACGAGGAGGCGCCGGCGGCGGCGGCGGCGACGACGATGACGAACACAGCCGTCGTGATCAGCGAAGCCAAGGACGTGCTCCGTCTGTTCCCGATATGGGCGATGACGCTGGTATACGCCGTGGTGTACTCGCAGTCCATGACGTTCTTCACGAAGCAGGCGGCGACACTGGACCGACGCGTCGGCGCGCTGGTGAAGGTGCCGGCGACGACGCTGCTAGCCTTCATCAGCATCACCATCATGGTGCTCGTCCCGGTCTACGACCGCGTGGTCGTCCGCTGTCGCGCCGGTACACCGGCCGGCCGTCGGGGATCACCATGCTGCAGCGGATCGGCACCGGGATGTTCCTGTCCATCGTGTCCACGGTGATCGCGGCGCTCGTCGAGGAGCGCCGGCTCCGTGTCGCGCGGGACGCCGGCCTGACCGACAAGCCCAAGGTGCCGCTGCCGATGAGCCTGTGGTGGATGGTGCCGCAGTACGCAGTGTTCGGCGCCGCCGACGTGTTCGCCATGGTCGGCCTGCAGGAGTTCTTCTACGACCAGGTGCCCAGCAGGCTGCGCAGCATCGGGCTGGCGTTTTACATCAGCATCTTCGGCATCGGAAGCTTCGTCAGCAGCGCGCTCGTGTCAGGCATCCACCGGGCGACGGCGGCGAGGGGCCAGAGCTGGTTCTCGGATAATTTGAACCATGGCCACCTCGACTACTTCTACTGGCTGCTCGCTGCGCTTAGCACGCTCCAGCTCATCGTCTATTTCTTCTTTGCGTGGAGATACAAATATAAGAACGTTGTTGCCACATAATATTAGGATGTCAATGACTTTTTTTTTTCTTCCCTGTTAATTACGATACCCATTACCAGAGGGATGTAAATACGTAGTATAGGTGATATGATACCCACTAGTGGAGGATGTAACCCATAGAGCAGTGGCTTCACCAGACTAAGAAATTTTCTAAAACCCGTCACATAGGGGAATTGAGTAAAAAAAAACATGATTTGTTGGCAGATAATTTCTTTTTCTCAATCCCTGAAAAGTCTACATGAAGTAGGGCTGGACAGAATTGTGTCATCAATTAGCAATGTATATACTGTATGGTATATCCACACACCATGCTCACTAGAGATATAGTATGAACTTTCTACTGACAAATTTATACATGTGGACACGATTATGCGGCCACATACCAAAATAGCCGAGAAAACAAGTGCCTGGTATGGTACCACCATATCTCTGGTCAAAGCTTGCTCAAATCCACTTCGGCTGTCTACTATACAGTCTTATGTGTCTGCTACTCTGTTCAGATCAGCAGAGCTGCGGAAACCATCACAAGTAGCATACCAGTACTTACAGTAGCCGTGTGATGAGCATCAGAAGGATGAGCGGGGGCGCCCCCTGAGGGGCCAACATCAGGCATATTTCTTGGTGCAGCAGGAGGAAGAGGCGGCTCCTCCACGCTTGAAGAATTCAGTGTCGGCATTGGTTTCACAGATGGCAGCGGGATTTTGAAGCTTTGGAGCCACTGATCAAGGAAGCCAGCCTCAACAGGCAGCATGTAGTTGGGAATATCTTTTCCCAGACCTGTACAAGTGTTTTCTGCAAACGCAAGGGTATGCATGTGTCAGAACATGGAGCATAAATACTGCAACTGCATGTGATTAGTGAACTATATACTGTATGCACATGACATGGCAAATAAGACTTACTTTTGTATCTTCTGACTGTCTTCGGGTAATCAGTTATGATGCCTGATAAATTAAATGACTGGACATAGTAATTGATTTCCACAGTTGGATCTCCCAAGAAATCCCACGGGTGTGCTACAAACTCATTCAGGAACACCTGTGCATACACAGCTAGCCCCGCTGACTGCAGATCTTGCACAAGTCTGTTCTGTCTTATGAGAAAATTATAGGTTTGACTGAAAACAGATCTCCTGTCAACAACTACGGCATGAGCAAACTTCTTAATGGCTTTCAATGAGGAATTAGAAGCGTCCCCGATGCCTGAAGGGAGAGTGTAAACAAGCTTATATTTTGTTTTCTGCTGCTTCAATTTCACTAGAACAGCACTATCTTTTGACTGGATCAGAACTTCCTTGGTTGTCTGATTATCGAAGCCAGCAGTACTTAAGGCAGTGGTTACAGAATCAACAATGTCAATTCCTAACGACTTTGCTATAAATGCAGCATTCTGCAGTACAAAAGATAGAATGATCAATGAAGAAAGAATTACATTATTTTTTTTGAATGCAATGGCAGGAGCGAAAGAATTACATTATTAAGATAAGTTTCAAGATATTTGATTTGTGGAAAAATTAGAATATTTGGTAAGGAATAAGGGAAAAACAAAATCTTTGCAGAAGTCTATACAAGTTATGTCTAATACTAATAGCACTGTAGAGCACTTGGCAAGATGACAGCAATTAATCAAATTATATCATTTGTAAATACAAAAATAAAAACAGATGATGGGATCTTTCTTAAAACAGATTAGAATCTTTTTTTTTTCAGACACAGGACAGCTGCATATCATTGCCTTAATAGAAGGAGGATTATGTAGACAATTCATTAACATATTAAGAGGTTATGAATTGTATGTGTCTTTTTACCATTTTTCTTCTTAATATAATGATGCTCAACTCTCCTATGTGTTCCAAAAAAATATATATATATACATATTGAGAGGTTAACTATCTGTTGAACTTTCTTGCTCGTCACATAGTCATTCTTTTTTTTAATGAAATGGCAGGAATCACATAGAAATAGAGACAAAAATCTTGTGGAAACTTTAATTGTATGAGATCAGATCAAAATAAGTAAAACTTCAAGTGAAGGTATCACCTCGATAATGATCATGGCACCAGACAAATCCCTATCCATTACGATTGCAAGAAAGTCAGATAACTTCAGAAACTTCCCTTGATTTGTGTACCTTGGGTTCCTTACAAGATAATATTCACTCACTGGGGAAGATATCTTGGCTGTAGATAAAGGGCCAATCAAAGGGATACTTCTGAGTTTGTGCATTTTGTGAGCTATTCATGTTTTTATAATGCTATTTTCCATTTACTTTTTGGCAGAAAGCAACATCAGTAAATTATATGAACAATGCTAGAAAGGAAACTCACGTTTTAAAGCACTACTGATGTTGGCCCAAGTGAGGTTGAATGTGAAGATTCCTCGTGTAGATTGAATTTCTGGAACAACAGAAGTAGTGGCGAAAGGTGTTCTTTTGAACATTCGTGGTGCCAAGCAGATCAATGGAACTCATGCACATAAGAACTCCATCACTTGTCACTTGAACTGGACAATCAATGACATCTGCTCCATCATCAATTGCACTATGGTAGGCCAGGTCTGTACAGTCTGGATAGTCTCCACTATCACCATTATGCGAGATAACTAAGGGTTTCCCTGTAAAGAAGCACTAGAGATAATTAAACTGAGTTGAAATAGAAGATATCCAACCATCATAGTACAATTGCGAAGGTCGGCCTTACTCCCCATATGAAACATACCATGATCAGTCTTACTTGAATTCAGTTTAGCAAAACAACCTGCAGATGAGAAGATTCAAATGCATTAACAATGAACTGTATTTGGTTTCTTCATAAAAACAACGAAATGTCATACTAAGTTTTTCGGTGGGCGCACACATATCTTAAAATGTGGTAAGGTTATTTTAATATCTACAATTTTAATATATTCATCACTGGACAGTGAAAACTTTGAACACTAAGACTAAATGGGGGATTAGGGTGACAAGCATTCTATTATCAACCCGACGTGTTAGAAAACAGAAGTTTCATAGGATGATTGCAATGATATGCCTTTTACTTAATATAAATATGCAAGTCCAAACTATTGTTGTAGTAGAACAGAGGAAATAGTACTTCACAGGATAATTAATAGGAAAAGGTCAAACCTGATAGCTACACTGTAGTTGAATCGTTATCATGTATTAATGCAAAAATTTAGTAGCTTACCAATTGCCTCTGATGCAGTAGTAGGGTAGTCTGACAGTACACCATCGACAGAGAAACCACCATCACTGATGAAGTTTAGGTACTCTGCCAAAGGATCGTAGCTGTAGTTATAGGGAATAGTTCTATCATTGGCAAAATCAGAGGCATATATTTCCAGCCCTGCTTTGTGGGCTTCTGTGACAATTGATGTGGACGACAGTAGATAGTTATCCTTTGTCACTTGCCAAATGTAGTCCTTAGGGACCATGATGCCAGATGCAACAGACTTAATAAACGTCAGGTTACTCAACAGAGAACCATATGTTTGGTTTATAGAGTGATCTAACAGGTGTTTATCAAGAAAGCTATACACAAGCTTGGTGTTGCGACCAACTCTTGCAGATATATTTTGAGGAAGCCCAGTTCAGGCGACGAGATATAATCCATGGATACCAGTTTTCGGATTGAAAGTATGTATGTACTCATGTCCAAACCATGTTGCTTGTAGAAGATGGGATGCTACACATACGGAAAAAAAAAGAAGGAAATTAGTACTAGCAACAAAATAAACTATGGTTAAATTCCAAGAATAATAGCTCAACCTGGACATTCAACCAAACAGAGGACGTGTTGACAAGGAACTGAAAGTCAGTGACACTGACGATAGGATAGGTGCCGTCGAATTTCTCAGTGCGAGACCAAATTGCTTGTATTACTGCTCAATATAGCAGATATTCAGTTAAGAAATATAGTTCGCTTCGCACCATTAGAATAAATTTGTAAGCCATAAAAAGCATATGACATGATCCTAGAAATGATTTGACCAAACAAACATAAAAAAAAATGGTACTAAAAATAATGTCAATGCAAACAACTTATGATGTCCATAATGTAAAACTAGTACTGACATATAACACCATCGCTGTAACTGTAAACACACGGCTTGGCAGTGGCATATTTACTCACGATAAACTGCCCGAAGCTCAGCAATGGTGAAGTCAGAGACAAAACCATCCAGTCTTGTGCACACCGTCGATGACGTATCTCCGCTTCCTCGCGGGGAACGTTCGGTCGACGGTGGTGCAGTTCTTCATGTTTATGTCCCGGAGGCAGACCCCAACACCGTCCTTTGTTAGCTGGACGTCGCACCACATAGCTGTGCCAGGCATGCTGGCGGCAATGGCGAAAGAGTAGGCGTCTGGGCTGGAATCTGGAAACACTCCTGAGAACCCGCCTTTGGCGATCACAAGTGGAGCCGCACCTGCAGGAAGAACAAATGCACATGATTGTAGTTGCCGTGTCCGGTGTCCCTTTAGAGACTATATATATACCTACTCAGATCATCGCCCAATTAACTTTATGCTTCTCCTATATTTTATCTTTCAGCTGCCCAAACTTTAAATTTTTAGTGTTATTCAGATAATAGTTAATTTTGTCGTTGTTTGACAATAGTATATTTCAGGTGCCTAACTTTTTAGTGTTATTCAAACAATTGTGTATTGTCTCTTCTCTCTTGTGAGTGAGTTGCCCTTTAATTGTGCGAGTTGGTTGTATCACTATTAGACTGTTGTGTGAAATCATCTTAGAATTGAGGCAACTGAAACTGAAGTACTTCTGTCTAAAAACAAAACTGAAACTGAAGTACAGTAACTCAGCGGCACTCACTCTACTTGTCAGAGAAGAATTGAAACTGAATTCTGGAATTTCAGAAGCAATAACCAGTTGTTGCTAATGGCTTACAGAGAGAGATAGAGAACAGAATTCGCTACACTCGTCAGCAAAACTAGGAAACTCTAGAACACCAAGAAGGCCCCAATTGGGTTTATTTGCCAGCAGCAGCAGCTACCTACCGACCCCCTACGAACAAACACACGGAGCGAAACAGAGGAGTGCATAGAGGACGGCACGCATCGAGGAAGCTGCAGAGAAGGAAGGAAGGCTGGTGCATTACCGGTGAGGGTTTTGTAGTCGGAGGGGAGCCGGGGACCCTGCGCAGCGGCGGCGCCGACGAGGGCCATGCCGACGCAGCCCAGCAGCAGCGCGGCGAAGGCCACCCTCCAGCACCTCCACCCCGTTCTCCTCCTCCTCCGTGGCGTCTACTCCTCCTCATCACCGAACTCTTTCCCGCACTGACTTGGTGGCAGGATTGAGGAGAAGCGGCGGGGATTGGGGAAGGCTCTTGTTGCTGCAGTAGCAGGGTAGCACTGACTGAAACGAAATGGAAACGAGTTCTTGTTTTTTTCGGTAGGCAAGCATATATAGCAGCCGTAGGCACAGCTGCGTTCAAACACCGGCCCCACCTGTCTGTTAGCAGGGAAAGGTGGCGCACTGAGGATGGGCCCACCGCTCAGTGACACGCTTCAGTGCACGATTTGTTTGATTTGTTTCTTCTTCCTTTTTCTGCAGTTGTCGACCTTTTTGGTCATTTCTTACTGCTGACAGTGTTTGAAGTCTAGATGATCATTAGCATAGCTTAACAGAAATCGTTATCCAGCCAGATTAGCATGCTCTGGATTCTTCTACCAATTTTGGTGTTTCTCCTCAAACTATGCTGTTCTTTTATAAGAAATAATTTTTCACAAATTTGAGCATCAATACAACGTAGAATTTCTAGTACAGATTTTAAAAGTCATAACACAATTCAGGACGGAAGGAGTATCCCACAAGTGGCTCGGATTTTTAGCTCTATGCCTCCAAACGTTACATAGCTTTTCTGTAAATGAAAGCTCACTACATATGAATGCATGGGTTGTACAGTCGGTGCATAAACATTTTGTTAATATATAAATTTTTAAGGAAGCTCTGCTCACTAGACACGCTAGTTACAGAAGTTAGTTATAGTGCTTTGCAGTTTGGCTTCCCTCTTTTGACTTGGCATATATGGAAGCAGCACTGAATTTTCAGTCTGAAACTGAGATAAGAAGCCGAGTGCCACGCAGTTGTAAAGCGCAGCGCACTTGCATGTTCCGACCCCTCGCGGCAGATTCGCTACAAAGTGGTGTGGTGGTCGTCTGCCCACGCGGGTGGTGCGATCAAAATCAAATGATGGGATGGCATGGCCGCATGGTGCACGATTATGCTTTTTGATTACGAACTGTGTCGTACGGGTGGTGGCATCTACTACAGCACGACTTATCTGACAATAATCTCCTCTTGTTCCCTTGGCACTAAGACTAACACAGGGCAGGGCCCGCTCCAACAACAACAAAAAAACATACATTAGCTTTGGTTGTTTTAAAATGGACCTTACTGCTCCTCGATCGAGTAGTGGAACCAGGACTTTTGATTAAGACTACGTTCGGTTCGTAGGGGATCGAGTCCTACATCTGATCCGGCCAGGAACGCCGTTGTATTTTATACAACAAGCATCACTATGAAGTATGAACCGTTCCGGCCAGGAATGAGCCTAACTAAACGGGACCTAAGGGGACGTTCATATTATGACACTTCTTAAATGCGATAAATATATATAATAAAAGTGTATGTATCTCGATCAATAACTTTTTCAATGTTTTTACATATGTAGTATTTAGTACTCATAACAAAAAAGAAACACAATTATACCATTAAAATAAGTGAAATATAGTTTCTGTGTTGTATTGACACAAAAAAAGTTCACCGATTTTAATTATTAGGTGGGCGGGTGTGTGTGGGGGGGGCACGGCCCCCTAGTTCTGGTAGACTAGGTCACAGGATTAAAGTTTCTTAGCGCCCAAGAGCTGGTGTTGTACCAAATAGGACGCAAGGAGTAGTTGAGATACAAAAGAAATACAGTGACGTGGTGTGGAGAGACAACAAGTGGCCTGTGGGGAAGCGGTAGTGGAGTGGCGAAAGAGTCCTACACTCTTAGCTAGACATATGCCCTTCTTTTTATATACTATCGTTAAGCTTGAGGTATCACTCTAGCACCATATAAATGCAACCTCAGGTAGAGTAATTGGTCCCGACCAATTTTTCCAAGATCAGTCCACTTACCTTCTTAAAACGTTGTGACTCACTTATCATAAGATGAAGGCTCTCAACGCTAATCTTGCATCCTAAAGATTTGAGGTAGCAAGGTTGAAATTATGAAGCTTTAGTAATAGCAGCTTCCTGTCGTGGAACAAGCGACAACGTATCTGTTTTTGTTCGCGTATCACAGCAGACATAAGTCCGTCTACTCCGTAGCTATTGGTGAATGGTAGCGTATGCGCTGTATCACACCGTAGTACGGCCTGTTGTAGGTCAAAGCAAAGCCATTCATCAAGATTTGAGGTGGTTTTTGTGTTGTATAGACAAAAAAGGTTTACTATTTTTTTTTTGGGGGGCACAGGCCCCTGGTTCTACTAGACTAGTCACATGATTAAAATTTCTTAGCTCATGTAACATGAGGCGGCACTCCAACACCATATAAATTCAACCTCAAGTAGAATAATTGGTCCCGACCAGTTTTCCAAAATCAGTCCACTAACTTTCTTAAATCTCTGCGCCTCCTCACTTATCGAACGATAAGACTCTCAAGATTTGAGGTGTTAAGGTTGAGATTGGAAAGCTTTACCATAGCATTAATAGCAGCTTCCTGTCCTAGAACAAGAGGCCTTATATCTGTTTTTGCTTGCATATCATCTACCTTGGAATCACGAGGTATAGCTCTAAGCCCAATAGACATAAGTCCATCTGCGCCTATTGGTGAATGGTAGCGCTGCATCACACCCTACCCTAGTAAGGGAGGGGGCCAAAGCCCCCTGGTTCCACAATACTAGGTCACAACTTTAAAGTATCTTAGTACCTCCAATAATTAGTGTTGTACCAAATAAGACCCGAGGAGGAGAGGCGCAGTTGTGCGACAAGAAAAATGAAGTGATGGGGTATCGATAGGACAGCAGTTAGTAATGTGTCAGAGGTCAACTAAGTCTTGCGAAAAAGGAATCATGTGTAGAGGAGGAAACAAGTGTCTAGTGAACCTCACTACGCATCGTGTTTTGTGTTCCAATCAATTAGAAAATAGAATTTGCCCTAATAATCCTCCACTACCAAAAAGGAGATAAGGATTAATTATCGTATTCGAAACCCCACCTCATTCAAAAAGTCAAACACATGCTTAGAAATGTGCACCGGAGACCTGCGTGGGATGGATGACTAGTACGTACCTTAGTGGCAGTGCTAGAGCTCTCACTAACTAAATTTAGTGAAGAAGGGTAGAAACGAACGAAGAACACGGCAACAGTGTAGTACGTACTCAGGGCACCAATGCAAGAAGCTGGAAACGAAGAATTAATCAAGGAAAGTAGCTGGAAAACAGTGACAGTAGAAGCTAGGGAACGCAACGAGTGAATGTGGATTGCGACGGCGCCATTTTGCCGAGGGTAAGAAATTATTAAGATCCTGTTTTCCACGGCGATTTGATTGCACTTGCACGGCTAGGGCTAGGTATGGATGGATGCATGCAACAGTGCCCTCCACACTCCAATGAAAGGCCATAAGCCACCGGCACCGATCCATGAAGTGGAGAAGAATAAAGCTAAGCTAAGAGCATGTATCGTGGTGGATTGGAATTCTTAATCCATCTCGAAGCGCTGGTTCTTGCGGACCACATGCACGCGCGGCGGCTAGCTTGACTTGGATTATCGCGTCAATGCATACCAAGAGACAGAAAAGAATGAAAACGCACACTTGGTCGGAGATTGTAGCTTGACTTGGATTATCGCGTCAAGTCGTCGATTTCGTCTAAGCCAAGGGAACACACGTATAGATGTTCAACGGGCGGCCCGGTACCGCCCGCCCCGGGCGGACCGGGCCGCCCGGCAAGCGGACCGCTACGGCTACAGCTGCGGGCCGTGCCACCTCTGCTCTCAGGCCGCACCTCGGCCCATGGCCCGGTCGTGGGCCATTTGACCGGCCCACGGGCCACTCGCCCGGCGGGCCCCGGGCGATGTGCCAAACCGGCCCGCCAAAAAAAAACCAACGCGACGGCCGCCGCCGCCGCCGCGCGCTACCGCTGCTAGCGCCACTGCTCACGCGCTGCTCTGCTGCTCGCCGCGCTGCCGCTGCTCAGCGGCGCGCCGGCTTCTCCGCCGCCCTTGCCGCCGCCCAGGCTGGGCTTCATCGATCTTCTTTGCTAAGCCACGCCCGCCGCCCGAGGCTACGTCTTTGCTTCGAAGCGCCGCCCGCCCATGGCGTGGTCGCCGCCTCGCGCGAGGAGCCGCGCCTACGCGAAGGAACACGGCCGGATCGACGCCGGAGCTGGAGACCTTTCCGGCGCGTGCAGGTGTGTGGTAAGGTCAAGTCAAGCACCTTTGTTGGGCCAAATTTTTTGCGGGCCAAATTCTACGGAGTCATGAAATTCAGAATGATTAATTCGACGGGCCACCAACGGGCGGCGGGCGGGCCCGGGACGGGCCGACACCGTGCAGCGGGCGGCGGCACGCCCATGGCCCGCGCCCGCCACGGACCGGGCCGCCCGTAGCCCGTATAATACGGACCGGGCCGCCCGTACCGGGCCGTTTTGCCGGGCCACGGACCGGGCCGCGGGTCACGGGCCAAATGGCCAACTATAAACACACGGACTGATGAGTGCATCTACTTTTTTTTTTCCCAATCCGGACGCCTTCGCGTTTTCTCTGTCTGGGTATGTACGTTGCCTGCAAGACGAATTGGCGAGCGACATACCCGTCACCCACCACACGGCGTGCCGAGCCGACCACGGCCGGTCGGGGACGACGGCGACCAGCAAGTTTCTCTGCATGGGTCACTGATCGCTTCTGTCTAGCAGTACTCCTACCAGTACTCCCTCCGTCCCACCGAGTTTGTCACCCCGGATTCCGCCCATCTTATTCGATCTTCGTCTTTATTCAAATTTTTTACACAAATATAATTTATTTTGTTACAACTTATTTTATCAATGAAGATACTTGAATATTGATTAATTTATTTTATGATTTGCATAAATATTTTGAATAAAACGGATGGTCAAACATAAAAGTTCAAAAGTAAAAACGACGAACTCCATGGAACGAGGGAGTACGTCAAGATTTTCGGTCATACCGGATTAACTGAAATATAATATGCCTGACTGAATAGTAGAATAAGTTGACCAGCCATTACTGCAAGGATAGGATATCGATCGGCCTTGCATTCATATGTATCATCGTCATCGTAAAAAATCGTCACGGATCATCGATCAGATCAGTCACCGTACCGGCGGGTAGCATCAGCAAAAAGCTTGTGCTTGTGCCGTGCGATCGCCGGCGACGGAGACGACTCCGACTGGTGCCACCAACAAGGTCGTGCACTCCTCCGGCGCAGGCCTGGGGAGAGGAAATCAGGGAAACCTGAGAAAAGCAGGCATCTCGTGCCGAGACATTACGCTACAGGGGGGGCGTGATGGCTGACGTGACGCGACCGTGCTGTACAGGCAGCTGCACGATTGCAGAGTGGTGGGTGACTTCAGTCTGGTGCTGTCCTGCTGTGGACCGTGGACTACTCTTGTTCAGTCGTTTGCATTAATATCATAACGTCTACCACACAACATTATATAGGCGACCTATACAATATAAATACATAAGTAGAGATTTCTCAAATATAAATAAACTTGTGTATCCCGTTGAGCCTGCAAATTAGGTTTACCTCCATCTGAGGGTGAGTGGACGTGGACTTTGCTTGTGGAAATCTTTTGTTACGAAACTACATTAGTTTTTTTTTTTTTTTTTTTTTTGGAAAATTATAGCAAAACACACGCACGCACGCACACACACAAATTGACTTTGGAAATCCTGAGGCTCAGGGCAAAAGATATTATAATAATTCCACGGGAGATGGTTTCACTGGCTTCAGTAATTCCACGAAAGATACTTTCAAGAACAAACTTTTTTTTTTATTAATAAACTTCATCATCTACTATAAGAACCAAACATTGCATTGGCAATCTCACGCTCTCCACAAGACATCTCGCAGGGCTGCGAACGGTCAACCCATTGGGCTTTCCAGTAGTGCGCACCGGCTCTGTTCATGATCATTATCCCATGGGCCCGGCCGGCCAGGCTGCTGTGGTGGCCTTTCAACCCATATAGGCCGGTCCTGAAATGGATCCGAACAAGAGCCCATGTCAAGCGGACGGTTGAAACCTAGTAAAAATCAATTGTTCCACAAACTCCATACGACTCCACACAAAGCACGGACCTTGCCACACTTTTTTTTTTTTTTTTTTTTTTTGCAAATACACAAGAGACACAAAGTTTATATATGTGGTAGTGAGTGTTAATAGACATCCATACTCTCTACTACATCTATGAACAGGCACTTTAACTTTGTGCATCTTTGAAAGACTAGACCAACCGATATGCAAGATTGATGAAATCAACATACATAGGAGCCTCAATAAATAGCATCTCCTCTTCATGGTATATGAGTACAAGTATCTAGGCTAGGAGTTGAACCTTAGATTAAAAATCCACCACTGGCTACCTAACAAAGCTAATGGACAATAAGTTTGCCACAAAATCAGGGATGACAATGAGGACTATAAGGCTATGCAAACATTTGTGCATGCATCCGCACCGGAAGAAACTCGACACGAAAACCCGCCACAACCCTGAAGTCCTTACCGGTGACATCTATGATCACTACGACTTGTGTTGGCCAAGAGGATCCCTGAAGTCCTTACCGGTGACATCTATGTTCACTACGACTTGTGTACGTTGGCCAAGAAGGGGAGAGGGAGGCATTCTAGAGGGGCCTGACTATATGATGGGAGACATTATATACCTAGCGCTGGTTTATTACATAGGTCATGTTTAGCTTCATCGAATTGTTAGCTCAATTTACTCTAGTTCAAGTCCATGGAGGGCACCCACGGGTAGAAATCAAAACTTGTCACGTTTGCGAGGCCCCTGAACCTATAGCCTATGTGGGTGAGTCCATATTTGCCCTCGACCCAGTTGGGTCGAAAACCCACTTGCCTCGGATCATTACCCGCTTGACTACCATTATTCCTACACAAAGTTAGAGAGTTATGCAGAGCACAAATCTAGCCCACATGGTAATACTAGTCAGTAACAAGTTCATACTTGAAGAGCTTGATTTGAAAGATAGAAAAAAGAAAATCTTCAAAAAGATGGAACACACTACACAATCAATGCAAAACACATAGTAAAAGATACTAGTACGGTACACGTATTAAGCAACATATTCAAACGACCAAGAGCTCCAAGGCCCGGCCCCACCGATGTGTTGTAAAGCCAGGCCACATCAGCACCGACACTGGGCCCCATTCACCCGACACAGAAGTAACACACACACAGATACATTATTCGACACAAACAACACGACACAAGTACTAGAAGGGCCCACCCCGCCACGTAGCTAAGTACGAAACAACGTGAACCCGCCAACACAGCGACGACGGCGGCCGACGACGAGTCCACGAACAAGCAGCTAGCTGCTAGCGACCTATGCCGGCGCCATGCCGTGTTCCGTGGCGCCAGCGCGGCGCCATGTGACAAGCTGACTCACTCGGACTTGTCGGCGGCGGCGGCCTCCGGAGCAGCGGCGTCCTCTGCCGGCGTTGCCTCCTCGGTCGCCGCGGCGGCCGGCGCTGCCTCCTCCGCCGGTGCGGCTTCTGTCTCAGGAGCGGCGGCAACAGCAGGCGCTGCCTCCTCCTCCTGACCTCCTCTGCCGCCACGGGCACGGGCACCTCGGGCTCAGCAGCCGCTGGCTCTGCCGTCGCAGCCTCTACCTCCGCTTCCTTGGTCTCGGTCTCAGCCGGAGCTGCGGCCTCCGGTTCGGCAGTTACCTCCGGCTCTGCCTCCTTAGTCTCTGTCTCTGCTGCCGGCGCGGCGGCCTCCACCTCTGCTTCCTCGGTCGGCGTGGCCACGGCCTTGACCGGCGCAGCAGCAGCCTCCGGCTCGGCCTCCTTGGTCTCCGTCTCTGCTGCCGGTGCGGCGGCTTCCGCCTCCGCTTCCTTGGTCTCAGTCTCGGCAGGGACAGCCTCACCCACCTCCTCCACCGCCTCCGGCTCCTTAACGACCTCGGTCTCCGCTGCCGGAGCTGGCTCTTCGGCGGCCGGAGTCTCTGCGACAACCGGAGCAGCATCCTCCTCCTTTGGGGTCTCCTCAACGACGACGGCGGCCGGCTGGACAGCCTCCGCTACCCCCGGAGCCTCCTCGACGGGCACGGCAGTCGGGACCTGGACCTGCACACCAACGTTCGCACACATGGAAGGAACGGTGAGCAAAGCATTCGTTTTCCATGGCACGCTCAGTACGATCACGTACTGCATGCATCATTCACAATGGTAAATTGGTGATTGGTGCAAGTGGAAACATGCATCATGCAGATCGATGTATGAAAAATGAAACTGACTATGTGATCGATCCGATCGAATTGAAGAGAATGGGATCGATTGGAGGGTGCAGTGACAGTTACCTCGGCGGTGGCCATTGGTGCAGCTGGGATGGGTTGTGATGACTGAAGATGGAGCTGGACTGAACAAAGCACTGAAGCTCCGAGCTAAGCTTACCAGTGTGATGGACTGCTGTCTTGTGGATTGTGATGTGGTGTGCTGAGCGGCAGAGGGGGTGTATATATAGTGCCAGGTCCTCCAAGGCCAAAACGGTCATTATGCAAAGTACAAGCCTAAAAGGGCAAGCCAGCCAGCCAAACCATGTGTACCGTATCATCATATTATAATACCTTAATACATACGGATTCTTTTGTGTATATATATAAAAAAGAAATGTGAATCTTAGATCGAGCTCCAAGCCTCCACCACAACCACATGGCTACATGCATGACACGTCATTATTCCTATACCGTACGTGTCCATTATATTCAGGGCAAGTTGCTTTGCAGGAGTAGCTCGCTCTGATGGATTGATTGATGAATCAATCATATAGTATGTATATATATTTCTCCAAAAGATGGCCATGGCCACCATGGATCCAGCGATCCAGCGAGAGCGAGCCCCCATGACCATGCATACATAGGCATTGCCTGGAAGGAGCACATGTCCAGATCGATGGACGATGAGTGTGTGCACTGTGTGCAGTAGTGCGGCACTGGTGCTACCAGCTAGCTGCGTGGTGCACTGTTTCCCTTTCGGCTTTGCATTGGCCGTGGCCAGTCTTGTTAATCACCTACTAGTAGCCATGACGTCGATCGATCTGGCTGTCAAGATGAGGCCAACGTACAAGCTATGGCAACAGAGATCGATTCAGAGAACCACGACGGCGAACACGCCTTTTGAGTTGTAAGGAACGATGTGTCCACCGTGGCTGCTCGTCATCACCAGCCGGCCGTCATCAGTGCTGCAGTACGTGTGCAGTGTGTGCCTACCTTCTCAGCCCAGTGCCAGCCTTGGTTGGACGGAGTACGGATGGACGATGGACGAACGAACGACAGATGTTCTACGGCCTGGATCCATCGCCATAGATGGATCGATTTCCTTCTTCCCTACTATATTTCTCGCACTCATTTGATCCATGGATCGATGATGGCCTCCAGATCTACGCAGCCTCCTCCATTGGTTGCATTGTTCGAGAAAAAATAAAACTAGTTGTAGTGGTAGAATTATTGTTTTGTACGGCCAAGAGATACGATGGGTGGTGGCGTGGAGACAGAGCGATGCAAACGTACGTGATGTGTATCCCGATCCATGGGCCAAAGAATGTGCGCTCGGTAGCTCCAATGGTGTACATGCGTCCATCAATCGAGTATAGCGTGACACGCACCCAATCCGACTAGCTAGCTAGGGTCAATTTCTGGATAGATCAATGGCTGCAAATTACTACTACTGCATCGATCAACTTTTCCATGTCCAACCAGAGCTTGTGATAGGTATAGCATTAGGTCTGAGCCTCATCGATCAGTGGAGGCCGGTCGACGTCGTACGTACGTGTAAATAAACAAGCAAGCAAACAAACTGTGTGTGTTGACGGGTGAATATTGGTGATGTAGGATTACTGGCTTAGAAACAAAGGAACACATGAATGAATGCATGCGTCTATGGCGTAGGCTCTGCCGGAGGAACGATGTGTAGAAAAAGGTAAGGGAATGTGTCAAGATCGTATCGTGATGCAATGATGCTAATGCGGATTTCTCTCGTAAAATGATGCCAATTGACACCCGGCCAGTGTGCTAGCTACTAGTATGATCTACTACTAGGATTTAACGTGCAGAGACCGATAGAGGGAGCTGAACCCATCGTAATTATTTAAGTATGTTCATAACCGAAGCTTAGCTTGTGGTACGTGGTACATAAATGTGATCGCTACATGGCCAACATACGTGTATCCATGCACGCCAAGAAATGAAAGAGAGAACAAATTCACACACACAGCTGCTACGAGGAATTCTATAGTTAGTTTTACAGCAACCTAGGCATAATAAATAGATTAACACGTACACAGCTACTACTAGTACTACGGGACCGGGACGGGTGAAGTGAATGAAGCGCTGGCATGGCACGTCACATGTGTGTGTCCTGGGCAGCGCTGCAGTGCCAGCCAGGCCAGCCTCCGCTTCGTTCCGTGGGCAACAACAATGATTCCGGCAGGTGGATGGAGGGATCGCGTCGGATCGAGCGTAGCACGGCCTCCACGGTTGGATCGCCACCGCCAGCCAGCCGCGCCTTTTCCCCAAAAGCCACCGCCGCCGGCCGGCGCACACGACGCCCAGTCCGATCACCCATCCATCGGTGTCAAGTTGGGAGCTGCTGGCCTCCCTTTTCCGGTGCCAGGTGAAATGGACGACGCCCAAACCCAATCAGCTGGGTTGGCGGCTTTCGTTTTGTCTACTCCACCTTGATGATGAGACTTGAGAGCAAGTTCATCTTTGCTTTGCTTTGCTTTGGCCATTCATCATTTTGACAGAAACCACACACATTCTTCATCCAAACCATTATTGCAGTGACCGATGCAGAGTTACGTACACTACAGTCGTAGTAAAACTGTTTCAGTTTCAGGCTTTCGATCAGCCAGCACCACCTAGCAGTAGCAAAGTACTCCTAACAACATAGTGTCAATGTGGCAATCGATGTGCCTAGAGACAGCTTTTTACGGGCGAGTTTGGAACGACACCTCCGGCGTGGCGTGAAGGACGCACGCACTGGCCTACAAGAATGGTCAGCATTGCTTTGCTGCGCCGAAACAAGAACGGTTCAAATAGCTAGGCTGATTTCAAGCACGGCGGACCTACCCGTCCGTCCAGCATCATGCCCTGTTTGGTCTCTGATCGAGTTCGGTGCCAAATCGCTGTGAATCGGAGTGGCCGGTGCCTGACGACGCTGACCAGGACGGGCCCCATCGCCATCGTCGCCACGGCGGCCATGGATCCGACCTGCCATGCCAGCCATGGAGTCGTCCCAGTCCCACGCCCATATGATTATTCCTACTACTCCATGAGCGAGCGTGTGCATGGTATTGGCATCGGCAACAGGGTTGGCCATGGAGCTGCCAGCCGCAGAGATCCGGGAGTCGCTTTCATGGGAGCCGTAGCCGCCAGCAACGCTGATGTGGCGCCAGATCTTGGGCGGTGGGGGCGGGACCCGCCGGCCGTCCTACCTCAACAGTGGATGGCACGGAATTCCAGGACGCCGAGGTGGCGTCCGCCGTCCGGGTCCGGCAGCGGCACGCCAGTACGGGTGGCAAACTGCAAATGCTCACGTATGTACGGGATATGCTTTCTTTTCGGAATAATCCCTAGTAGTACTCGCTAAATTTGAATACGAATATTTGTTAAAAAAATCACGTCTGTTCCTATATAAAAGAAGTACAAGCCGTCCCTTATCATCATTGAAATAAGTACAAGCCCGTCCTTTATCATTGGAAAACTAAGGGCTAATGTTAACTTGATGCATCGCTACCACCCTTAGGCCGCCTCTCAATGAGGTTTCATAGGTGTTTCATGCATATTAAATAGGGCGTAACATCGCCAGTTCACTTTTTGCATGAAACTCCGGAGGAGAGAATGGAAAAGTTTTATCTTGGTGAAACTCTCTTGGCACACATACCAACTATCTCTCGAGTCATGAAATTAAATACATATGAACCGTAGAATGAAACTCTCCATTGTGAGTAGGGGTTTCATCCAAGTTTCATTTCATTTCATATGACATGACAGATCTTGAAAAAAATCTTTATGAAACTCACCACTCGAGGTGACTCTCCCTTAATGACAGGTTTTGATGATATGGACAGTTGTTGCCTTGTTGGCCCCCAAGCCAAAAGTTGGGATGGCTGCAAAGGCTATGGCTCCATCATTGCTCTTCTTATTTATAATAAATAAATATTTTTGTTATAACTGAGTTTAATTATAAATAAATTATTATTATACCATGAATCAATCAATGAGAATCAGACCGTGTAAATTTAATTTTTTTATTTGTGACGATGCAATCTTAGATTTGAGGATGCATTACTTACTACATGCTTGCAATTTGAGCCTAATAGTGATTAGTATGCTGAAGAATTTTTGGATGAACTTTTGGTATCTCAGATTGAGAAAACGTAATAGAAGCCATTTGGTCTATGTGTGGCGTTCTTGTCCCATCCCCTTTGATATTTTTTTTTTATCGGCCACTACCCACCATCATTAAAACTCAAAACAAGGAGTAATTAACGATATTATATATCGATGTAAACATATGATTGTCAATTTAAAATCAGTTTCGACAATTTATCATTTTATATCTTGACAAAGGAGATCTATACAATTATGAGTTATCAAAATTAATGTATTTGTCTCTCCCGTTGCAACGTGGCGTCCCGATGCAACGCACGGGCATGTTTTTGCTAGTAATGTTAACAAGATGCATCGCTACGACCCTTAGTGATGGGTTTTGATCTAGATAGTTGTTGCCTTGTTGGCCCCAAGCCAAAAGTTGGGATGTTTGCAAAGGCTATGGCTCGATCATTGCTCCTCTAAGGCTAGGGATCAATGTGTCCCGACCGAGCCAAGATTGAGATTGTGAGGTTCGTTGTTGTATTTAGGGCTAGTGTGAATGTTAGTTATGTTGCATGTTTTTCGTGTTGGGCTTTGGGGGTTTGGAACATGGACCATGACCATGATATCCAGTCATCGTGCTTGTTGTCCCGTCAAATTTCCTCTAGATGTGAGGCAAACACATATATATAGAACCAAAGTTCCATTGAATGTTTCAAGTCTCTCATAGTATTTGATTAGTTAATTGAGCTTAGATACACCTACAATCGTTATAATTTGTGTTTTCTTGTTAGTATGACAAAATACAAAATGAAGTTCGTACCTATATCTAAGTCAACATGATGCTTCTCCTTTGAAATTGGTTGGTTTCATGAGTCAAATTGTCTCTTATACATGTTTAAATATGTGTACGATAAAAAACACTAGTTATTATTTGGTTGTTTCCTCATTATTCCCAACTCTATTCCAACACAGCCACAAAAAGAACATATCGTTCTTCAGGGCAATATACTGCTCGATCTGCTTATGTAATTCAATTTGTATGTCGATCATCTCCAATTTCCCCAAGTTAATATGAAGGGCTCGGGCCACGCCTCGCAGAAATTCTTCATGTGGCTTCTCCTACAAGATCGTGTCTAGACAAAATGCAAGACTTCAAGCTAGAGGTCTGGGAAAATAATTATTTATTTTTGTACACTATGTAATCGCAACTTTAAAATGAATCGTCATCTATTCAATTAATGCCCCTACGCAAGGAGTGTGTGGAGCATTGTGGCAATTTGAGCAACCTTTAGAGCCCGCATCCTTCGAACTGGCCGGGTAAGATGATCTCGAGGAGTGGCTACCAAAATTTAGAACAATGGCGCTGAGGCTCTCTCTTTGACAATCCTAACCCTTTGGCACTTTTGGGTAGAACGAAATGCAAGAATTTTCAGGGATCAGCGAGCTATGGAGCAATTAGTATCATCAAAAATCAAGGATGAGTTCCACAACTGGTCCTTGGCCTCGGCTGGGAGGCCAATGCCTCTTAGGATAGCCATATCAACTGCGAGTAATTAGTTCTAGTACCTAAATTTCTCATAAAGTGGTCTGCAATATAAGAATACGCTTCTCGCGCGTGTAAGCTGAACACTGGTTCCTTATTAATATAATGTCGAATTTTGGGGTCTTTCAAAAGAAAAATATTTAATTGTTTCCAACCCTTATATCAAATCCATGGGGTCAACAAACAAGTGTCAATGATTAAGGTATAAAAAACATTACACCATTGCATAGCATCGCATATCATGGCAATGACCAAGTACTACCATCACATGTCTGTGCATATTTTTAAAATTTCACAGCTAATGTAGCACTTCCACACGAAATTCATCACAAACAATCACACACATACAATATGTTTTTAGAAAAAGGAATTTGTATTCGGTCTTGGCAAGAGGTTTGCACATAACCAATTCTTATTACAGTTTCAAACTGAAAGCTCATAAAAAAAGCAAAAAAGCAAAGCAAGCGTCACCCATGCGCCTATGTAAGCACTAATTCTTTTTAATAGATAGTCACCCATGCTTGGCGAAGATCTACATGGCTAAAGTCTCCAATGTTCGACATGTCCACTTCAATGGTGATCTGTTGATCTCAGAATGTTCCATAAACTAGTCCAAGATATTGCCATGAAAATAACACGCATACAATATGTCTTACTTGTCCATACCAATTAGGCATAGTTTTATTTTATCATAGTTGAGACACATCTTACTGTTGTGTTGCTTATGCATATATTTTACAACTAATTTTGGTGGCATTATTGACCATATTCCATATTTTTAATGAAAAACCATATTCCATATTTAAAATAATTTAATATTAAATATTTTGGAGTGTACTGAAATTTGAGGCCAATGGGACAAACTTTGAAATGGTATATACATGGGCATAGACTTTTGGATGATCCAATAGAAAAGAATAAGAGAGATGAACTCGATCCGGCCCAAAGTCCCATAGGAACAACGCATTTCTAGAGCCATATTGACCTCATCCATACTCTGAGTTGGATGAATTTGGTATGGAAATTCCACAAAATTTCTCTACTTAGCTAGATCATCAACATTTCATTGTCACCTCAGCCATTTCATTGTCACCTATTAATCCGTATTGTAGAGCGGTTTACATGCAGCTAGCACTAGCTACCACAGTTAGTGTTCCCTCTGCTGCTCCTCCCTGCCCGTGTCCCATGCGTGGGATACAAGGGAGCGACACTCCCTCGACATTCGTGCATCCTCCAGCTTTCCTTGCCCTCACCCCCCTCACCTCTCCGCCTATATACAGCTTCGCTCCGTTCCGCTCGAACCACCAGACACCAGTCTCCCCCGCTCATCGCTCATCTACTTCGGGGCTCGGATCGGGGCTTTGATCCCGATTGGGGTCGTCGGGCATGGCCGCATTTGGATGATCGGAGGCGCGGATGCGGTGAAGCTGGTGCACCGCCTACTCCCCTACATCTACGTGAGTTTTCTATTCACTCCTGTTGTGTCTTTGCTCGATGTATGTTTGGTTAGGAAAATTTTCTTATTTATAGTTACATGGAGTTTAGTTGCACCCAATTGGAGCATATATTAGTGTGAAGCGACCTTGAGACCTGGTTTGGATGTTGGAGTAGATTGGAGTAAAACTTAGTTCAAAACGACTCCGTGAATAAGGTTTTGATGTAGGGTACCCTACTACTTCTACGGGCGGTCGTGTGACACGACCGGAGAGCTCTCGGCCACCATCGGGCTGTTTTGCTCGAGCATCTCCACCACCGTTGCGTGCTAGGACGCCCTCATTGCAGCCGTTGACGTGGGTGGGATCAGGTCATGCAGTGCTGAGCGGCAGGTGATCCCGAGGCGCAACACATCCCTCTCCGAACAAAATCGCTACGCTCGGTGAACCAGGGACTGCGGTGGTAGGCATCTGCCACTGGAGTTGTACTACGGTACGTACTAATTCTCTATTTGTGTCCGATATTTAATTATTCATTGTTTCCTAATATTTCTCATAAGCTGTATTTCTGTCAATAGGTTTGGCCGTTGTCCTTGCCCCGACCCCGACTCCTGTTCCGCCCCCCGTGCCCGCCACACCACCCTCGACGCCACCGCCACCACCACCGGCCTCCCGCCCCCGCCCCCCCCCCGCCAAAGAGGAGTCGGTCGCCATCACCACCGGCCTCACCTTTTGGGCGGTGAGGCGGCACCGCTCCAAGGTGGAGTTCGACTTGGTGGACCGGGTTTGCTATTTGGGCTGGGCATCGATGTCTTCGTTGTAGGATTTGGTGTACTCACATTTTGCCTTATGAAGAAGTATGGATATGGAGGAGTGGGTGACTAGTGTTTTAGGTCCAACGGCCCACGTGAGTTGTTTGGGAACCATGAAAAACTACATAAGGTGAGTTTTAGGTATAGCTACTTTATTTATCTTAGCTAGATCATCTCTTGTTTGAATTAATAGTTAGCCTTGTTTGACTGTGACAATCTTGTAAATCAAATTCTGCAAATTCAGAGAGCAAGAAGCTGTTTTTGAAGGAGGAAGAAGCCACATGAGTTATTCTGCAACTTAGTCTCAACTATCGAATAGTCTCAGTTATATGCAATAGATCATTTATCTACAAGTGTAAAGTTCTATATAGATTTGGTTTCCTTGCCCGATCCCAAAAAAGACACACGGGGAGATGTATGAGGGGGGGAGCCATCTCTTTATTTATCAAGATATAACATGTAGTCCCTTTATATAGGCCTTCGGGGCATATAAGATAGCTAGGCTTTAAGGCCTATATGATATAACCCCATCAATCCTCTAATCAAGGAATTTCTTAACAGCATGGACCCTAAACCAAGTTTGGAAGAAGCATCCTTCCTTACTTTCCTTGGGTGTAACATCCCGGATTAGGTTGATACTAGATTGGAAGGAATTTAGGTAGAAGAAGCATAGAATTGAAGAACGAGAGCAGAACGAATGGGGAAAATTGTGGACGAAAGCAACTTGAGCGGGATTGAATTCGAGGTTTCTTATTCGTTAACCAGCCTTCGTAATGGCATCCTCTACTTATTCTCTGCGTGCGTGACAAGGCCTACGGGCCGACTCAATGACCGGGTCTTACGGCCGACAAGAATACTACTTCTACGAAAAGCCCATCGGGCTAAATACAAGCCCAACATCGGACAGATCACTTAGCCACTCTCATCGCCTTGGTGCTTTGTCGGATTGTCAATAGTACAAGTCTTCCTCCTCGTCGTCCGGCCCTTGGTCCCGACATTCCTTCCCCATGAAAACCTGCTTGACCCCAAGCAGGGCACTTCGGGAACCGCCGCCATAAGTCTTCGGCCTCCTCCCAGGTTGACATGGAGACCATACTGTACCAACAGCGAAACAATGTTGAAGTACCTTTTCTGCGGTGTCTAGTCTCCAAAAACTGAACTGGTGCGAAAGGGTCTCTAGCCTAGCGGTTGGAGCACCTCAAGAGCACCCAAGAGACTCCGGGTTCGACTAAAGTAGGGCCGAATTTAAACAGGCGTATTATTAAAAAAATAAGAAAATAGGCTGGGGTTTCCCTTGCTGACTTCGGTCAAAAGAAAAAAACTGAACTGGCTGCACAATCGCCATAGCATCATCAGGCACTTGATTAATATCATCCTCCAAATGAGAAGACTGAGGAATGTGCTTCTTCAGTTGGGAAACATGAATAACATTATGAATTCGACAGCCATCTGGCAACTGTAGACGGTAAGCTGCCAAACCAACGCGAGCCAGGAAAGGACCATACCATCTGTAACTCAGCTTTTGATTCGCACGAGGGGCCACAGAGGATTGAATGTATGGCTGTAATCTGAGGAAAACTATCACCCACCTCGAAGACTCGTTCTGAACGATTTTTATCGGCCTCGTGTTTCATTCTTTGCTGAGCCCTCAACGGATGATGTTGCACTACATCATTCAGCAGATTCCGTTCATAGAGCCATTGCTCAAGATCAGGAGAGTGCAACTGAGCATCATTAGAGATTCCAAAATGTCTTGGTTGGTGACCATACATGACTTCAAAAGGAGACCAATCCTTTGCTTGGACTTGCAGCCGTGTGCATGCTACACGTCAGAGAGTAGCTTGCATGGCTTATTCTCTCCTCTCATACTTAACAATCCTTTGCTTGCGAGCCAGACATGCATCCCCTGCTCGACAAAACTCCAAAACCAACACTCTCGGGCGCCACGTATAAACTAGACGCTTGAGAGACGTCCATTTCACATTCAGACGAGGAGTCCCCTCTGAGTTCACCTGTCTGTCTCCATGGACTCATCGACCCTGCCGCGTTTTCTTTCCCCTCTCCCATCGCTTCATCACCAGCACCGTCCTAAAAACGCTCAAAGACATGGCGATGGCAGGATGCCGCCGCCGGCAGCGCGTGTCATCAAGACGGGGCGAGGAGGACGAGACGCCGGCAAGTTCCGCGCCCAAGGGCTGTTCGGCGACGGCGGAGACGGGCTCCGGACCGTGATGAGGATGGTGAAGCTCAACTCGGCCATCCAGAACCGGAGCGTCCGGGAGCTCCTCGAGCTGCTCGGCGACGAGTGCCTCTACTTCTTCGGTAACCTCCGGTCCGTCGATGTTCCGCAGCTGGGCAAGGTAAACAAGCTGATGGTTCGGCCGTGTAGGTGCTGCAATCCTGAACGAAACGAAATAGCATGCCTGCCATCCTGCATTTTTGACCCCGCTGTACGTGACGATGTTGTTGCAGGACATGTTCCTGCTTCTCCACGCGCTGATGGTCCGGCACCATGTGTCGTTGGTGCTCAAACCGTCGCCGGACGAAGCAGGCTTCGACCTGGGCGTAAAGTGGTCTCTAGGTCAGGCAAAACAACACTTGTTGATCAGCTATCAGTCTCAGACGAAACTGAACCATTTTGCTCAATCTGCAGAATGGAAGGGGAAGAAGCTGCCTTGGGACCTCGACTGCAACGTCTCCACTAGCCACGTCTACCGGGGCCTCCTGCTCATCAGGTAACAATCCTAGCGTCTCATTTCGCAGACTTGCACGTACAGCAATGTCACGTTTAGAGATTAGGGTAGCTGCAGGGTTAAAGAATCGACTGAATCGCGTTGGTTTCCTGCTGTTGCAGCCAAGTGAACAAGACCTGCGTGCCACTGCTTCAGAGGATTCTTGGGACTATCCAGCAGGCAAGCATCATTCATGACAAATAGATAAACAGATTCTGAAACAACAAATAGATAAACAGATTCTGAAACAAAGTTACCACTGACGTACTCCATCTGTCCAAACATAGTTTATACTTTAGCTATGATGAATCTGAACAAATGTCTGTCCAGATCCATAACTAAAGTGTCCAACTATTTTGGGACTCAGAGTAGCAATGACAAACTATTTTGTTTCCAATCCAAAAGGCTAAACAACTTTTAGTTTTATGGTTTGTGACTGCAGAATCTGGACGCGGTAATTTTGACCATCGTTCACAACGTCCTGCCAGAAGGTACCCTTGACGAGAAGAAGAGGAGCACGATCGTTTTCTGCGTCATTATAGGCCTCCTGGTCATGATACTGTTCTACGCGCTGTTCCAGAACTTGTAGGTTCATCATCATCATCGCCAGGAGAACAAGAAACAAGCATCATCTATCGTTGTACAGTTGCAGGATCTTGTAAATGGTCTGCATCATTGCAGAAACAGAAATACCAAATTCTGGAACATGGCCAGCCACAATGCACAGTAGTTGTTCGTTGTAAACAACTACTGTCCATAACATGGATAGGATATGATAAGATACAGGGTTAAAAGAAAAAGGATGAACATTCAGGATAACGATCTAAACTGTAAAGTTAGGTATCACCTACAACATAACATTGGGTACAGATGTCTCAAGTCAACTTAGGACACTAGCAATGTAAGAGGCTTCCAGGTTAGCTAACGAGAAAGCGACTCCATACCAGAAAACGCACCTACGGTTGCTGAATTTACATCAGGCAAAGTACATCAGCTCTCGCTGTCCTTTTAACTTCGCATCCAAGCTGCTCCCTATTTAACAAACTAGAAAGTCAGATAGACTACTATGTCTGACTAGATAATGTGGCACAACTGCCATTCCTTTTTCCTTGCTACTGTAAATCAGCCTTGACCAATATGGATGTTAGCCCAACTGAGTCCAGAAAATGTATCACCTGCAGCCAACAGCTAACGAATCACATATTCCTGCAGTACCACATGACATTGAAACTGCATAATGTAAGAAATCTACAAAGTGAACAAAATGACTAGTAAATTTTGTTTTGAGTCAAAACTTTACAGTACCAATTTGACTGCTGTCAGTAGACTACTTTTACTAGTGTAACATAGTTTTAAAAGGGGACAAACCAGGACCCAAAAGCAAACAACTGAAAGAGGATCGATCTTCTCCAACAAGTACTACTAGGCAGGGAAACATATTTGACTTAATATTTACATACACATGCTATTAAGAGAAAGCCTGATAACTAACCAGTCAGATCTTGGTAGATTGCTTGTAAAGGTGGTCTGAAAGCAACTCTGAGACACCATGAGCAGTAAGACTATCACATCCAAAGAGTTCTTTAAGTTTCGAGTCGCATAGTATTACTGTGGGATTCTCTGGATCCTGTAACCATAACAAGAGAAGAAAACCAATCAGACTACAAACCTGTTTGCGCTTATGCAGACACCAGGTGGTTATACAGGGATCTAAAATCTGTTTTTACAGAAAATATACCCCAGAAAAATAGTTAACTAAAGAAGCAAATCACAAATATGAACAGAGGCAACTCACATCGCAGCAAAACAAAAAGGAAAACAGAAAGGGCAGGCAAAAACAGCAGGAAGGATGCATTATACTACACCATAGACAAAAGTAGATTTCTGCAGTACGGTAGACATTAATATAAGTCACCTATTGCTTATGTTCAGATTTATCATTGCAGAAATGTTAGGTGGCAAAATCATTACTAGTAAATTACGTATGAAAACGCCAAAGGAAAAGATGAGCTTATATGGAACATGCTTTGCTTATGCTTCACTCTTGCCATAGGTCAAAAGGGTAGGCAGAAAACCAACATGCAAAAAAAAAATAATGATTCCCATAATATTGTCATGGTGGTATAGTATATTGAAAAGTACACTGACCCTATTTAATAGTTGAAGTTCAAAGCTTCCACATGTGAAATATATACACTCCGTACATGTATCTAGAAACAACCACTGTATGCATCTAGTTGATCAACCAACAACTACTATGCCACCAACCAAACTCAAATCTGATTAGAAAATAGAAAGCAAGAGATCTACCAAGTAAGAAATAACATATATTGACCAAGCAGGGTGTCCAACGGTTCAACTAACAAAAACTGTCGCGAATTAGATAAAGTTTTCATGTATGACATCAGTTTAAAGCACAGCGAATGCAGTTACAAGTTCCCAATACTGAAGCATTTACATTTCAATCCCAAAAGAAATCATAATCCATTTTTCTGAAATCAAAACATTATGCCCCTTTTTTTCTACACAGATATTCTGGTACTATAAAACAGAGAGTCATTTCCTTTGACCTTCTGCAGTTTCCCATGGTTGGACAAAATTACTTGCAAAGCCCACTAGGAGTTTAATGAACATTGGACCCAACATTTCAAAAAGGAAGAGTAGCACAAAACAGTTCTGATAGTAATCATCCAAACCTCTAAATTGTTGCTCTTAATGTGATCCCAGACACGCTTAACAGCTTCAGAATGGACCATTTCTCTTTCTCCCGTACCAAAAAAAGGTAGCAAGAGCATCAGAAACCACAAGGGGAAGTTGGTTAACATCAGATTCAACTGAAGAAATTGGTTCACTATCCTCTGGCTTCAATTTCTTTGATTCTCGTTTCGAATCATCTGCAAGAATTTGGAACACACATTCAGTAAACAAGATAGGGCCATTTTGTAAAAAGCAGATATGATGTGTCAGGAGAAACACCTACTTTTACTCTCAAAGGACGTATATGCTTAGAAAGAAGCTTATTCATCTGGAACATGTCTGTGCTATCAGTCTCAAAAACTAATCGGAGTTCATCATTGCATATAATCTTTCTCTTATTGTTAGGATCCTGCAAATTGTTCCTCCTAATGTATGCCCAAAGCTGCTTAACAATCTGCATTGATTAACAATGTCAGGTTTTCTGCCATGATGTAAATATACATATAGCCAAGGCATTAGAAAGATGTGCCAGAAAGATTGGACCTCAGTTCTAGCCATGGCTGGTTCACCAACGATAGCTTGCAGCTCTGGAGACACACCACAGACTTTGTTTTAACCCTCCAGGACCACCTTTTCGTTTTGCTCCAGCACTAGCACTGCTACATTGACACAAAAAAAGTACAGTGAGTTCAGTGGACAGGTGGAACATCAACATATGACAGCAGACTGTGACAATTGAGAACAGGGGGCATATCCATATCTGTTCAAGAGAGTGGAGAGGGTTGAGATTTACATCAAGAACATTGTCACATGCAGACATCTTGATGTTTGCAGAACAGTAGTACAGATTTAGTACATATAAAGTACCATAAATTCCTTTCTAGTTATTCGACATAGCAAACAGAAAGGCTCCTTTCTAGCTCGAGCTTGTTGTACCTAAGCGTAGAGCCCACTCTGCAAGTTCAATTGGCAGTTACGGATAAGCTTGTTTGTTTGAAGCCGGTTGCTTGAAAAGCAAACATTTTGATGGGGTTAAGGGAATCCATTGCTATTAATGACCTCAGGCGGATTTAATTCTTCATGAATGGTTGACATGACTACGGGAGCATTCAAAGCTTTTCACAGGTACACACTCGCAAGACGATTGCCTCCCCTAAAGCTTGGAACCACGGGGCATTAAATTCCTAGTGCAAGCAGAAATGGCACCACAAAATTCCTCATGAACCACCAACTAGAGCGCTTGAAAACAAGTTCCTTCCACTTCACCCAACCCCCACTAATCATATCCTGATATAAAATATTTCTGTCCACCAGAAACAATCAAAGCCTAAATCCGTACCACTACAAACCGTGTGACCACACACAAAAAAAAAAAAAAAAACATGTAAAGTTTTCCGGTTAATCCCACCTCAAATCACCAAACAAATCTTGAAGGGGAAAATTTTTTTCGATCCTAAGGTCTAGGAGCTTGGCTTCGCGTAGAAGCTACTCTACCAAACTAAATGCAACCGCACGAGGCACGCGCATCTAGCATCTCGTAAGTGGATAGTCGAAACCCTAACTCGAAAGGGGCAAATGAAGAGGAACTAAGAGTGGAGGAAGTGTGACCTGTCCTTCTCCTTCTTGGAGCCAGCCCGGGCCGGTGCCGGCGCCGGCGCACTGGGGCTCTCCGCCGGAGTGGGTGACGCTGCAGCCGCTGCTCTCGCCGCGGCGGCCAACTGCTGCTGCTGTTGTTGCTGCTGCTGCAGCTGGAAGAGCCTCTGCAGCTGCGCCTGGTCGGCCTGCGCGTAGGCCTGCTGCCCGTAGCGGTAGGACGCGGTGACGTCGAACGGCGAGGGAGGCCCGCCAGCGCGCTGCTGCTGTTGGTGGTGTTGGTGGTGCTGGTACTGCTGCTGGGCGGAGAGGAAAGACTGCATCTGGTGGTGCTGGTGCTGGTGCTGCTGCGGGAAGAAGTGGGGAACGCCGGGCGACGGGGTAGGGGCCGACGACGCGGCGGAGGTGGAGAAGGGCAGCTGCTGCTGCTGCGCATGAGCCTCGGCGCGGCCCCTCCACCACCGCCACCCCGGCGGCGGCAGTTGCGGAGTCGAAAGGGTCCTTCCGCGAGGCCGCGTGGTCCGGCGCCGGAGCGGCAGCGGGTCCGAGGAGCGCGACGAGGACGCTGCGGATGAGCTGCGCCTTGGGTGAGAGGTCGACGCCGAGCTGCGCCCCGAGCTGGCGCACCACGGCATCCGCCGATATCCCGGTGCCGCCCTGCGCGGCGGTGTGCTGGACGAGGGACTCCACGTACTGGGCCAGCTCCTGGTCGGACAACATCGGGGCAGGCTCGGTGGGGAAAGCCTGGCGTCTCGCCGGCGGCGGTGCGGCGCCTCCACGCCCTTTTGAATGAAAATTGAAACGGGTAAGGGGGAGCCCTCGCTGCCAGGCGGAGGTTTGGGTTTCGTGGGGGTGGTGGGCGGCGGTTCACGCTCGGGGCTTGCTGGTTTTGTTGCTTCCGCCGCTGGGCTTGCGGCTTCCGGTCCGGGGTGTGGGTGTGCGGTGGGGTTGGGGATGGGGACGAGGGAGGGGCGCTTTTGCGATCCAGTACCTCGGATATTTATGGCTTCAAGATTAGGTGCCCGTGTGTACCTGTTGGAAATTTTGGGTTTTGGGGAAAGAAGAATATACCTAGGAGTGAACGGACTGGACTTTGACACAATCTCTACTTACAATATAGAAACCTAAAGACTTCAATGTGTGTTCATATCTGTAATGGTTTAGAGTAACCTAAGAGTAGACTTGAGTATACGTCAAAGCCATTATGGCTTCAATGTGTATCCACTACTTTAGAATAACCAAATGACTTCAATGTGTATCCACCACTTTGGAATAACTTAGAGTAGACTTCAGAATTGCCTCAAATGAAAGAGCCATGGGACTACGGTGTGTATCCACTAGTTTAGTTTCAGGTAGTGGGGCTATCTTATCCATGGTAAAGTAACTCATAACTAAAACTACAAAGTGTGAGCTGCTTCAAGTGTTAGACGTCAGCGATGTGATTTTGAATGGGAGTAGTATATGCAATCGAGCAAGGATGATCGTTACATGGACAAGGTGGATAGGTGTAACACCCGTGTTTTTGCATCATTTTAAAATTCACTAAAAATTTGAACCTTTCGAATTACAACTAAAACTTGATTTAATTTCCGCTAAACCGAAACCCTGTTTTCAAAAACCTGCGCATGTCATCATATAGAAAATTAGGTTTCTCTTTGCTTGTTGCTTGATGAGCTTTATGGTCGCAGAGGATGCAAGGTAAGTCCTAGATTCGAATTATGGAAAACATTGCATGAGAATGATTTACGAATTTATTCTGGGAATAACAAATACCGAAACACGTGTGTACAAAAAATATATATGAATATTTTTATAAGCACAATAAATAAATATTCTCGACGATGAAAATCACGAGAATATAAGTGTGCTTGTATAAATATTTATAATATATACAATACACATGAAATGATAGAATTGGGGGATAAAGTGTGTACACCTATATATGTGAATATTTATATGAGTACAAATAAATAAACATTCTCAAGATAAATGTCATGAGAATATACATGTACTTGTATAAATATTTATAACATGAATATATATGTGGCATACATAAAATGATAGGAGTGAAGAAAGGAAAGGAAATAGAAAAGAAAGGGAAATAATAAAAGGAAAAGAAATAGGAAAGAAGAAAGGAAGCAGCAAGCTCTCGGGCTCACTCTTTCCTCTCCCCCCTCCTTTCCCGGCCCGGCCCAAGAAATTCTCCCTCTTTTCCCCTCTCAAAGGCACGGCCGGCCCACGACCAAGCCAAGCCCAGCCCCGCGGCTTCCCTTCCTTCTCTATCTCGCCGACCAGAGACGGACCCCACGCTAGCGTCGTCTTCCTCCTCCCTCCGGCGACGACGACATCGCGCCACGCCTGCCGCCTCGAAAGCACTCCGCCGCCAGCGTTTAACGCACACCGGTGGACGACGACGGAACATAGCGTCCGCGGGCCTCACCGCCGAGCTCACAGGAGAGTCGGGCGCGCCGACACGCTGGTCGGGACCGCATAAGGACGCCCCGCGGCATGGCCACCCCGCTGCACCGGGCCGCCGCTGCCGCCGGCCACGACACCACCACCCGAAGTCGAACAACGGCCGTGGACACAGAATGGCGGCTGAGGGCGACCGGCCCTACCGAGCCACGACATGCACAGAGGCCACGCTCAACGCCACATACCAAAGGGCCGGGTCGGCCGTGCCGCCATGGCCCGACATCCGGCCATGTGGGAGACGTGACCCAGACGCCGAGCTAGGGAAAGACCAGTGGCACGAGGAGCACGCAGCGTGAATGAGGCCCGATAAGCGCCGGTGGAGGTCCGCGCCGTTCGGAGCCGGTCGGAAAATATATCAAGGCCGGCGAGGGCGTCACGGCGTATACAGGGCCCCCGGGCTCAATCGACCTCGCCCCTCACACGACGAGCTCGGCCCAAGCGTGAACACACGGTGCTCGCCGCTCTTCCCCTCTCCCCCTCCCTCCGCGAGGAATCGGAGTTTCCCCAACCGAGATTTCCGCCGCCGCCGGTTAGGTCAAGGTGTCCCTGGCCAGTTCGCTCGCTGCTAGGCGAAATTGGTAAGTCCAACGAGTCGCCTAACCCCTCTCCTATCGCTTCCTCCCCTTATCCTTTGTTTTGGCACCGCACAGGGCCATCTTCGACACCGCCGCCCAACTCCGCCGGTGCCGCCGTCAACGTGGAAGAAGCCCCGCCCCGTCGCCACCACCTACCCCAACCAGCCCGGGCATCGAGAGGAGTCCAACGGACCCTCTACGGCAGGTTTGAGCGAGGGCAACGCATTACGGCGCGAACTCCCCGGCGCCGCCGCTGACCCGACGGACGGAACCGCCCACGCCGACGCCGACATCAGAACCGCCACGGGCCGACCAATCGACGACGACACATTGCCCTCCCGCTTTCCCTCCGCCCCGACGCCATCCGGCCATCGGGGCCTCTCGTAATACACACGTGGCGCCTACGCGGCGGCCACCGCGGACCCACGTGGCACCCACATGTGTGGAGAGCTCTTCCGGTACACTAATGTAATTGCTATGGCTACCCGAATAGTGTACACGTGGTATTGTAAATCATATTTCCCGTGTCGAAAAATTCCCCGAAAAATTTGTAAATTCATTATTTGATTTATAGAATTTTATCATGTAATTGGTTCCAATTTTATTACATGATAAAATTATATTATAATATTACCCTAATGATTAATTAGGGATTAATATTATAAAATCCATATCTCATGCATACTAACTCCGTTTCGCGTGAAACGACTTCCATAATTCATCTAAAATCTAGCTCTATGCATCTAACCCATTGCCACCATAATGTTCTATGTTTGTTTTATATGTCATAGTTCAAGCTAGGGTTTATCGCCAAATCGCAAGTAGATTTGACGACCCGCTTAGAAGCTTCCCCTTCGAGCAAAGCTAGGAGCGTTCGACGGCAAAGGCCGATCAAGAAGAACATCCTAGGCAAGTCCTTACCCCCTCCCTAACCTGACTTAATTATTATGATAAATAATAAGGTGATAAGATAAGTATAACCGGGGCAAGCCGTATGGAGTACTCATGGGCTATGTGCGTGAGGCTTCGCTAGGCTTTGTCATTAACCTAAGTAATAATGTGAACCCTCCAACAAAAAAGGTGAGTGGTGATAGTCTACATGGAGGTGGACTAATCACAATCGGGATGAATCCCGCGGAGAGATGCTCGCCTCCCTAAGGACCGGTTCATAGACCTTCTACCTAGTGCGATATTTCGCATGACCCACACGCCGATATGGGACGGCTTGATTCACACCCCCGTTGGGTTGAGGTATAATTGGGAGCCAAGGTGGCGGGGTAGGCAAACGACCTATTAGGAGCAGACGTGGGGAGAGTGGCCCCATGGTCCCGGTTGGCGTGGATGCCGAAAGTGATCTTCCACGTAAGGTGTTTGGGCGTTAGCGGGCGCAAAGGCTAGGTGCACATATTTATGATTGGGTATGGTGTTTGACAAGATAGGTTGGGTAATTAGGTAGTACCCAGAAAAGCCGTGGGTGATTTGGTATCACCATATTGTCTAGGATGATGCGTCATCCTTCCAACCCCCGAGAAGTCGTGGGCGAAGATTATACCAATATACCTAGAGTAGCACTCAAGCGAGTACGGATCTCGTTGGACCTCCTCGTCGACCACCGATCATGGAAGAGGATGTGTCCATCGTGTGGGGAAATTTGTACAACCTCTCTCTCAGAGTTTATTAGAATCTATTCGAATAGCCACGCCCTTGGAATGGGCGAATGCTAGGAAAGAACATCTATGATTAGAAATAACTAACGCTTTGTGATGATGTGAAGGTGATGACATGAGATAATCCCGGGAACTAGTAAGAGCAGTTTTAGAGACTCGCTAGGGCCCAAACCCATAATATACCAAACCACCCCTTTTGGACTTGCCGAGTACCTTTGTACTCACCCCTCTCGCTTTTTTACGTATATCGGCATATCCGGCTGTAAGGTCGCCGTCGAAGTAGGAGAACAACGACGTAGGAGTACGCAAGACGTTGCCTAGGAGAAAGACGTAGAAGCCCGGATTTCCATCCGCTACCGTTGCCTGTGGAACATGGAGTAGTGCCCGCACGGCCTAGCACCTTAGCGCACTGCCACGGATAAACCACCGCTTCACGCTTGGCTACTCCGATCAATATAATCCGAGTGGTGTCTTCATCACTGCTGTAAGATCTTCTATCCTATGTCAATATATGCTCGAATAGTTTATCTATAACTGATTTCCATTTATCAGACTTCGGTAAACGTATTGGTAGCGTGATCCCGGCGCCAATACGCGAGATTAAGGTCCCATTAAAAGTGGGGCGTGACAATAGGTAAGATGATGGGGAAGGTTGGACGTTGCATGGCTAGTAAGTCATACAAAAACGGTTGGCATGAACGAAGTAACGCTAGCAATGCATAGAAGGGCGTCATACTTGCACCAAAAAAAGGAAAGAAAGTGGTTTGTCAAAAACGATTGCGTTAGGTGGCATGAACAAAGTAACGTCAGCAATGCAAGGAAGGAAGTCAACTTGCATAAAAAAAAAAGGAAAGAAAGTTGTTTGTCAAAAAACGGTTGCGTTACCAATCTGAGTCCGGAACGCAAAAACACAAACGGTTTTGATTTAAGAATTACCGTTGCAATCTCTCAAGATGAAGTCAAGGCAGCTGGTACGTAATCATTGATGTTAACGTTGGTTTTTTTTGGTTGTTACTAAAGTTTTACTAAAACAAATAGTATGTAATATATATGACAAGATACTAAAACTTGATATATAAACTTAAGACTTAAAATAACCATGTAATTCAATAACAATATGGCGCTAAACTTCATGTATATGCACGTACACCCCGTGGTTAGAAAAGCTGACTTGAGAATCACCGTGGACTGCCCTTGCGGGCAATAGCCAACGCAGCATGCATGATGTTGCTCGGAACAACGGAGTCCAGTTGGATGTGCTGTGCATTTTTCCTTCACAGTCAAAAAAAAAAACCCACATCGTGTCGTGCACTCGTGGCTCCATAGCTGAAACCTGCCTGAATCTGAATGAAAGAAAGCCAGAAAGAATAGCCCCCAAGTCCAGGGTCGAAACCACAAAAACCACGCTGCATAAAGCGCAGGCCACCACCGCGCGCGCACAAGACACACATGTGCCGTGCCCGTGCCGCTCCCCCCGCTCCCCAAGTCGGCAGAGACGCACCCGAGCCCGCCCGCAAAAACGTCCAGATGGCCGATGACCCGCGCCGGGCCTCCGCCTCGCGGTCGCCCACGCCGGACGCAACCCCTCCCCTGCGCACGGTCCTCGTGCGCCGCGGCGCACCTCGCGCCCCCACCCACGCCCACGCGGTGGTTGCCCGACCCGTGCCAAACGACCCAACCCACAGGACCCCACGCCGCAGCCGTGCCACCCGGGGTTGGCGCTGGCCGCTCACCTGCTAGCGGCCTGGCCTGACCTGCTGCTGCACGCCGCCTCCACTGCGCTCCGTGGCAGACTGGCAGGGGCAGCACGCGCGGGCGCGAGCGAGCCCGCGCAGCACTTTTCGCCTGGTTTTCGTTTTCGCTGCTGGGCTTGGCGCGCGCGCGGCGCCAGTGTGCTGCCTGAGCTTGGACGGATGCTGCAGGCGTCAAACTCTGACCGGCCGGTTACATCAACATCACTGCTTCAAGCACGCACGCGAGCAATGTGTGTGTGTGTGTCAGCGCCGAGTGGGATCCGATGCATGCACCCCACCCGTCTGACGGACAGCCGATGGCACTCAAAACAACGAGCGAATATACTGATTGCCCTGCTTGCTTTGCCAATGCCAATGCACGGGTTAATTCTCCAGGAAAATACTGTAACTGGAAACGGAAGCAGAAGCAGGAACAGCACCTACCGTGGGTTCTATTGTGCTACGGTCGGAGTAGTAGCAGCGAGACTGGACTGGCTGTCCGCCTGCCTCGGTCCACGGTCTTTGCCTGCTGTCTCCTGTGCTGACTGGACTCCTCCCCACCCTTTTGCTTTCTCGTCCTTTTCCACCATCTCTTTTCGCGTGTTCCAAGGGCAAGGCGCGCGGGCGCGGCCACCCCGGGAACGGAACGGAGACCTGAACCCTCGCTCAGCCCAGACATCGGACAGGTCGACGCAATCATTGTGACGATCCCCAATCCGCAGCGCCGTTTGGCCGTTTCCATTCCATCCCAATCCTCCCACAACACCACAACGCAGATTTCGGATTTCAGCACGACGCCTCCGACGATTTCCTCACTTGTTGTTGCTAAGAAAACCACCAGTCTCGCGGTCGCGGTGGAGGAAACGTGGAGTTCGCCCACCCGCGCTCGGCGGATGGATGGGACAATTGAGTTGCACTTGTTGCCACTTCTTCGTGGTCGTGGTTGGCCAACACGGAGTCTGTAGTAGTAGTAGGCAGGGATCGGAGGGGAGGCTAGCAAAGGATCTCGCCCTTTTTTTCTGTGTTCTCTGAGCCGGTCCGCATGCCACATTTGGGAGGAGCTTCCCGGCCAATAAAAGCCACACTAACTGCCCAGGCCATAGCGGCACGTAGGGCTATTGATCTTTATTGCAGGCTTTACAGCATTGTATTACTCCAACAAAGCTACGAGTACTGTACTAGTCGCCACATTTGAGTGGAAGTGGACACAATACAACGGGTCTGGTCCTTTTTTTTTTACCCACTTAAGTTAGTAGTACTAGAGTGATCTGATTAGAATCACCGGAAAGTTAGCTGCACCTTTTTTTTTTTTTTTTTTTGCCCCAAAACTTGTTCCTTGTTTTTTAGGAAAAAGTCTACTTTTGGTCCCCTCAACTTTTATGAAAGTCCGATTTTGGTCCCTCAACTCCAAAACCGGATAAAACGGGTCCCTCAACTTTTAAAAAACGTCAGATTTCATCCCCGATGGGTTTGGACGGTGGTTTCACTACAGTAACTCGGTTTTTGCTACAGTTGCCGTGGTTTCGTTTTTTTTTTTTTCTTATTTATTTCTACCGAATCTTTCAAAAATCATAGTAAATCACAAAAATTCATAAAATAGAAAATTCAATTTTGTTGGACTCCACATGAGTAGAGCTACGCAATGAATATATAATATGGTATACTTTAGTACAAAGTTTTTGCTAGAAGGTTTTGCCTTTTTCTTTTTTATTTATTTCAGCTCAATCTTTAAAAATCATAGTAAATTACAGAAAAATTATAAAATAAAAATTCAATTTTGTTGGACTCCACATGAGGCGCGCAATAACACAAAGACGTAGTTACCGTGGCTCTTTAAACTAGGTTAGGTTAGCTAGGTTTGTCTTTGTCTTTGACCAAGGTCATTTACGCACGCTGAAGCCGTGAACCCGATCGATGGATCCCGGCCAATAAATTAAATAGTACACCTATATATCTTTATTGTATAAATATGTTCATGTGGAGTCTAGCAAAATTGGTTTTTCAATTTTATGATTTTTTATAATTTATTATGATTTTTTAAATATTGAGATGAAATAAATAAAAAGAAAAAAAGGCAAAACCTTCATAGCAAAAAAAATTATATTAAAGTATACCATATTATATATTTATTGTGTAGCTCTACTTATGTGGAGTCCAACAAAATTAGATTTTCTATTTTATGAATTTTCTATGATTTACTATGATTTTTGAAAAGATTTAAATTTAAATAAATAAGAAAAGGGAAAAACCGAAACCACCTTCACTGTAGCAAAACCGGAGTTACTCAGAAGAAAACCACCGGCCCAAACCCGCCGAGGGACGAAATCTGCACGGTTTGAAAAGTTGAGGGACCCGCTTTTGTCCGGTTTTAGAGTTGAGGGACCAAAATCTGACTTTCGCAAAAAGGGGCCGAAAGTAGACTTTTTCCTTTTTGTAATCTTCCAACCATCCTTGGGGTGATGGTGGGCTGGCCCACATTTTCTCTAGCAAAGACAGACCGGGCCGATTAGCAGCCCAAACTGATGCTACGGCCCAACTTCATTGGGCCCGCCCTGGTGGAGATCGCGAGATGCCATTATATTACTGGGCCGGATCACAAGGCTAATCAACCAAAAACATCAAAGTCTCGCAAAACAAACACCGTGCTCTTTGTATATTAAGCATCAGCAACAAAACAGCGATTTAGCTCGGCGCAGAGCAGACAACAGACGAGCCAAGATGCTGCATGCCTCTAACGCCGTGCTCATCCCAATGTACAACTCGAACACCCACGCTAGCTTTCCACCACCTCCCCATAGTTTTTCTTTTCAATTTCCTAATGATTTTCTGGTTTTTCTTTTCTACCAGTTATGCATTCAAGCTTGATTGATTTTGTCCTTTGCATATACATTATAAAATATATATATTCGTGCTCATGTGTTACAACAAATAAACAATCCTCACGAGTGACTTTCACTTTTGAAACACAAAATCTCCGTGCAACTTTACATTTTTCCAAAAAGGTTAGAGATTAATACTTGACTTTGTATATAACATCGACAGATATATATGTCTACAAATGAAGTAAATCAAGTGTTGGTGGTGTCGTTTATGTCATGAAAATTAGGCAGAGGCACCATTTGTAAAATAATTATGACATGGGTTTCTAGATGGAGTTCTCAGTCCAGCATCCTTCTACCATGATCCATTGTGGTTGTTGTTGTACGCAACTATTATTGTTGTTGTGATGTTTGTTGTATGTTGTGGACCTTACATCATTGTGGTTGTTGCTTGATAAAAGGATCTGTATAAGATCTAAGCTGTTTTCCTGCATTACGAAAAGTTGTTATGTGTTTTAATTTTTAAGTCACTCTCTTTTTTTTTATCCCAACTTTTACAATTAACATGGTCGCTGCATAGGACTGTTTGGTGAAACATTACAAGTAGTAAGTAAGAGAGAGATTTACGTTCACTAGTTTCTCAAAAGAGACCGATCAACAAAAAAAGTACAAAATTGCGGTAAAAAAACAAAAACAAAAACAAGTGCAAAAAAAATTTCCAACAGAGTATATCTTTAAGGATTGAATGTGAGGACATATCAGTAGAAGAAATTCTCATAACTGAACTGACTCTTTGAGTACAATCACTGAAACATGACATGACAGTCTCTTGGTCTTGGTCTGTTGGCGCAAGAAAGAAGAGGACTAAGTCTATGCAGCATGTAGTGTGGACTCTGGAGGGATTTGGCTTTTAGTTGGCATGCACCAACCCGAAAAGTGTTATAGTTCCCCGTCACATCGAATCTCTTAACGCATGCATAAAGCATTACATATAGATAAATAGAAAAACTAATTGCATAGTTTGGTTCAAAAGTGCGAGGCGAATCTTTTGAGCCTAGTTTTTTTTTTGAGATTACATTTACAACGCCGACGCTCAACACGCGCGCACACTCACCCTATGAACACACGCGTCGTAAACCCTACCCCTATGAGCACCTTCGAATGATCGAGCCGGCAAATCTTGAAGTTCCGAAGTCACCGGGCGCCGCGCTATCGACGGGGCGCCGCCTACCACTTAATGCATAGCGCCGAAAATCCTCAAATAAATCCAGGATAAAGTGTCGCACCTGTGATTTGAACCCCGGGTGGGAGTTCCCCAAACCAATGGCCTTTGCCATTGTACCGTGAGCCCCTTGACATCTTTTTGAGCCTTTGCCATGCTTCCTGTGCCAAGAGGTGGACGAGGTCGCGGAGCTGCTTGGGAACCTCAAACGGCCGGGCGAGCTGCGGTGGTGGCGCACAGCCGCCGCAAAAGCGCGGTGCTGCTGGCCTTTTGCCGCTGCTGCTTTGTTTTGGCGAGGGAGGAAGGAGGGCAGGCGAAAGTGGAGTGAATGGAGGTAGGCACGCCAAGGCCGCTCCTCTTGAAGGCACGGACGGGCGATGGCGAGGTCCGGCGGCCATGGCGAGACCGCAATCGCCCACTCGCCAGACCGCAAATGAGAGGACGAAGGATTTGGGGGCATTTTGATAAAAGAGCGTTGTCCACGAGGCGCGAAACCTGAGCCGAAGGGGTATGGCCTATTGATGCACCACAAGTAAAGTTTTTTGGATCTAAAAATGTATTTTCGAAGTTGATGGCCCAAATCGAGATAGACGCTGAAGTTAATAGCCTATTCATGCATTTTACTCAAGAAAAACATTACGTGATAGCAACAAGCAGATTTTTTTTTTTTTTTTTTTTTTTTTTTTTTTTTTTTTTGAAAAAAGCTGGAGGGGCCGGAGCCCCTACAGTTCTTTATTGAAATCAAAAGTTGAGTACAATAAAACGATCGGTATTTGCCTATCTGGGTATAAGCAAATATACTGTAGTTAAAAATGAGTAGGTCTATATATGGAGATTAATTTGAAGTCTAATTAAAGTTGTGTATTCACAAAATTATACATACTCTGTATCAGAGCTGAGTGTGGAAATTAACATTACATATTACAGAGTACAGCAACAGTTGGTTACTGCAGTCTACCATCCACTCTGCAAGGCAGCAGAGCGCCAAGCTGCACTCTTAATTTGTTGGTTTGTCTGCCCACCCGCTCGTCGCTGGCCACCGGCCTTATTTGCGCTGTCCTCCCTAGCAGTGTTCTCAGATCCTTGACGGGATGAGAGGCGTGAAATTTGACAGGTACGCCGCCGCGGCCGCCACGCCGCTGCCGAGCTTCACCGGGTACCCAACGTCCTTGAGCACCATCTCCACGCCGCTCAGGCATCCCAGCAGTTGCAGCTGCCAAAAAAAATGTTACAGTGCTGAACTGATAAAGTGTCAACAGTGCAGAACTGCAATGCAGCTAGGATCGTACATACATACCTCGTTGAGGTTCCCGAGATGGCCGATCCTGAAGACCTTGCCGGCGACCTTGTTGAGGCCGAGCCCAAGGCTGAGGTTGTACCGCTTCCACGCGTGCCTTACGATGTCGGCGCTGTCGACGTAGGACGGCACGACGACGGCGGTGACGGTGTCGCTGACCCACTCCTCCTTCTGGCAGCAGTTCTTGAGCCCCCACGCCTCCACGGCGAGCCTGCATTTCACATTCACGCAATTAGTCGATCGAACACCTGGCGGGCATGCAAGAAACACTGAAACTGAACCTGGTGGCTGTGCCGAGGCGATTGTGCCTCTTAATGACATTGTCGAGCCCTTCCTCGAAGATGAGGTCGAGTGCGGCGCGAAGGCCATAGAGCAGCTGGATGGACGGCGTGTATGGCCAGTACGTGCCCATCTCGTAGAACCTGAGGTAGTCCTTCCAGTCGAAGAAGACACGCACGGACCTCGCCGTCTTGCTGGCCTCGAGCGCCTTAGGGCTAGCGCACACGATGCCCATCCCTGTCGGCATCGACAGCGCCTTCTGCGACCCGGTGAGCGCGACGTCGACGCCCCACTCATCCATACGGAAGTCGATTGCGCATATGGACGACACGCCGTCCACCAGCAGCATTGCCGGGTGGTCGTACGCGTCGAGCAGCTTCCGCGGCGCGGCGAGGTCGTTGGTGACGCCCGTGGCCGTCTCGTTGTGCACGATGGCGATCGCCTTGATGGTGTGTCGCGTGTCCAGCCGGAGCTTGCGTTCCAGGGCGTCGAGGTCGGCGCCATGGCCCCAGTCACTCTCCACCACGTCGACGTCGAAGCCCAGACGCTGCTGCTGGTCGATCCACAGTAGGCTGAACTGTCCGATGAGGAACGAGACGATCACGGTCCCCCGGCGACAGCGTGTTGGTCAGCGCGCTCTCCCACGCGCCCCCCGTCGTCGGGATCAGGAACGGCGTGCCCGTCGTCGTCTTGAAGATCTTCTTCACGTCCTCGAGGAGGACCTTGGTGAGCGCCGGGATGGCCGGCGAGCGGTAGTCCTCGTTCTGCCTGTTCATGGCGCGGATGACCGGGTCCGGGATGTTCACGGGGCCCGGCACGAACAGGTGGTTTCGTCCAGGGCCATACACGTAGTCCGCCATCTTTGCTGGATTCCTAGTTGCTGCAGCTAGCTGGGAAAGGGAGTAGTCAGACAAGCAGTCAAGCACTCAAGCTCAAGCAGCGAAATGGGCAAGCTTGCGTGCGCTTGCTAATGGGCATGTGCCTATACCCTATACCAATACAGGCCCGATCGACCGGTATTATAGCTCTGCAGAAGTTGTTCATTTTCTCTGAAACTGTTATTGTAGCAGTCCAATTTTTCCTTTGCTTCTGATCGAATTGTGCTTGACTGTACAGATACTTGTTCCCTAATTTACTTGTTGCAATGCCAATGAACTTAAATACTGACCTAATATACACTATAATACTCTTCTTTATCCAAGGCAAGCAACAGATAAAGATCTTTTCCGGTCATGCACAACTCTGTCAGCATAGTGCACTGAACTTAGCAAACCAAACTTATCCTTATCCTTACGCCTTGAGTCTACATGTCAATGAACCACGCAAACAATTGGCTAGGACAAAGATTCAGATACATACAAGTTCGTTCAACATATATATATATAAGTACATAATAAAAACAGTATTCAGATATACGCTAGCTGTCAGCGCAACCATCTCATAAAACGACGAGAAACAGATTTATCCCAGGTCTATATATAATTATATATCTTTCTAAAACACAATCATCCTTTAACGCAACCCAATTCATGTACTCCATCATATTCATCACCGCAAATCCAAACGGAAATAATTAAGATGCACTCGACCGGAGATGCAGACGGAGACGGAGATGAAGACGAAAACAAGCGTACCTGTGCTGCCGCCTGCACTCTGTGCGGACAGGAGTGAGGAAGATGAAGCTGGGGGATGGAAGCCAAGGCGCTCACGTATGTATGTGAAGATACGGGAGGCTGGCGAGGGGATTGGATGACGACGACGGCTATATAGGATTAGGAGCCAATGGCGTCCAAACGACGGTCCTTTCGCGGGGCCGTCCCGCGTGGCGGATAAGCCGTCCTGGAGGGAGAGGCCCTCAGAGCCCCTCGAGTCGTACTGGACACTGGAGTGGCTTGTGGACGACGGCGCTGCTGCCGATTCCTAGCTCCACTCCCGTCCAACTCTCACTGACCGCTACAAGTGCACAGAGAACAGAGATACGACAGAGCTCGGGGGCTCGGCACAAAGATTCAGTTCAGGTTCGTCGATCAGTCATTTTCAAAAACAACAAAATAATGTGTGTGACATTCAGGAATCTTGCAAAGTTTTGCGAAATGCAGTCGGCATCCACCAGCATTCACCAATAGGCGAAGGTGCTTTTCGGTAGCGTGTTGCCCTGTGAAATTCAGATGGAAATTCAGAAGAGCCGCTCGGGCTCCCGACGACGCCGGATAAACTCGGCACCAGAGTGGGTGCCAATCTGCAAGGCCAGGGGCGCCGACGCGGCCACGTCACGCCCCCGCGGCAAGGTTATCCCTTCCGCTTGGCTTTCCGATGTCCGTGGAAATCCAGCACGATTTTTTTTTCCCTTCTGCGTCCCTGCCCTCCTCGTCGTCTTCTTCAAATCAAATCATCACTAGTGGAGAAAAGAAGGCTGAAGGCCACACATCACATTCCCAGCCAACGAGGATCCACGTTTATTCGCACAAGCTTTGAGTGGATGCAAGGTCGGTCCCTCGAATAAGGTCAGGGTTGTTTCTGGTGGAGATAGAGTACGTTTCCCATGATTTCGCTCCTTGTCGAGCAAACCTCCATCGCATATACATACATACATATATATAGAGCCAATAGGATATAGGGACGGACACGTGAAGGTTTCTGTGGAATGGAAGACAAGATTACATATCACGTCCTCTCCTCACACGGTGTACTTACGCTGTCTGTTTCTGCAAAACAAACAAGACGTCCATGAATTGGATCCACATTGACGGACAAAATGAAATTCAGCAACAAATTTGGAGCGGAATTGGAAGAGAAAAATTGACCGCGGAGGTGATAGCTAGTGCGGGCGAGTTGTACTGAGGGCCAGGTGAAGACCACGGGGTTGGATTGAAGTATGCCATGCTTGCCCCTTGTCTGCTCTGCCAGTCTACCTCAGCTCAAATCAAGCCGCATGCATGCATCTTGGCTTGTCTGTTGTCTGCTCTGCGCCGAGCTAAATCGCTGCTTTGTTGTTGGGCATGGAAGGCGCGTTTGGGCCGACTGTTTTTGCTGACGGATTGGTTTGGGCCTGTGGGTTTTGACGCAGGTCAGATGCTGTGGGCGCGCGCGTTTCGGCGACGCGAAGTTTCCATTTCATTGGGCCGTGTAGGTGTGGCCGTTGTTTCATCGTGCCACCGTTGGCCCTGTGGAGAAAACGTGTTCGGCGATGACGGTTGTCGGTTGGGCAGTCGGACACACCACTTTTGTGGTGAGCGCCTCTCAAATCAGGAACCTGTAGCTCGGTCGTTTCTTTTGACAAAGAAAACAATACGGTTTTAAGCAAAAAGAATTTCACATAAAAGATTAGCAGCACGCATAACCAATTCTACACCAAAAAAAAAATCATAGCAATATTTGTTACCCAAAAGAAGCAAACTTTCATCGATTTAGAAGAATCTGTTTCTCAGTGTTCACATATATTTGCAATGGTGTTTAATGTCGTAGCGAGTTGTTCTACTTGTGTTGACGTGGTGTTATGTTTTGGAAGGACATGAAGTTTTGTTCTTTTGTTAATAGTACAAAAATCCAATAATTATTAGTTTTAAGAGCCTATCACTGTCGAACTTTGGCGCCAACATTGCATAGTCGACAATGATATATGGTGAGGGGCTACCATTGCCTGTGCTACAACTGATAGTAATGAGCATTAAAAACACAAAAAGAAAAGAAAACAACCTGGGTTTGGATGTGTCGCTCATTGCCACCACTCCTTGAACGCTTGTCGGGCCACTGGTGGCCCATGCCCCCGTGCCTAGAAGGAGACCAACGTGCCAATGCCGCGCCAAAGCCCACGCCGGCGATCCGAACCCACGTCGTGATGGGGAGATTCTAGAGAGGGAGGTGTTTGGAGCCTGCGCCAACCATCCAGCCCACGCGTACATGCATGGTGGATTTAATGGAAATACAACCTAGGTCTTTGATCAAACTTATTACACACTCAAATTGCGAAATTTCTTGAATCCTAAAAAATTCACTTTCAAGTCTCAAATCTCAATTGTATTAGGAACATATCTCATGGTGGATGTCATCTACAATACCAATTAAATGCACTTTTAGAACATATGTCGTCAGATTTAGGACAAAACTAAAACACACTTTGTATTGGAACATAGGGAATAGCATGCATTGCAACATAATATGGTATATATATGAGTGATGTGGTCTGGAATACAATGTATGCGTATACATAGACAATGCAACACATGTGGTATAATCTTATGAGAAGAGAACAAAATATACCATCGTTCCTCATTAAAAATATATGGTTAATTACTTTAGAGGTGTCCAACATCCAAGCATGCCCTAAGTTAGCGAGGCATACTAGATGATGCCACAAATTCTTGCTCCAAACTGTAGCACCCAGAGGTCATTGGTAGTGGTGACTTTATAGCATTGCCAAGATCGATATGTTCATGTGGGTTTTGAGTTCCTGGGCACATGAAAGGTTCCATTTCTCCATCTTTTTCAACTAAAATATATGCCTTCCTTAGCCTCTTCGTTCTTAGTAGTTGTAGTCTCATATCTACTTCTTTCATACTAGGTCTATGTCCTCCTTTAGATCTCAAGCATGATTCTATAAGTGGGGCAATATCATGAATCTCTTCTTGGTTGGTCTCTTCCACAACTTGTGGATCCATTATTTCCATGAGAGCCCCTTCTTGGAGTCTTTCAATGAAGTAATGAGATAGGCTTTGCTTTGCACCTAAGTCGTTGATGAAAATTGGTTTCTTCCTTGTCAGAAGTTCCACAAGTATCACCCCAAAACTATACACATCACTCTTCTCTGTTAGTTGACCAGTATGATAATATTCTGGATCCAAATAACCAAATGTTCCTTGGACAATTGTCACCACATGTGTTTCATCAAGTGAAAGAGATCTTGAAGCACCAAAATCTGAGACCTTTGTTGTGAAGTTGTCATCTAAGAGTATATTGGAAGACTTCACATCTCTATGGAAAATTGGTATTTCAGCGGTGAAAGTGTAGATAAGCAAGTGCTCCTGCCGCTTCCATTGCAATCCTAATGCGATCATTCCATGATAGCAAGCATTTTTCTTCAATGTTTGCATGAAGAAGACCATATAGAGTGTCATTTGATATGAACTCATAGACTAGCAAGGGCACCTCATCTTCTAGGCAACAACCATAAAGTTTCACTACATTACGATGAATGATTTGAGACAAAATAGCAACCTCATTGATAAATTGGTTTATTTCTGTTTTGCTCTACTAGTTTAGATTTTTTAATGGCCACAACACGTGGTCGACAAAATCCCTTTATAAAAATGTGCCATGACCTCCATGACCTAGAACACGAGTAGGGTCGAAGTTATTGGTTGCCTCTTCTAGTTCCTCTAATGTGAATATCTTTGTTTTAGCCGCAACACTTTTTAGTTCGAGATTAGTTGCTCCAAGAGTAGGCCTTGGTTTTTCTTGAAGTATGCTCTTCGTATTCTCCTTTGGATATCTTTTTTTTCCACTTACGAAGGAGTACAATGGCACCTAATGTAAAACTTATGAAGCCAAGGCCACAAGCAAGCCCAATTGCAATTCCTACATTCATTAAATGTGAACATGAATATTTTGGAAAATTTAAATTTTGATGGACAAATGCATGACTCACCGAGAATTAAATTACGCTTTGCTTAGTTGAAATGACACATTTTTGTTTCTTCAGTATCATACTCTTTTCCATGAGAGCAGCTTGTACAATTGAAGCCTCCATCAAAATTGTGGCATATCCCATTGCATTTATTTGGAATAGAGCACTCATCAATATCTATATCGATAAGATGGTTGTATGTCGGTAGTGCAAGTAAATGCATTCTCACATTTTGATATTTCATAGAAAAAGTAATGTGATCTGTGATCATGAAGAACCTTTGATGGTGCAAGTAGTAGCATGACCTTTAAGTAAACATATATTTGTGTAGAATTGTAATTTACATAGAGTAAGATGTATGTTGTAGTGTTTTATTGCATTTGAAAGTAAAGAGACTTAATGCTAGTGGCAATGTTGTTCGTTGAGATCTTATATTAACCCTCACAACACTATCTAGAAAAGGACACTAAGTCTAGAAATTATAAACATCCAACCATTAGGCTAGACTTAACGTACTTCACCACTTGTTGAGACATAGTCAATCTACCACTTCTTCCTGAAAGATAATAAAGTAAACCTTTTGCATATAAATTACACACCCCTAGCATTATTTAAGAAATCATAATTTAACAAATTGGATTTTCATATTTATTAACCTTATGTGTTATTATTAAAAATAAACTAAATAACACCTTTCATCTACATATAAACTACATGCACATGTTATTATAAAAAATATAATATAAAGGATCCTCAATATACTTTAAAATACCCATTTCAACAACTGTTTGTATGTAATAAAATATTAAAAAAAAGTTTTGCAACAACTAAGCGAAGATTGATAAGCACACGGGCTCAAGCTAACACTGTAGCTATAGAAATCTATGAATATTGACGGAAACTATATAGCAAGAATTCATGACTAAAGTGTGCCACAAATTCACAATCTGATAGAGACTACGGAGTGTATGAACATAGACCCATTGTGTTATAAAATAAATAGAGAGAGCGCCCATAGATAATTTATTTTCATGAGCTGTAGAATTTTATATCTAAGACTTGTAATACTAATGTCTCTTAAAATCTGAGCATGTGTAGTAGCACATATCGATAGATTAGTATTAGAGAGAAATAAGGAACTTAAGCGAAAAACACATTCAAGAGAGAAATATGACCTGTACAATTATTTTGAAGGTATGGATTCCCTTGGAAGCCATCAGAACACTTGCAGCGGTATCCATCACGTCTTTTCCCTTGCTTGACCTCTTCACATAAACTGTTGTCACTGATGCAGGCATATGTATCATTATTTCCCCTAGCTTCCTGGCAAGTTAAGTTTGCTACAACCCATTTTATTATTATATCCTCCTGAGAGAAATCAAAATTACCATCCACAACCTCCGTGCTGAAATATCCTTTATCTTCATTGATGAGCCTCTCCATATTGTTGCTTGTGTCATTCAGCATGTTTGTAACCGTCGGAAGTCCGTCATCAAGTGATAAATTGGTCACACGATACTGTGCATACCCTCGATCAAGAAGAGTAGTGCGTTACTTTGTACAGTTGAGGTGTAGGTTATCATCTGCGAAGCAACCTTCTTCGATCCCAAAAGGGAATGGAATGGTCATGTTTCCACATGATCTTGTACAGTTCTCTTTGGGCGCCTTTTAGGCTGTAACCTGTTTCATGGCAAACAAAGTGATGAATTAGTTAGGATTAATCCAAGGAAACCACTCCTTTAGTTTTTTTTTATATGTCGTTATTAGTTTTGTTTTAAGTCAAATATTTTTTTCATTGACCATCAAATTAAAAAAACTGTATACAACATAAGATTTACATGTTTTAGATTCACTATGAAAAATATTTTTATAGTGTATTGTTCTACATGTTGTGAAAGTACGAAACCATTTTTAAAAAAATTGGTGGTGAAATTAAGTTAAAAATGGTTAAGTTAAGACAGACTCAATATGGCATGTAAAAAAAGTAATTAAGGCATATTTTCAGAGGAAGAAAGTATTGGCCATTTTAGTTCAGTGATAACTGCATTTGGTACTGCAAAGTGCAGGGATCGAATATTTTTTTATTTTAAATCTTATTGAGTAAATAACACATCGTCAGAAATATATTTTTCTGAAAGTGTACCTTCAGAAAAAAATACACACAGAAATACGTTGACAGAAAAATTTATTTTTTTTTCACGGTGCAAGCTCGAAAAATATATTTCGACGGTAGTACACTCACGAAAAATTGAGTTGGCCAGATTAATTTTTTTTTTTTTTTTTTGTTTTGAATCCACACAGAAAAAATAACAAAAATCGTCGAGAAAATTTATTTTTTAAATGTCGGTGTTTTTCTCGTGCTTTTTGTATTTTTCTGTGGGTTTTTCTAGAAACACACGGAGAAAATGTAATTTTTCTGTATGTACTAAGAAATACGCACAAAAATTCAAAGTACACAGAAACTATTCCATTTTCCAAAGAGTGCATTAAACTTGTGATTCGTGGGTCCTTTCATTGGTAATAATACGAACTGATGACAATGCAATACAAATCTTGAAAAATTCTCGAGCCACTTAAAAAAATACGTCATGCAAGAGAGAGAGAGAGAGAGAGAGAGAGCATGAACCTTGGATGCAACCATCTACAACATAGGGGTTGCCATCCATTTGACCAAGGCATAAGCAATTGTAACCTCCTCGAGATAATGGAAGATCTGTGCAGATGCTTCCACTATTACAAGCATAGGTATTTCTGTTCACTTGGGATTGGGCAGTTTCGCAGCCTGGTTTGGTCCGTGATTGCAATCCCAAGTTCCATATCCTCAACATTGGCGGCTGTATTGACCCAACTTGTGTAAAGATCTCCTATAAAGAAGCTATAAGCTCTTGAAAAGATAACCTTCACATCGGAGCGCCTCATCAAATTGTGGAATCGTAGTATTTCGGCCCAAGTTTAAAAAGTAAAGGCTTGCCGGCCACTACTTGATAACCAGATATAACAGCAGCCAAACCCTTGACATGCAAAGTTGCCCACATTTGCCCTCTCCGTTATCTCTCTGTTATGTGCACAAACACTCATGCAATAACCAAGGAGATCTGTCAGATTATCTCGAACATATAGAGCTCGACACCACAACCAGCAACATACAAACCTCCACGTTGAATAAAGACACCCTCAGTAGGGGTCTCCCAGGACTGGGTGTAGGTGTCCACACCTAAGCCCATGGTGATGTTGTACCAAACAGCAGAAGCGGAAACAGAATTGCGGTCGACATCTATAGAAGTCACTTGAGTTGAGTTGTTTCCCAAGAAGAGCAACCTTGGGGAACCAGTTGTGTTGTCGCAGGTGAGCTCGAAGCCTCGCCGGAAGCAGCCCCGCCCTATCCCAAAGGGGTACGAGATTTCGACATCCCCCGGTGGGAGGGGCAGTGCCTCAGGGAGGCGATGGTAGGGATACCAAGGAGCCCATCCCCTGTCTCGGCGGCATGGACCTTGGCGGCGTTGCTTTCGCGCCACCGCGGCTAAACACATGAGCACAACACATATGCAAACTAGTAGCACTCCAGTAGAGCACATTGTTGTGTATCGGAGGTCTGTAAGGTTTTGTTTATGGAGATGGAGGTCTGTAAGGCTTGTTGATGAGGACAACATAGTTTTATACTGAGATTGTAACGATAACTAGCTCCAGAAAAAAAAAATGCTCACATGCGTTGCGAAAGCAGTCCAACTAGTGGTAGTATTAGTGGAAGACCTAGACTTGGAATCTCAGGGGCAGTAGTTTCATCTGACGTTACGGTCGTCGCACGCTGGGGTCAAGAAGACTAGACGAGCGAAATGTTACTCGTGAAGTTAGGCAAAACGCAGACGCACGCGCGGGGTCGCTCTCCTAGTGGAGGGAGCGACCGCACTGGCCTGCCTCGTTGGAATTCGCGCAATGGAAATGGACCGGTGAGTCAGGAATCGTTGTTGTCGTCTGCGCGACAGGTCACGCCACGCTATATTCTCGTCCCAGGCATAAATTCGTATGAGATCGGGCAGCAGGAACCTCCCATCAGCTCACATCAACTGTGACACCGCGTTGCAATTACCCCCATCTCCGAAAACAATTTACGGAAGGCCAGCACCTCCATGGGTAACCACCAAGGTCGAAGTCCCGATCAGCAGATGCTTGTGTTGATCCGGACTTCTAGTGTAGACATAATAGAAGGCTTGGGTTTGGGAAAATTATGTGGACTAGCAAAAGCTCGGGTTTGGAAATTCTGTGGACTCATGGGACAGGGAAATGATGATCGCACCAACTGATCAGGAAATGAGAGATCAGGGTGCAAGGGAACTCCTGCGCGCCGAAGCGCGCTAGGAGATCAGGGGAGGAAGATAGATGACGACGAACCGGACGTCACCGCCGAGAACCACTCGAGTCGCCTGAGGAGGCCCTAGACGCCGACACCCCTACACGGTAGCACAATTCAGAAGGCTGAAAACAACAATGGACTGCTACATTACAGTTTCAGAGGAAATTAGTTAGCAAGTTTTGCAGTGCTAATAGGTGGGCTGTATCGATCCAGGCCCATTAGCAAGCCCAGGCAAGCATCCAATTCTATAATTAGTAAAGAAAAAAAAAAAGTCAGGTGGGGAAGTGCCTGAGGTTGACTGCTTGTCTGACTAGGACCCTATCTGCACCAGCACTAGTGCTCTCAGCATGCAGGCTACGTTTATCTGCGACATGAACCGGCAGAACGAGGACTGCCGCCGCCCGCCATCCCGGCGCTCACCAAGGTCCTGCTCGAGGACATCCCGACGACGGGCACGGCGCGTGGGAGAGCTAACTGACCAACACGCTGTCCCGAGGCGACGCGCATCGTCTCCTTCCTCATCGGGCAGTTCAGCCTGCTGTGGATCGACCAGCAGCAGCGCCTGGGCTTCCGGCGTGGACGTGGTGGAGAGTGATTGGGGCCATGGCGCCCGACCTCGGCGCCCCTGGAACGCATAAGCTCGGTGGACACGCGACACACCATCAAGGCCGTCGCCATCGTGCACAACGAGGGCGGCTACCGGCGTCACCAACGACCTCGCCGCCCGTCTCGCAGGCTGCTCGGCGCGTATGACCACCCGGCGCTGTTGCTGGTGGACGGCGTGTCGTCCATCTCGCGCGATCGACTTCCGCATGGGCGAGTGGGGCGTGGATGTGGCGTTGACGGGGTCGCCAAAGGCGGCGTCGATGCCGGCGAGGGATGGGCATCGTGTGCGCTAGCCCTAAAGCGCGAGGCCAGCAAAACGGCGAGGTCCGTGCGTGTCTTCTTCGACTGGAAGGACTACCTCAGGTTCTACGAGATGGGCACGTACTGGCCGTACCACGCCGTCCATCCAGCTGCTCTATGGCCTTCGCGCGCGCTCAACCTCATCTTCGAGGAAGGGCTCGACAATGTCATCAAGAGGCGCAATCGCCTCGGCACAGCCACCAGGTTCGGTTCAGTTTCAGTGTTGTGTGTTTCTTGCATGCCCGCCAGGTGTTCGATCGACTAATTGCGTGAATTAATGTGAAATGCAGGCTCGCCGTGGAGGCGTGGGGGCTCAAGAACTGCTGCCAGAAGGAGGAGTGGGTCAGCGACACCGTCACCGCCGTCGTCGTGCCGTCCTACGTCGACAGCGCCGACATCGTCAAGCACGCGCGTGGAAGCGGTACAACCTCAGCCTTGGGCTCGGCCTCAACAAGGTCGCCGGCAAGGTCTTCAGGATCGGCCATCTCGAAACCTCAACGAGGTAGTACTTGCGATCCTAGCTGCACTGTAGTTCTGCATGTTGAGAATTTATCAATTAATCACTGTAACATTTTTTTGCAGCTGCAACTGCTGGGGTGCCTGAGCGGCGTGGAGATGGCGCTCAAGGACGTTGGGTACCCGGTGAAGCTCGGCAGCGGCGTGGCGGCCGCGGCGGCGTACCTGTCAAATTTCACGCCTCTCATTCCGTCGAGGATCTGAGAACAATGCAAGGGTCGACAGCGCAAATAAGGCCGGTGGCCGGCGACGAGAGGATGGGCAGACAAACCAACAAATTAAGAGTGGATGGCAGACTGCAGTAAGCAACTGTTGCTGTACTCTTTGTATGTAAAGTTAATTTCCACACTCAGCTCTGATACAGAGTACGTATAATTTTGTGAATATACAACTATAATTAGACTTCAAATTAATGTCGTAAAAAGACCTACTCAGTTTTAACTACAATATATTTGCTCATACCCAAATAGGCAACCAATCAAATCTTGCTTTCACGTAATGTTTTTTTTTCTTGAGTCAGAACTGAATTCAGGCCATAGAACATGCCATTCTAACTGACGGAAAAAAAGCTCTTACAAATTAGTATATTGCTCGTATTAAGTCTTTGCGTGATCATAGAACAGTCTGTACTTACCACATGAATAAGTCTTACAATACTCTGTAACTCAATGTATAAAATGGTGGTAATGGATAGTACGGCACACATCAGAATTTGGTAATGAACTGAAAACTCCAAACAAGTACTTGCCGTTGCGCTGAACAACTTCTTCTGTTAATTTGATGTCGTAGATGTTTGCACATTTTTCAATAAACTCAGTGAAAGCTAGAGAAGTTGGATTGAGGACAAAGTTAAAAGATATTGTTCTTTAGAACATACGGAGTATCATATATGAATCACAATGATAGCATATACTGTACATGAGTAATGTGGTCTAGACTTTCAGTTCAGAAAAATGTGGTCTAGAGTACATTTTTTGCATATAGATAGACAATGCAACCTTGTGATAAAATCTTATGAGAAGAGAACAAAATGTACCGTTGTTCCCTCAGTAAAAGTATATGGTTACTTTAGATGTGTCCAACAAATCAAGGAGCATGGCCTAAGCTAGCGAGGCATACTAGACGATGCCACAAATTCTTGCTCTAAACTGTAGCACCCAGAGGTCATTGGCAGTCGTAACTTTGTAGCATTGACAAGATCGATATGTTCATGTGGGTTCTGAGGTCCTGGGCCCATGAAAGGTTCCATTTCTCCATCTTTTTCAACTAAAATATATGCCTTCCTTAGCCTCTTTGTTCTTAGTAGTTGTAGTTTCATATCTACTTCTTTCATACTAGGTCTATGTCCTCCTTTAGATCTCAAGCATGATTCAATAAGTGAGGTAATATCATGAATCTCTTCTTGGTTGATCTCTTCCACAACTTGTGGATCCATTATTTCCATGAGAGCCCCTTCTTGGAGTCCTTCAATGAAGTAATGAGATAGGCTTTGCTTTTGCACCTAAGTTGTTGATGAAAATTGGTTTCTTCCTCGTCGGAAGTTCCACAAGTATCACCCCTAAACTATACACATCACTTTTCTCGGTTAGTTGACCAGTATGATAATATTATGCGGATCCAAATAACCAAATGTTCCTTGCACAATTGTCACCACATGTGTTTCATCAAGTGAAAGAGATCTTGAAGCACCAAAATCTGAGACCTTTGTTGTGAAGTTGTCATCCAAGAGGATATTGGAAGACTTCACATCTCTATGGAAAATTGGTATTTCAGCAGCTGAGTGTAGATAAGCAAGTGCTCCAGCCGCTTCCATTGCAATCCTAATGCGATCATCCCATGATAGCAAGCATTTTTCTTCAATGTTTGCATGAAGAAGACCATATAGAGTGCCATTTGATATGAACTCATAAACTAGCAAGGGCACCTCATCTTCCAGGCAACAACCATAAAGTTTCACTACATTACGATGAATGATTTGAGACAAAATAGCAACCTCATTGATAAACTGGTCTATTTCTATTTGCTCTACTATTTTGGATTTTTTTTATGGCCACAACGCCGGGTCGACAGAACCCCTTTATAAACCTGTGCCATGCCCTCCATGACCTAGAACACGAGTAGTGTCGAATTTGTTGGTTGCCACTTCTAGTTCCTCTAATGTGAATATTTTTGTTCTATTTGCAACACTTTCATTTGAGATTAGTTGCTCTAGGAGTAGACCTTGGTTTTTCTTGAAGTATGCTCTTCGTATTCTCCTTTGGATACCTTTCTTCCACTTACCAGTGAGTACAATGGCGGCTAATGTAAAACTTATGAAACCAAGTCCACAAGCAAGCCCAATTACAATTCCTACATTCATTAACGTGAAAACATGAATATTTTAGAAAATTTTAACTTTGATGGATAGATGCATGACTCACCGAGAATTAGATTACGCTGCTTAGCTGACATGACACATTTATGTTTGTTTGTGTCATATTCTTTTCCATGAGAACAACTTGTACAATTGAAGCCTCCATCAAAATTGTGGCATATCCCATTGCATTTATTTGGAATAGAGCACTCATCGATATCTGCATTAGTAAGATGGTCGTATGTCAGTGGTGCAAGTAAAATCATGCAAACATTTACTGATATTTCTTAGAAAAAAAAGTAACGTGATGTGTGATCATGTGGAACCGTTAGTGATGCAAGTAGAAGCATGACCTTTCGAAGAGATACAATAGTATATAATTCTAATTTACATCGAGTAAGATGCATGATGTAGTGTTTTTATGTTAATCCTCACAAGAGTCTCTAGAAAAAGGCTAAAATCTAGAAATTTTAAAAAAATCAATCATAAATTAGGTAGAATTAGCTTGATCACTTGTGAGATATAGTCAATATATATATATATTGGTAGACTGAAAACCCATGGGCCTTGGGCCTGCCACTAGTGGCTCCCCAACATGCCTTTATGTACCCTACACTTGTCACTAATCAAGGTTATTCGAGTATTACCAAACCCTAATCCTTTCTCATATATGTTTGCCACTTCTTGAATGAGAAGTCACAATAAGCACTATAGTTTTAACATAACATGTGGATAAAAAGTTTCACAAGAACTAAACAAATATTGATGAGCACTAGAGTCACGATACATGGTTTACAACTAAAAGCATCTCTGAAGCTAACACTGTAACTAAACACAATATATGAATATTGACGGGCACCATGTAGTGTTGATAAAAAAGTATATCACAAATTCATAATCAGATACGCTACAGAGTGTGTATATACACCTACCCATTCTGTGTGTGTGTGTGTGCGTGTGTCCAAAATTTATATCTTGGAATATAGAGGTTTTATAGTCCCGGGAGTAGTTACTTCCATCTTCGGAAAACACATTGCGTATGTGTTCATACTAATTTAGCAGTTTGAATATGTTTATATATTCATACTAAGATACTTCAAATCTTATTACGCAAATTTTTTTTTTTGAAGGAACCTATATTTTTAATATATTACTAAAATGCCACTATTGTAGTATATAAAATAAGTATATCCATATACTTTTTTGTATATACATACGACTCTAGGTGGTTTAGTATGAACATATACTTAAGCCTACATACACTTGATTCAGTCATATATGCCCTAAATCTAGAGATATAAACATGGGAGTAACTAGAAAATATTTTCCCTATATATAGTAGCACATATCGATAGAGTAGTAGTATTAGACAGATAAGAAACTTAGTGAAAATAAATGCATTTAGGAGATAAATATGACCTGTACAATTATTTTGAAGGTACGGATTTCCTTGGAAGCCATCGGAACACTTGCAGCGGTATCCATCAAGTGTTTTCCCTTGCATGACCTCTTCACAGAAACTATTGACACTGATGCACGCATACGTAGCAATATTTAGCCTAGCTTTCTGACAAGTTAAGTTTGCTATGACCCAATTTATTAGTATATCCTCCTTAGAGAAATCGAAGTTAGTATCACCATCATCACGATCCGGATCAAGATCATCAGAATTAATCCCTGATGAACACGCATATACAGTGCTACAACCACGGTAATAAGTCCCAGATTGATCAATAGTGATGAGTACTGTCTCCATATTGTTGGCGCTTGTGTCATTCAGCACGTTTGTAACCATCAGAATTCCATCATCAAGTGATAAATTGGTCACACGAAACTGTGTGTACCTCCGATCAAGAAGAGTAGTAACGTTACTTGTACAGTTGAGTTGTAGGTTGTCATTTGCGGAGCAACCTTCTTCAATCCCAAAAGGGAATGGAATGGTAATGTTTCCACACAATCTTGTACAGTCCTCTTTGGTCGCCTTTGGATGGTAATTTACTTCGTGGCAAACAAGGTGAGAAATTAGGATTAATCCAAGGAAAGTACAGTAAGGCAGTTTTGAGAGAAAAAAACTATAGTAAATTTATTTTTTGAACGAGTATAGTAAATTTATTTAGTCCAGTGGTAAAGGCATTTGATATGTATGGCATTAAATACTGCAAGAGCAGGGAGAATCAAAACATTGTTTTAGTCTTGCTGAATACTCCCTCCGTCTCAAAATAATTCATCATGTTGACTTTAAGACGTCATGTTTGACCGCCGTCTTATTCAAATTTTTTTATATAAACATCATCCATTTTTATGTGACTTATTTTACTATTAGAGATATTTTAATAATAATTTATTTATTTCCTAAATTTTATAAATAATTTGAATAAGACGAAAGCGGTTAAACATGATGTCTTAAAGTTAACATGATGAACTATTTTGAGACGGAGGGAGTAAATAACACATTAATCCACTTGCATGCGTGGTAAATTCTGTGATTCGATCGTGAGTGCTTTCAGATTTGTACTAATATGAACTGACAATAAATTCAAAAAAAAAAAAAAAAACTGACAATGCAATTACCTTGCTGGATGCAGCCATCTTCAACATAGGGGTTTCCTTCCATTTGATCAGGGCACAAGCAATTGTAACCTCCATGAGATAGTGGAAGATCATCATTGCAGATGCTTTCGCTATTACAAGCATAGGTACTCTTATTAACTGGAGATTTGGCACTTTCGCAATTTGGTTGGTCTGTGATTGCAATGTGAAGTGCCATATCTTGAACATTGCTCGTATTCACCCAACTTGCATAAAGATCTCCTATAGTGAAGCTATAGGATTCGAAAAAGATGACCTTGATACTAGAGAGCCCTTCATCAAATGGTGCAATAATCGTACTGTTGCGGCGGCCAAGTTTGAGTGTAAAGGTTTGCCGGTCCGTCGTTGTTGATGATGAATAGGTATTGATGGCGCAACAGCCAAACCCTCCACATGCAGCGTTGCCCACGTTTGCCCTCTCCATGATCTCTCTGTTACGTGTGCAAATACTAATGCAAGAACCAATGAGATCTGTCTCATTATCACCGAACATGTAGGCGTCGACACCACAGCCAACAATATACAAAGTGTTTCCATAATCAATCGTAACACCAGTCGGGGCCTCCCAGGACTGGGTGTAGACGACGCCCACACCCAAGTCCATGGTGATGTTGTACCCAACAGCAGAAGCCCCAACTCTATTGCTGTTGACATCGATATAAGTCACCTGAGTCGAGCTGTTTCCCCGGAAGAGCAGCCTCGGGGAACCAGTTGTGTTGTCGCCAGGTGAGCTCAAAGCCTCGCCGGAAGCAGCGACCCTATCCCAAAGGGGTACGAGATTTCGACACCCCCGCAGAGGGAGGGGCAGTGCGCTAGGGAGGCATTGTTAGGGATACCAATAAGGTGCCCATTCCTGGTCCCAGCGGCATGGACCTTGGCCGACGGCGCTCGCGCTGCGGCGGCCAAACACAAGAGCACAACGCATGTGCAAGCTAGTAGCTCTCCAGTGGAGCACATCGTTGTATCGGAGGTCTGCAATGGCTTGTTTCTCTGGAGATGGAGGATGGTGTGGTGAGTGGCGTACTTTGTCGATCTACACAGTTTTATATATATGCTGAGACTGTAACACTAGTAGCGTCACAAAAAACAATAAAAAATCTCTCTTGCGTTGGACAAGCATTATTCCAGGTAGTGGAAAGACGACCTGAACTTGGAATTTCAGGGCAAGTGTCCCATCTGGTCGATGTTATGGTCCTCGCTGGGATGTGGACTGTGGAGTATTCCTCTACACCTTTCATTAATGGAAACAACGATGTGCCCTTGTGCTCAGGAGAGATCGAAGTCATTAGTTACACCTTCCATGTAATGTATCTCTCACGAGAATACGAGATATATATGATACATCAAGAAATAAATACTAGAACATTCGTTCATCTTATTGTTACCCCTTCTATCTAAAGTGACATCACTTTTCACTTTAGATTCAAGTTTGTATATATACTATATACTATAAAATGTGTCATTTAGCTTCTGGAGAACTAGTGGAGCGGGAGCCATCAACATTAACTGCATCCCTCACCGGCCAGTCACCAAAAGAAAAAAGATATGCTTCTCTGTGTGTCCAAAAGACTGAAACCACCGCCACGGGTTTACATGTTCCCGCAGGCACAAGTAAGGTATCCGTCAGCTAAAACCTGGGAACTAATACATTTTTATAGCACACGCTCCTTCCGTAGCCAAATCGATTTTCATATCAGGACCACTTTTTGTTTTTGGGAATTCATTTTTATAGCACACGCTCCTTCCGTAACCAAATCGATTTTCATATCAGGACCGCTTTTAGTTTTTAGAATTACACAGTAAAACGCCGCAGACGCCCATACATGCATGCACACTCACCCCTATGAACACACGTCGTAACCCTACCAGCGCCTCCAAAGAACCGGAAAGGGGCAGATCAAGAGATCCCCGAAGTCACCATAGCGCCTCATCGTCGACGGAACCTCGCTTACCACTTAAAGAATAATGCCGAAAATTCTGGAATAAATCCTAAAAATGCGAGCATCCATGGCAAGTCGAGGACTCGAACCCGGGTTACCAGCCACAAGGACCTAACCAACTGACCTATGATCAGTTAGCATATCAGGACCACTTTTGATTTGGAGGTTTCCATTTATTTTTATTGGTCTATTTTTTTCCTCACCACTTCAATAGCAGCACCCAAATTAGAGCCCTACTCATATGGGTCCCACATGTCGGGGAGAGGAAGCAAGGCAGCCACGCCGCAGCTACTGGTGCTGCTCCTGCAGAGGGCCACTCCTGTAGATCCACTATCACATCTAACTATTCCTTGCCTAAAAATGAGAGAAAAGTCACGAGTCATGGAGTTACTGTTACTAATTGGAAGATTTTTTCAAAGAAAAACCTACCACGAGACACGCCGTGCTGATTCACTTAAGACATGTGCTAGAAAGGATATATTCTACAAATTCTCACAAAATCAGAAATGTCAAGCTATTGTTATCGGTGTTGACTTGTGAAGTCTTGTCTCGAGTTACCATAAAAGATGCAAGTAATTGAGATGTTTCATAATCTTATTTCTGTTTTTATAGAGAAAATAAACAAAAGAAATGTACTAAGAAAAGCTATTGCATCGTTGAGTCCACATATATCACAATCCAGGTACAAGTAGGGATAATGCGACAAATTTATTATATCATGAAAAGACTGGAAACCACTGCCACGGGCTTACCTGTTCCCGCGGGCACAGGTAAGGTAGCCATCAGCAAAAACCTCGGAAGTAATTCCACGGGCCTGCTGAGGTCATGTTTAGTTGGTGAGAAGACAACCTAAAAAATGCTACAAATAATCGTCACATCAAAATTTTTTACGTATAAATAGAGTATTAAATGTATGTAAATAAAAAAACTAATTGTATAGTTTCGCTGAAAAGTACAGGATGAATCTTTTGAGTCTAGTTAGTTCATGGTAGGACAATAATTACCAAATACAAACAAAAAGTGTTACAGTAGCCGAACCCAATATATTTTACCAACTAAACACACCCGAGCAACTCCAGTAGAGACCCACCAATTAAGGCCCCTACTCCTGATTTGGAGCTTTTCTTTAGTTATTGCTATCCTATTTTTCCTGACCACTCCAACAACACCATCCAAATTAGGGCCCTACTCCTATGGGTCCCACATGGCAGTCATTGGTGTATATAAGGAGAGGGAGCAAGGCAGCCACGCCGCCGCTGCTGGTGCTTCTCCTGCCGAGCGCCACTCCCGTAGATCCACTATCATGTCAACTGTCACATCAACTACTCAGTGCCTAAAAATAAGAGAAAAATCACGAGTTATTGAGTTACTTTTATTTATTGGAAGATAACTTTAAAAAACTACCATGAGATACGCCATGCCAATTGGAAGATTACTTAAAAAAACTACCACAAGATACGCCATGCCGATTCGCTTAAGACGTGTGCTAGAAATGATAAATTCGCTCTCGACTCACCATAAAAGATGCTAGTAGTTCAGATGCTTCATAATCTTATATCTATTTTTATAGGAAAAATTAGTAATAAACAAAGAAATGTACTAAGAAAGCTATTGCATCGTTGAGTCTTTACATATCGCAATCCTTACATGTATAGCTAGCGATAATAATGGGAAGAATTTGTATCATGAAAAGATTGGAAACCACCGCCACAGGCTTACGTGTTACCGTGGGCACAAGTAAGCAGGTATCCGTCACCAAAAACCTCAGAAGTATTTCGTTTTTATGGCGCGCTCCTTTTGAAGCCAAAACAAGTGGGGCTTAATCAAGCAACTACAGCAGAGGCTCCCAAATCAGGGCTCCTACTTTTGATTTCGGGATTTCCTTCTATTTTTTTTTTGAACAAGGCACTTTCCCATTTCCATTACTTAAAACGAAAATACAACATAGTTTAAGATTGTTTAGGCAGCATAAAAGAAAAGTTCAGAACATGAAAGCCATGGGGGACATGTTAACCCCAACAAGCTACAAAACCATTCCAGAACAACGAACAATATATAACAGCCACGATAACAACTACGACTTGATAAGCTACTCTTCACCTTCTCCAGCACCATTGCCTTCCTCGCCTATCATCAGCCTGGAGCTCCCCGCAGCATCATCATCCTTGCCGATGATCATCCTTGAACCGGCGCCATCATCATCAGTCAACATCCTGGAGCTCCAAGCGCGAGATTGGTGTAGGAGGTTAACAACAAACTTAGGAGTTGCTTCGACAGCTTGGGACCACACAACTCTACCTTCTTCTTTAAGCAAACCTGACCAAAACTTCATTAAACCACATGCATGCAATATAATTTCCAAAGGGTTTTTGACTTTTTTTTCCCTTCAAAGCAGATTGAGTTTCTTTTTTTTTCCATATTGCCCAACATATGGCAGCCCGACCTATAGCATGAAACTGACTGCCTAGTGGTAACCACTTCTCACACCAAATCCACCCTTGATCAAAGGAATGGGGGTATATCAACAACACCAATGCTAGATGCAATAGTAGCCCAAATACATTTTGCAATGAGACAAGTAAACATCAGGTGGTCTACAATTTTTTTACTGTATACAAAAATAACAAATAGGACTCCCCTTCCATTTCTTTTCAACATATTATCTTTTAGTTAAAATTGCTTTATTAGCAAGCATCCATAGAAAGTTTTTATTTTAGCTGGCACTTTTTGCTTTGGAGATCTTTTTACGATGAAAACCATTATCACTAGAAGTCATGGCATTATACATTGATTTTACACTAAATTTACCATTTTTCTTGCTTCCACCAACATTTATCTTTTCCAATTGTCAAATTCTGACAAAGGATTTTTTTTTTTTTCTTGAGATCCAACCAATCTATCGGAAGATCTCCACCTAGCCATCTACTAAAAATATATAGGGCTAGTACCATTTATCATATGAGCCACACTTATATCTTTTTTTTTCACGTAATTTGAATAACACTGGATGGGAGACACATAATGGTTTATCCTCCAACCAAGCATCTTTCCACAAGGAAGTGGAGGTACCATCTTTGATCATGAATTTCTTTCCTTGTAGATATAAGTCCTTAACCTTTAATAGGCCAGACCAAATGGGGAGTCATTTTGCTTATGTTTCATAGAAGTGATAGAATATCTTCTTAAGTATTTGAAATTGACAATCTCTTGCGATAATCCACTTTCATTTTACAATTTCCACCACCACTTACTTAAAAGGATTACATTCATTTTCCTTATGTTTTTATTCCCAACTCCCCTTTCTTTTTGCTCTTACATATTTTTAGTCCACTTCACCAAATGATATTTTCTCTTAGTATGACCTCCTTGCCAAAAGAATGTCCTTCCGATCTTATCAAGAACATTTACCAAAAATCTTAGGAAAAAGGTAGATCGACATATGATACATTGGTTCATTATTCAAACTTGCAAAGTAAGTGTAGATCTACCAGCAATGGTGAGGGTGGAGCCTTTCCAAACCTCCAATATTTTTGCACTCTTATCAATCAAAGGGGTCCAGTCAATGACATGGAGCCTACTAGGACTCACAGATACCCCCTAGATATTTTATTGGAAAGTATCCAATTTGGTAGTTAAAAATTTCAGCATAGATGGGACCAATATTGTCAATATCATTCACAATTACCACCTCACTTTTATTGAAAGTAATCTTAAGACCAACCATCATTTCATAAAGGTAAAAGCAACAGCTTCAAATTTCTTGCCTTCTCAATATCATGTTTCAAGCATATTATTGTATCATCTACATACTACGGAATAACAAAACCATGCGGTATAATATGATCAATAAGCCCCACCACAATATTATTATTTTGTGCTTGTAAGATCATTCTTGTCAAGCAATCAACTACAAAATTGAAGAGGACAAGGGATCACCTTTTCTTACTCAATATCGGTCTATGCTTTAATTGCCTGGTGGAGGGTCACATCGCCACCCAGTGCACCTCCTCGTCCACGCGCCTCCTCTCCGCCTTGGCACGAGGAACCGGGCTAGGGATTGTGCGACTTCACCATTGTCGTCCACCTCATCGCCCTCCAAATAATCGCGTGCAAGCGCACCCACGCCATGGTGTCGGCAAATGGTGGCGATGGCCAAAAAGCCCCGGTGTGTTGAAGCCACACGCTACCCTGATTCTTTGTCCACCCCTGCGACTTCAGCGGTGCGGCGCCTATGAGGGTTCCCCCTCGGCGTCGTGACACAGCTGACGTGCCTGTGTGTGTGTGTGGGGGGAGTGCCACCGTTGGGTCGGCCACGAGGGGCTTACATAGGGCACCGACCATCGACATCGGGCCAGGGCGCCATCGGTGGTAGCGGCGTTGGGGCATGGAACCTAGGAGTTCAACACCGGCGGCGCGCCGACCGACTTTGCTATCGCCTCCGACCCAGCTGCTCCTATTGTGTGCGGGTGATGAACCTCAAGTTTGGGTCGACCCAATGCTTGATGAGCTCGCCGCCTCCCCTTGTCACGCGCCGCTTGTCTACTCGGTCCGCTACCCTCGACAGACCGGACGAGCTATCCGGAACGCTGTCCGCATCGCCCGGGGTGACCCGGAACTGCTGCGGATGGTGAGGCGTCACGAGGAGGTTGGCGATGTCGCGTCAACATCGGCTATCCCTGCTGCTGACGCATTGGAGGCGGATGACGGGGATGCAGCGACACCGCGCTCGATGGTAGATGCATCACCGGCGACTTCCGCACCTGTTGTCGGTGTGCCCACGGTGGCCCGGTAATGGTGCTCGCCGATGCTGTTGCAGATGTTGTGACACCGAGAGTCGACGGCATCCCCGCCCACAAGGCCGGCCGTGGGATCTTCTGACCGAATACCTTTGTTGCTTCTTTCCGGAAGCCCATCGAGTCATTCACCCAAAAAAAATGTTACGGTGCTCGAGAGTATCTTTAATTTTTATTTTTTTTTCGAGATCGGGTCATTCACCCGTTTTCCATTAAGAGGAAAGCAAGTTCAGTACACGAAAACACGAAGCCAACGAGTAGCCACCTTTAGGTCCAGCAACCTACCTATTGGATCCCAAATGAAACGATTATATAAATAAGGTGTTCCGCGACCAGAACGTGACACTATTGTGTCACTGATCATCAAGCACGCCCAGCTCCGCACCCGCCACAGCCTTCATCCCCTTTCGCTAGAAGAGGGTCTCCAAGGCAATGCTGGACTGCTCCAATGGCATTGACATCAGCGCCTGGTGGAACTCATCGAAGGAGACGTCCATGTCAGCCTGGGCATGTAGACCCACACGCCGCAGCATGACCTTGCATGCTTCCACCTCCGGGTTCTCCCACTGGCTGCTCTTAGCAGGGAGCCGAGCACTCCTCTTGGGTGGCAGCATCGACGAGCCAAGCGTGCCACAGCCCTTGGCGCCTTTCGTTTTACGCAAGCACGGCGTGGCCAGGATAAGAGGTGGCTCGATGGGCTTCCGGAAAGAAGCAACAAAAGTAATGCTCAAAGAAGATATTCACCTTATCTATTTACACTGTTGACAATTTATCAATTAATCACTGTAACATTTTTTATTGCAGCTGCAACTGCTGGGATGCCTGAGCGGCGTGGAGATGGTGCTCAAGGACGTTGGGTACCCGGTGAAGCTCGGCAGCGGCGTGGCGGCCGCGGCGGCGTACCTGTCAAATTTCACGCCTCTCATCCCGTCTAGGATCTGAGAACGATGCAAGGGACGACAGCACAAATAAGGCCGGTCAGTGGCCGGCGACGAGCGGTGGGCAGACAAACCAAGAAACTAAGAGTGCAGCTTGGCGCTCTGCTGCCTTGCAGAGTGGATGGTAGACTGCAGTAACCAATCTCCACACTCAGCTCTGATACAGAGTATGTATAATTTTGTGAATACACAACTTTAATCAGACTTCAAATTAATCTCCGTATATAGACCTACTCAGTTTTAACTACAGTATATTTGCTCATACCCAAATAGGTACCCAATCAACTCTGCTTCTTGCTATCACGTAATGTTTTTTTCTTCAGTCTGAATTGAAATCAGGCAACAGAACATGCTATTCTAACTAACGACAAAGAAGCTCTTGCATTGCTCGTATCAAGTGTTTGCGTGATCATAGAACAAGCTGTACTTACTATATGAATAAGTCTTACAATACCCTGTAGGCTGTAACTCAATGTATAAAATGGTGGTAGTGGACTTTCGAAAAAAAAAATGGTGGTAATGAATAGTACGCCACACATCAAAAATTTGGTAATGAACTGAAAACTCCAAAACAAGTACTGGCCGTTGCGCTGAACAACTTGTTCAGGCAGCTTTGGCGAGCTGACCGAGCTCCCTGTCGACGGCGACCTTGAGGAAGCTGCCTTCCTCGACGACCATCTGCACGGGGAGGAAGCCTAGCCCGTTGGCCACGGCGAGCATCACCTCCTTCATCTCCGCCCGGAACTCGTCCATGTCCACCTTCCCGCTGCCGTCTCTGTCGAAACGCGCGAACAGACCGTGATACAGCCTTGTGAGTTCCTCGGGCGCCACTGCAGCCTCATCCACGCCGAAGTGCTTCTCCAGCACACGCAGGCTCATGAGCTCCCCGGCCATCTCGGCGTAGGTGAGCAGGCCGTCATGGTCGGCGTCCAGCGCGGCGAACCGGCCGTCCACCGAGGAGTTGAAGGCGCGCTCGTCCTCCACGAAGCTGCGCACCGTGCTCCCGTCTAGGATCTCCACGCTCATCGTCGGATTCTCTGGGTGTTCTTGTTTGTGCAAATGTTGAGTTTGCTCTGCTCCGGCGATCGGTTGTCCTGCTTTTTTGTAGTGCCGCGAGCGGATCACACGATCGGCAATGGAAGGCGCGTTTGGGCCGACTGCTTTTGCTGACGGATTGGGTTGGGCCGGTGGGTTTTGACGCAGGTCAGATGCTGTGGGCGCGCGCGTTTCGGCGATGCGAAGTTTCCATTTCATTGGGCCGTGCAGATGTGGACGTTGTTTCATCGTAGTGCCACCGTTGGGCCTGTGGAGAAAACGTGTTCTAGGTCGGTGATGACGATTGTCGGTTGGGCAGTCCGACACACGACTTTTGTGGTGAGCGCCGACTAGCGGACACAGGTTCCCGGATGTCCAGTGCCTCTCAATCACGAACCTGTAGCTCTGTCGTTTCTTTTGACAAAGAAAACAATATGGTTTTAAGCAAAAAGAATTTCACATAAAAGATTAGCAGCACGCATAACCAATTCTACACAAAAAAAGATAATCATAGCAATATTTGTTACCCAAAAGAAGCAAACTGCCATCGATTTAGAAGAATGTGTTTCTCAGTGTTCACATATATTTGCAATGGTGTTTAATGTCGTAGCGAGTTGTTCTACTTGTGTTGACGTGGTGTTATGTTTTGGAACGACATGAAGTTTTGTTCTTTTGTTAATACACTAGTACAAAAAATCCAATAATTGCGAGTTGTTCTACTTGTGTTGACGTGGTGTTATGTTTTGGAACGACATGAAGTTTTGTTCTTTTGTTAATACACTAGTACAAAAAATCCAATAATTATTAGTTTTAAGAGCCTATCACTGTTGAACTTTGGCGCCAACATTGCATAGTCGACAATGATATATGGTGAGGGGCTACCATTGCATGTGCTACAACCGATAGTAATGAGCATAAAAAAAAAAAAAAAAAAAAAAAAAAAAAAACAACCCAGGTTTGGATGTGTCGATCGTCTTGAATGCTTATCGGCCCACTGGTGGCCCATGCCCCCGTGCTTGAGAGGAGACCAACGTGCCAATGCCCGTCAAAGCCCATGCCGTCCATCCAAACTCGCATCATGATAGGGAGATACTAGGGAGAGACCGGTAGAGAGAGGTGTTGGAGCGCCAAGCCAACCGTCCCAGCCCACGCATACATGCATGGTGGATCTAATGGAAATACAACCCATGTCTTTGATCAATTTTATTACACACTCCAATTGCGAAATTTGTTGAATCCAAAAAAAAATTCAACTTTCAAGTCTCAAATCTCAATTGTATATATCTCATGGTGGATGTCATCTACAATACCAATTAAATGCACTTTTAGAACATATGTTGTCTGATTTAGGCCAAAACTAAAACACACTTTTTATTGGAACATAGGAAATAGCATACATTGCAACATAATGGTATATATATGAGTGATGTGGTCTAGAATACATTGTATGCATATACATAGACAATGCAACACATGTGGTATAACCTTATGAGAAGAGAACAAAATATACCATCGCTCCTCATTACAAATATATGGTAACTTTAGATGTGTCCAACATCCAAGCATGCCCTAAGTTAGCGAGGCATACTAGATGATGCCACAAATTCTTGCTCCAAACTATAGCACCCAGAGGTCATTGCTAGTGGTGACTTTATGGCATTGCCAAGATCGATATCTTCAAGTGGGGTTTGAGTTCCCGGGCACATGAAAGGTTCCATTTCTCTATCTTTTTTTCAACTAAAATATATGCCTTCCTTAGCCTCTTCGTTCTTAGTAGTTGTAGTTTCATATCTACTTCTTTCATACTAGGTCTATGTCCTCCTTTAGATCTCAAGCATGATTCTATAAGTGAGGTAATATCATGAATCTCTTCTTGGCGGATCTCTTCCACAACTTGTGGATCCATTATTTCCATGAGAGCCCCTTCTTGGAGTCCTTCAATGAAGTAATGAGATAGGCTTTGCTTTGCACCTAAGTTGTTGACGAAAATTGGTTTCTTCCTTGTCAAAAGTTCCACAAGTATCACCCCGAAACTATACACATCACTTTTCTCAGTTAGTTGACCAGTATGATAATATTCTGGATCCAAATAACCAAATGTTCCTTGGACAATTGTCACCTCATGTGTTTCATCAAGCGAAAGAGATCTTGATGCACCAAAATCTGAGATTTTTGTTGTGAAGTTGTCATCCAAGAGTATATTGGAAGACTTCACATCTCTATGGAAAAATTGGTATTTCAGCGGTGAGTGTAGATAAGCAAGTGCTCCCGCCGCTTCCATTGCAATCCTAATGCGGTCATCCCATGATAGCAAGCATTTTTCTTCAATGTTTGCATGAAGAAGACCATATAGAGTGCCATTTGATATGAACTCATAAACTAGCAAGGGCACCTCATCTTCCGTGCAACAACCATAAAGTTTCACTACATTACGATGGATGATTTGAGACAAAATAGCAACCTCATTGATAAACCGGTCTATTTCTCGCTTGCTCTACTATTTTAGATTTTTTTGGCTACAACGCGTTGGTCGATAAAATCCCTTTATAAAAACTACCATGCCCTCCATGACCTAGAACACGAGTAGTGTCAAAGTTGTTGGTTGCCTCTTCTAGTTCCTCTAATGTGAATATCTTTGTTTTAGTTGCAACACTTTCATTTGAGATTAGTTGCTCCAAGAGTAGGCCTTGGTTTTTCTTGAAGTATGCTCTTCGTATTCTCCTTTGGATATCTTTATTCCACTTACGAATGAGTACAATGGCACCTAGTGTAAAACTTATGAAGCCAAGGCCACAAGCAAGGCCAATTGCAATTCCTACATTCATTAAATGTGAACATGAATATTTTGGAAAATTTAAGTTTTGATGGACAAATGCATGACTCACCGAGAATTAAATTACGCTGCTTAGTTGACATGACACATTTTTGTTTCTTTTTTGTGTCATACTCTCTTCCATGAGAGCAGCTTGTGCAGTTTGAAGCCTCCATCAAAATTGTGGCATACCCCATTGCATTTATTTGGAATAGAGCACTCATCAATATCTGTATCGAAGTAAGATGATTGTATGTCGGTAGTGCAAGTAAATGCATTCTCACATTTACTAATATTTCATAGAAAAGTAATGTGATCTGTGATCATGAAGAACCTTTGATGGTGCAAGTAGTACCATGACGACCTTTAAATAAACGTATATTAGTGTAGAATTGTAATTTACATAGAGTAAGATGTATGTTGTAGTGTTTTATTTCATTCGAAAGTAAAGAGAAACTTAATACTAGTGGTGAATTTTGTTTCTTTGAGATCCTATATTAACCCTCACAAGACTATCAAGAAAAGGACACAAGTCTAGAAATTATAAACATCCAACCATTCGGCTAGACTTAACGTACTTCACCAATTTTGAGACATAGTCAATCTACCACCTCTTCTTGTAAGATAATAAAGTAAACCTTTTGCATATAAATTACACACCCCTAGCATTATTTAAGAAATAAGAATTTAAGATGTTCATATTTATTAACCTTATGTGTTGTTATTAAAAATAAACTAAATAACCCATTTTCATCTACATATAAACTACATGCACAAGTTATTATAAAAACTATAATATAATATAAAGGATCCTCAATATACTTTAAAATACCCATTTCAACTACTGTAGTTTGTAATTAAATATTATAAAAACGTTTTGCAACAATTAAGGAAGATTGATAAGCACATGGGCTACAAGCATATGTATAACTCAAGCAAACACTGTAGCTATAGAAATCTACGGAGTGTATGAACACACACCCATTGTGTTATAAAATAAATAGAGAGAGCACCCATAGATGTTTATTTTGATTAGCTTTTTAGCTCCAAATTTTATATCTAAGACTTGTAATACTGATGTCTCTTAAAATCTGACCATGTGTAGTAGCACATATCGATAGATTAGTATTTGAGAGAAATAAGGAACTTAGCAAAAACACATTTAAGAGAGAAATATGACCTGTACAATTATTTTCAAGGTATGGATTCCCTTGGAAGCCTTCAGAACACTTTACAACGGTATCCATCATGTGCTTTCCCTTTGCGTGACATTTTCCGCAGAAACTGTTGTCACTGATGCGGGCATATGTAGCATTATTTTGCTTTGCTTCCCCGCAAGTTAAGTTTGCTACGACCCATTTTATTATTATATCCTCTTGGGAGAAATCGAAATTATCATCCACAATATCGTCAAAGATACTTGTTCTTGTGACCATCAAAGTCATTGATGACTATCCTCTCCATTTGGTTGGATGTGTCATTCAGCATGTTTGTAACCACCATAATTCCATCATCAAGTGATATATTGGTCACACGCGATACTGTGTGCGTACCCTCGATCAAGAAGAGTAGTGCCGTTACTTGTGCAGTTGAGTTGCGGGTTATCATTTGCGAAGCAACCTTCTTCAATCCCAAAAGGGAATGGAATGGTCATGTTTCCACATGATCTTGTACAGTTCTCTTTGGAAGCCTTTGGATTGTAGTCGGTTTCATGTCAGATAAAGTGAGGAATTAATTAGGGTTAATCTAAGCAAACTACTTTTTTTTTTATGTGGTATTAGTTTTGTTGGAAGCCAAACGTTTTTTTTTTTCAAAAAATTTATAGGTTAACAACATCAAAATTTAGGTGCTTTGTATTCACTATAAACAAGTTTTTTTATACTATATAATTCATATATTGTGAAACTGCACGGATTAAATTATAAAAAATTATGGTAAAAGTAGGCATATGTTGATAGGAAGAAACAAAACCGGTCAGTTTAGTTCAGCGGTAAAGGTATTTGATACAGGGGATCAAAACATTATTTTTGAATACATGACACATCAATCCCCATGCATGTATGACCAAATTTGTGATTCGTGGGTGCTCTCAGATTGGTAATAGTATAAACGGCAGTTTAGTATTCAAATCTAGAATGTCTCGAGCAACATAAAAAAAAGACGTCATTAAAAAAAAGAGGATAGCGCATGAACCTTCAATGCAGCCATCTGCAACATAGGGATTGGCATCCGTTTGACCAGGGCAAAAGCTATTGTAGCCTCCTCGAGACAGTGGAAGATCCCCTGCAGATCTTTGTGACTAGTACATGCATATGTATCCTTATTCTCCTGGGATTGGGCACTTGCACAACTTGGTTGGTCTGTGATTGCAATGTCAAGTACCATATCTCGAACATTGCTTGTATTCACCCAACTTGCATAGAGATCATCTATAACAAAATAATAGTTATCTGAAAAGATAACCTTGATACTGGAGAACGCCTCATCTAACTGTGCAATCGTGCTATTTGCGACGCCAAGTTTAAGAGTATAGCCTTGCCGGACACTTGCTAAAAAAGATGCCGCAGCAGCCTAACCCTCTATAGGAAGCATAATGCATCATATTTGTCCTCTCCATGACCTCTCTATTAGCTGTGCAAATGCTCATGCAAGAACCAATGAGATCTGTCATATTATCACCCGAACATGTAGGCTTCGACACCACAACCAACAACATACAACCAGCCATCACCATCAATAACAACACCAGTAGGGGCCTCCCAGATCGAGTGTAGGTGTCCACACCTAAGCCCATGGTGATGTTGTACCCAAATGAAGAAAGCTTTGAAAACGATATTGTTGCCGACATATATAGAAGTCACCCGAGTTGAGCTGTTTCCCCAAGGAAGAGCAGCCGGGGGGAACCCGAACCCGTTGTATTGTTGCGGGTGAGCTCGAAGCCTTGCCGGGAAGCAGCTGGCCCCTATCCCAAAGGGGTAGGAGATTTTTTACATCTCCGCAGTGGGAGGGGCAGTGCGCCAGGGAGGCTTTGGTAGGGATACCAAGGAGCCCATTCCCGGTTGCCGACGGTGCTGGCGCCACGGCGGCTAAACACATGAGCACAGCACATGTGCGAACTAGTAGCACTCCAGTAGAGCACATTGTTGTGTATCGGAGATCTCTAAGGCTAGCTGCTTGTTTATGGAGATGGAGGTCGGGCATATATGTTCATGAGGTCAAGACAGTTTTTATATGATGGGATTGTAACAATAACTAGCTCTAGAAAAAAATAATAAAAATCTCTTTGTGCGTTGGGAAAGCAGTCCAACTAGTGGTAGTGGAAGACCTGGACTTAGCATCTTTTGGGTCAATTGGTCTCTTATTTGCGCTGTACATGGCCAGTTCCCAACCGGACAAACACGCGCACCACGGGGTGGAACGACGACGACGTGCGTGAGAACTCTGCGTACATGACGACGTGCTGGTGATCCGCCGGACGACGCGCGTTGGTCCTTCTTAATTTGCTTCGTCGTCGTGCGTACGAACTCTGCGTACGTAGTCAGGTGTCGGGGCCACATTGCATATATTGCATGCATGTGAAAGAACGACGACCGACCTGATAGAAAGCAGGAGCTTGCTCAGATTGCATCCGCACCACCCATCCTAGCTACCTCAAGTCCATCGTCAATAATAAGCTAGGTACATGCTGCAGGTTGCAGACACAGGCACTCGATAAGATCCAACATGCAGTCGTATGGACGGACAGTCATGTGACTATTGTGAGCGTCCCAGCGCGCTCGATCGTACGTCGACGATCGACGACCCGGACGACAGTGGTCTTCGTCAGTTTGCGCGTACTACTCCGTAACATCTCACCACGAGCTGCACTAGCTGTCACAGACACCAGACCGAGCACGCGTGTTCATCCTCTTTGCTAGGCTGCTGCCAACCGTGTGGAATAAGCTAGACTGGGGTTCACTATCCATGACGCAGCAGTGAAAAATAGTGACCCGACAGTTGGTTAGCTAGGTTCCTAGCTGCTCCTAAGCTTAGCCTGATGTAGCTGCTCCTGCGCGGACGATGGAGGTGTCTGTAAGGCTTGTTCATGGGAAGCCAGTTTATGTTGAGACTGTAATGATAACTAGCTCTAGAAAACATAATAAAAATTTCGCATGCTTTGGGAAAGCAGTACGTCCAGCTAGTGGAAGACCTGGACTTGGAATCTCAAATGCAGTAGTCTCATCTGATTTAATGAAAACAATGATGTGCTTTTCTCCTGTCTTTTTATTTAATATAGGGACAATGATGTGCTTTGCAATGTTAATGGACACAGTGATGTGCTTTCTCGTGTCTTCGCGTGCCTAAAAGTGGGAGAAAAGTCATGAATTATACAGTGTTAATTGGATGTCTCCTTCACGTCCACTTTCACGAGAAACAATAATAAGTTTCTTAACAGGTTGCATAAATGCTTTCCCTTTAATTAGGTCAGAAATCATGATGATACACATGCTCTTAGGACACAGAGGGTTCCTAATTCGAGGTGTTTAATAGAGAGTTCAAGTTAATTTGCACAAGACATTCTAGAAAAGATAAATCATACAAATTCTCAAAATTTTCTAGCTATTATTAGCTCGGTGTTGCTCTGTGAAGTATTCTCTCTCTGCACGTAACTACATATAAAAAAGATACCAGTAACTAAGATGTTTCGCAATCTTTCTATCAATTTTTTAGTAAAAAACAAAGTCAAAAATAAAAAAATGTACTCCCTCCATCTACGCTACTTCTACCCTACTAATGCATCAAATTTTCTTTTCTACACCGACACCAAGAATCGTCCCCGCTGAGGAGCCCATACTTCATTCACACAACGATTATACCTAGAAAGATAATATTTTTTAAAATAGACCATCCAGATTTAATCACAGCTTTCTCTCTCCTTACTCACTCGTAATCCAAGGGTCAAGATTAGCTGTATCAACCTCATCCTCTCCTCCCGCACCCAACGCCTGCGCCCAGGCTCCAAGCGCGTACCTGGCAGCCACGGTTCGAATCCTCCACTCCTTTTTTTTTTTCTCCGAAAAACTGTAACCGATTACGCCTAGAACCGATTTGGTTTGGAACCCAAATAGCCCAGCACGGGGAGCCGCCGCCGCCACCATGGAGTCGGCCATCACGGGGCCTCCTACCGCCGGGCCACCGGACGCTGGCACACATGGGGCCGCGCGTGGCTGGCCATCACCCGCGAGCGCAAGGCCGGACCAAAGAATCTGGCGTCGCCGCCTCCACGGTCGGAGCCACCGCGTTTGCGCCTGCGCCCGCGGCCACGACGGCGATCCGGGGTGGGTTGGCTGCGTGGAGCACGGCCACATTCGTCTTGGGCGCCCGGAAGTCGAATGCCAGGGCCAGTCGCCGTACAACGCGATAGTGAGGAGGTCGCCCGATGCCGACACGGTGGGGCATGTCCACGATGCCTCACGGCCAGAGCCGCCACGTCTGCACCGGCCCGCGCGGCCAAGATGGCACGACGGGATGGTTCAGCTGCGCGGAACACGGCCACCTCCATCTTGAGCGCAGGAAGTCGAAGGGCGAGTCGCCATACGACGTGACGGCGAGGAGGTCGCCCGAGGCAGACACGGCGGCGCACATGTCCATGACGCCGTGTGGCTGTGGGGTGACCTTCTCCGGCTCCACCTTCGGCTCGCCGCCCGCGCCTAGCCCAGCCGCGTACACGGCCGTCCAGCTCTGGAACGTCTGGTCTCTGCTTTGTCTCCCTCTGATTATGCAGCATACTGACAGTGATTTCCAGAATGCGATTTCGCTCTCTCTTCTGTCGAACCATGATGCGCTTATTCTGTTTTAGCTCGGGACTCTTGCAGATTCTTGTGCGCTTATTCCATATATACATGGCTTGGATTCGGGGGAGTCCCTGCTGCACTGAAGGACCTCAAGGTCTGGATTCGATGATGCAGTTCTGAATCCAGTCTTAACTTTCATTGCTAGCCTCATATTCCACAATTTCTCCTTTCAATCGTATTTGGCTTTGACAAGAATAGGGCGTTAAGGGAGATGTCCGGATCACTGGTACTGCCAATGGAGGGCTCCTCTACAGCCAACGTTAGTCTTCTCCAACTGGATTTGCTAAGCATCGGCCTTGTTACAAAATACCTGTTGTATACTTTTGTTTCTGTCAGTTTGAACCCTTGTGCCCTCAGATGTCATCAAAGAAATTGTTGATGCAAGGCTAAGTGGATTTGTTTCACCAGAGGATTGGACAAGGATGTAAGAAGAGTAAGAAGAGCACCACAGAGCTCTGGATTCTGATATTTTTGTGACTAATCCATATGCAATCATGCCTTTATGCTCCAAAAGTGTTGATCAACTGATAATTGATGCAATTCTAAGGTCAATTGCAATCTCCAAAAGTGTTCATCTTTCTAATCTTTATTTCCTTTGCTGTAAGATCTTTACACTTATTTTAGTTTTATAATTTTTTTTCTTCTTTTAAGCAATATAATTTATTTTTTTTTAGAAGCCACCGTTGCATTAGGACGGGCAATATACTAGTATCACAAATAGATGGGTTTTTAGGGGTCAGCTAGCTTCACAATTAGACGGTACTTTTGGCTTGCAATTAGAAAACCGGACGGATTTACCCCTGCAAAATTGCTTAACGCACGCACGCCCTCCATCTAAGCCGCGTCGCAACTCGCTCCATCGCTACTCTCCCGCAGGCGTCGTAACTTCCAGTCTTGGGAGTTGCAGCGCTACCAACTGAACTATATTTGAGTTCTGTTACTAAAGTCCACCCACTACCCTATTTAACAGGGCAAACAGGGAAAACTTACCCTTAATTAATCACTCCTTGGTATGCACGATCATGTCGGACCTATCATTGTTGGAGAACAATTTACGAATGGCCAGCACCTCCATGGGTAACCACCAAGGTCGAAGTCCCGATCAGCAGATGCTGGTGTTGATCCGGACTTTTAGTGTAGACATAATAGAAGGCTTGTGTTTGGGAAAATTATGTGGACTAGCTAAAGCTCGGGTTTGGAAATTCTGTGGACTCATGGGACAGGGAAACGATTATCGCACACTGATCAGGGAAACGAGAGATCAGGGCGCAAGGGAACTCCTACGCCGAAGCGCGCTAGGAGATCAGGGGAGGAAGATAGACGAAGACGAACCGGACGTCACCGCCGAGAACCACTCGTGTCGCCTGGGGAGGCCCTAGACGCCGAGACCCTACACGCAAGCACAATTCAGAAGGCTGAAAAAAAAAGTGGACTGGTACATAACAGTTTCAGAGGAAATTAGTAAGCAAGTTTTGCAGTGCTAATAGGTGGGCTGTATCGATCCCAGGCCCATTAGCAAGCCCACGCAAGCATGCAATTCTTATTAGTAAAAAAATGTCAGCAGGGGCGCTGCTTGAGCTTTGATTGCTTGTCTGACTTCTCTCCCTGTCTGCACCAGCATCAAGCATGACCAGCATGCATATCTGCGCGATGAACCGGCAGGACGAGGACTACAGCTCGCCGGCCATCTTATCTGTTGCTTGCCATGGATAAAGAAGAGTATTATAGTGCATATTAGGTCAGTTTTTAAGTCATTGGCATTGTAGCAAGTAAATTTGGGAACAAGTAGCTGTACACGCAAGCACAATTCAGAAGCAATGAAAAAATTGGACTGCTACATAACAGTTTCATAGAAAATTAACAACTTCTGCAGATCAAGGTCCATTAGCAAGCCCACGCAAGCTTGCAAGGTGCTGCTTGAGCTTGACTTGCTTGTCTGAGTCTGACTACTCCCTCTCCCTGCTGGCAGCAGCAACTAGCAGTCCAGCAAGATGGCGGACTACGTGTATGGCCCGGGCGGAACCACCTGTTCGTGCCGGGCCCCCGTCAACATCCCGACCGTGATCCGCGCCATGAACCGGCAGAACGAGGACTACCGTTAAGCCGGCCATACCGGCGCGCTCACCAAGGTCCTCCTCGAGGACGTGAAGAAGATCTTCAAGACCACCACTGGGACCCCGTTCCTGATCCCGGCGACGGGGGACCGCGCGTGGGAGAGCGAGAGCGCTGACTAACACGCTGTCCCCCGGCGGACCGCATCGTCTCCTTCCTCATCGGGCAGTTCAGCTGGCGTGGATCGACCAGCGGCGGCGCTGGGCTTCGGCGTGGGCGTGGTGGAGAGCGGCTGGGGCCATGGCGCCCGACCTCGGCCGCTGGGCAAGCTCCGGCTGGGCACGCGACACACCATCAAGGCAATCGCCATCGTTTACAACTGCCACGGCGTCACCAACGACCTCGCCGCCCGTCGCAGGCCGCCGAGCGTATGATCACCCGGCGCTGCTGCTGGTGGACGGCGTGTCGTCCATCTCGCGCGATCGACTTCCGTATGGACGAGTGGGGCGTCGGCGTCGCGCTCACCGGCTTCAGCGCGGCGTCGATGCCGACAGGGATGGGCATCGTGTGCGCTAGCCCTAAGGCGCTGGAGGCCAGCAAGGCGGCGAGGTCCGTGTCGCGTGTTCTCGACTGGAAGGACTACCTCAGGTTCTACGAGATGGGCACGTACTGGCCGTACACGCCGTCCATCTAGCTGCTCTACGGCCTTCGCGCCGCGCTCGACCTCATCTTCGAGGAAGGACTCGACAATGTCATCAAGAGGCACAATCGCCTCGGCACAGCCACCAGGTACTTGTTGCATGCGTTGGTATTCGTCACAGCCGCCGGCACCGCCCACCAGGTGCTCGACTCACGGTCATGGATCGGATTGATTCATTTGCATGAATATGCACTATTAAATGCAGGTTCGCCGTGGAGGCATGGGGGCTCAAGAACTGCTGCCAGAAGGAGGAGTGTTTCAGCGACACGGTCACCGCCGTCGTCGTGCCGTCCTACATCGACAGCGCCGACATCGTCAAGCATGCCTGGAAGCGGTACAACCTCAGCCTCGGCCTCGGCCTCAACAAGGTCGCCGGCAAGGTCTTCAGGATCGGCCATCTCGGCAACCTTAACGAGGTATATGTACGATCCTAGCGGCGCAATGTAATTTGCATTATTGACAATTTATAATCATTCATTGTAACATCTCTTTTATTGCCAAAAAAACATTTTTTTTTAGTTGCAACTGCTGGGATGCTTGAGCGGCGTGGAGATGGTGCTCAAGGACGTGGGGTACCCGGTGAAGCTTGGCAGCGGCGTGGCGGCCGCGGCGGCGTACCTGTCGAATTCCACGCCTCTGATCCCGTCCAGGATCTGAGAACAATGCAAGGGACTACAGCGAAAATAAGGACGGCCGGCGACGAGCGTGCAGCTTCGCGCTCTCTGCTGTCAGACTGCAGTAACGAAATGTTGGTTGTACTCTGTAAAGTTAATTTCCACACTCATCTCCGGTACATAGTACGTATAATTTTGTGAATATACAGCTTTAATTAGACATCAAATTAATCTCCGTATATAGACCTACTCAGTTTTAACTACAGTATATTTGCTCATACCCAAATAGGCAAATACCCAATCAACTCTGCTTCTTGCTATCTCGTAATCTTTTTTTTTTTCTTCAGTCTGAATTGAAATCAGGACATAGAACATGCTATTCAAACTAACCAAAAAATAAAGGTCTTACAAATTAATTTTCTTTTTGAGTGAAACTGGAGGGACAGGAATGCCCCTACAGGATTTTATTAAAAAAAAACAAGAGGTTCGAAGCGTCTTACAAATTAGTATATTGCTCGTATCAAGCGTTTGCGTGATCATAGAACAAGCTGTACTTACTACATGAATAAGTCTTACAACACCCTGTAGATGGTAGCCCCTCACCATATATCATTGTCGACTAAGCAATGTTGGCTCCAAAGTTCGACAGTGATAGGCTCTTATAAAACATTGCATAGTCGACAATGATATATGGGAGGGGCTAACATTGCCTATGCTACAACCGATAGTAATGAGTATTAAAAAAAAAGAAAAAGAAAACAACCCGGGTTTGGATGTGTTGCTCGTCGCCACCGCTCCTTGAACGCTTGTCGGCCCACTTGTGGCCCTTGCCCCCGTGCCTGGGAGAAGACCAATGTGCCAATGCCCGCCAAAGGCCAAGCTGGTCATCCAAACCCGCGTCGTGATGGGGAGATACTAGGAAGAGACTGGTAGAGAGGTGCTGGAGCCCGCGCCAACCGTCCAGCCCACGCGTACCCAGGTCTTTGATCAATTTTATTACACACTCCAATTGCGAAATTTGTTGAATCCTATAAAAATTCAACTTTCAAGTCTCAAATCTCAATTGTATTAGAAACATATCTCATGGTGGATGTCATCTACAATACCAATTAAATGCACTTTTAGAACATCTGTCGTCTGATTTAGGACAAAACTAAAACACACTTTGTATCGGAAGAAAGGGAATAGCATACATTGCAACATAACACATGTGGTATAACCTTACGAGAAGAGAACAAAATATACCATCGTTCCTCATTAAAAATATATGGTAACTTTAGATGTGTCCAATATCCAAGCATTCCCTAAGTTAGCGAGGCATACTAGATGACGCCACAAATTCTTGCTCCAAACTGTAGCACCCAGAGAGGTCATTTGTAGTGGTGACTTTATAGCATTGCCAAGATCGATATGTTCATGCAGGTTCTGGAGCTCCTGGGCACATGAAAGATTCCACCTCTCCATCTTTTCAACTACAATATATGCCTTCCTTAGCCTCTTTGTTCTTAGTAGTTGCAGTCTCATATCTACTTCTTTCATACTTGGTCTATGTCCTCCTTTAGATCTCAAGCATGATTCTATAAGCGAGGCAATATCATGAATCTCTTCTTCGTCGGCCTCTTCCACAACTTGTGGATCCATTATTTCCATGAGAACCCCTTCTTGAAGTCCTTCAATGAAGTAATGAGATAGGCTTTTCTTTGCACCTAAGTCGTTGATAAATATTGGTTTCTTCCTTGTCAAAAGTTCCACAAGTATCACCCCAAAACTGTACACATCACTCTTCTCAGTTAGTTGACTAGTATGATAATACTCTGGATCTAAATAACCAAATGTTCCTTGGACAATTGTCACCACATGTGTTTCATCAAGTGAAAGAGATCTTGAAGCACCAAAATCTGAGACCTTTGCGATGAAGTTGTCATCCAAGAGTATATTGGAAGACTTCACATCTCTATGGAAAATTGGTATTTCGGCAGAGTGTAGATAAGCAAGTGCTCCTGCTGCTTCCATTGCAATCCTAATGCGATCATCCCATGATAGCAAGCATTTTTCAGCAATGTTTGCATGAAGAAGACCATACAGAGTGCCATTTGATATGAACTCATAAACTAGCAAGGGCACCTCATCTTCCGGCAACAACCATAAAAAGTTTCACTACATTACGATGAATGATTTGAGACAAAATTGCAACCTCATTGATAAACTGGTCTATTTACTCGTTTTGCTCGCTAGTTTAGATTTTTTATTGCCACAACACGTTGGTCGGATAGAATCCCTTTATAAACTGTTCCATGCCCTCCATGACCTAGAACACGAGTAGCGTCAAAGTTGTTGGTTGCCTCTTCTAGTTCCTCTAATGTGAATATCTTTGTTTTAGCTGCAACACTTTCATTCGAGATTAGTTGCTCCAAGAGTAGGCCTTGGTTTTTCTTAAAGTATGCTCTTCGTATTCTCCTTTGGATATTTTTCTTCCACTTACGTATGAGTACAATGGCACCTAGTGTACAACTTATGAAGCCAAGGCCACAAGCAAGCCCAATTGCAATTCCTACATTCATTAAATGTGAACATGAATGATTTGGAAAATTTAAATTTTGATGGACAAATGCATGACTCACCGAGAATTAAATTACGCTGCTTAGTTGACATGACACATTTTTTTGTTTCTTTGTATCATATTCTTTTCCATGAGAGCAGCTTGTGCAGTTGAAGCCTCCATCAAAATTGTGGCATATCCCATTGCATTTATTTGGAATAGAGCACTCATCAATATCTGTGTCGATAAGGTGGTTGTATCTTGGTAATTAATGAAAGTAAAAGCATGCTCACACTTACTCATATTTCATAGAAAAAGTAATGTGATCTCTGTGATCACGTAGAACCTTTGATGGTGCAAGTAGTAGCATGACCTTTTCGAAAATATATATTAGTGTAGAATTGTAATTTACATAGAGTAAGATGTATGTTGTAGTGTTTTTATTGCATTCAAAAGTAAAAGAGATTCCTAATACTAGTGGTGAATATTGTTTCTTTGAGATCCTATATTAATCCTCACAATACTCTAGAAAAGGGCACCAAGTCTAGAAATTATAAACATCCAACCATTAGGCTAGACTTAACGTACTTCACCACTGTTGAGACATATCTATATCAGAGGTGCCCACTTCTTCGTGAAGGATATTAAAGTAAACCTTTTGCATATAAATTACACACCCCTAGCATTATTTAAGATATCATAATTTAACCCATTGGATTTTCATATTTATGACCCCTATGTGTTATTATTAAAATAAACTAGTTATTATAAAAATATAATATAAAAGGATCCTCGATATACTTTAAAATACCCATTTCAACAACTTTAGTATGTAATAAAATATTATAACAAAGGTAATATAAAGCACCCTCAATACAATTTAAAAATACCCTTTCAACTACAGTAATAATATAATAAAATACTAGTCAAAGGAAACATAGATCTTATGTGCCACGGTACAAACCAAATATGCATCCATGCATAAGATATATATATAATTAAGTACACATTTCTTAGTTTAGCAATTATAAAAAATGTTTTCGTATCAAAACATGTACCAATGACACTAAGTTCAATGTATTAGGCCCTAGATATCCTCGCCACAAGGATAATAGCCTAACTAGGATGTGATGGGTCGAACCTGCTAAGGAGAATCCCAAACTAGACAGGGTATGTCGACTACTTGTAAGACAAGGTATTGACTAGATATGCTTATAAGCCAAGTAGACTAGAATGATCCATTCGGATCTCACTAAAATTCCCTTGTAACAAACTAGAAAACCGTAGTTGCACATTGATTGACATTCTATCTGTAACCCTACCCCTCAGACTATATAAGTAGATGACAATAGGCCTGTCATAGCTTACAACCCAGCGCCCTTGTAACCCATGCGCATGGCGCACATAGAAGCATTCTCAACTAGATGTTAGGTACCCTATATCTAAACCAGTGCAAATACATGTCCTATATGCTACCTGTTAATGTACTTGTTAGACAAAAATCCCATGACACTAAGACCTTGTTCGGATGCACTCGTATCCACCATAATCCACGTGTGTTGGAGTGGATTAGTATGGAAACTAAACTAAGTTCAACCCCCTAGTCTAGTGGGTGCACTGCAGAGAGGGCTCATGGGCTCTAGACTCTAGTGCTTGGTCCGGCTGGCTGCACCGGACTGAGTCCAATGTGATTTTCACATTTTTGAAAGTCTTGGTGTAAAAACGACAAGCATTGGACCTTGGAGGCTCTATTTAAAGCCCTTGGCCATGGTTGGCTCACTCTTTTGGACATTTTTACATATGATACATCCTTCTTGAGCTGAGCAAACCTCTCCCACTCATCTCTTTGTTGCTTGATTGTTCATCCAAAGTGAGATTGAGTGATTCCAAGTGCATTTGCTTGAGTGATTGTTGGCTGTCCTTAACTACCAAATCTGACCGCCAATTATGACTCAAAACAGGACGAATTAGCAAACTTATACACATATGCTTTTACCACTAACATAATTCCACATGCATTTGGAAGATCAATGTTTTTCTTGAGCCTATACACGAATCTGAGGAGGAAAATCATTCCAAAGGTGCAATCCAAAAAAAAAAAATAGTTCGAGAAACACGCAAAGGAACAAGAAAAGGGCCCACTTACCTAGACAAGTTGGGCGCCAAACCACCGAGGAAGGAGCCCAGGTCTAGCCACCAGCCCACTTGGCAAAGGGGTGGCCGGTTAAACTAGCCGGGATGCGGTTGCACCACAGGTGCACCCTGATGACGGTAGTTATTGACCACTTTTATATATGTTTTAAACCATCAACTAAGGATTAATGCTAGATAAATATTATTATTACTAATGAATTCCACGAGTTTTGGTGCATACAGTGTTTTGCAGGAAGAATCCAGAAAACCCCGGAAAAAGAGGCGAAAAAAGAGGAAATTGAGAAACGGAAGAAAAGGACTAAATCCGGGGCATTGGTATAAATTCCGGGGGTTCAAATGACGAAAAGAATGAAGCTCGAAGAAGCCGGAGGCCGGATCCCAGAGTGGGGCGGGGGCGGCGGGGGGTGGTGCCGCGGCACCCCCCCGTGGAACCACGTGTCCAAATTACGGAACCTTCCTACAACCGACCTATGGAGTTGATCTAGTCTGTCCAATCAAGTCGGTTTGATCCAAGGGCTGAGATTCATCCTATGGGGCTATATAAGCAGGGGCAGGGCTCCCCCCTGAAACCCTAATTCATTAGCTATCTTATCTCATTGATTAGAGAGGGATCCCAATGTGAGGAACTCTCTCTCTTCAATGTAGATCTAGGGTTAGACTTTCTAATGTAATAGATTAGATCTAGTTGAGAGTTAGGGAGAGCGGAGCTGTGCTCCGGTTTCTCGGAGAGTCTTGAGTATGGTATGTCTTTGTATCTTCTCTATAAGATTCATGCTTTAATATATTTATCTTCTCTATTTACTTTTATGCTTTCCATATATATGTTTAGTATAGTATTTATATCATTGCATGGGATCTTTGCTCGTATTGAGTGCTCTAGTTATTCTAGATAGCTAGAGTAGTAATCTATAGTATAGGCGTGGTGTTTAGACTATAGGTTACCTGAGGTTGCGCTCAATCCTCCCGGTTAGTTGTGGTAGCCCCGGGGTGACAGGCTGTTTGGCCTTTGCAATCCACCACGTTAGGGTTTATGTTAAGTAGAGCTTTTGGCAGCCCTTCCCCAACTACTTCTTCCCAGTCTTTCTCGAGAGTTGGAAAGGTATTGTTGCTCCAAAGTGCTTGTGTATGATTGCTATATCTATCCATACTTGATTACCTTAGAACCAAAGTATTAGAGAAGTATTTAGGAACCTTTGCCTCTCCCGTTGTCCTCTTGATTAGTTAGTCTATTCATTTATCATATTATTCTTTTAGTTATTATTAGTAGATTACTTTTATGCTTTAGTATTAGTAGTCTTGTTTATACTTCATTTATCACTTACCTCTCTTTAGTCTAGTTGGTTTGCTAAGTTAGTAGAGACATGATTGTGAGTTATTAGAATTCTTTACCATTAGCTTCCCCTGTGGATACGATACCTAGAATACTCCCCTAGGGAAAAGCTACATTGATGTTTTGTGCGCTTGCAGAATCCTTCTTATTCTTTTTAGCATTTAACAAACTTCAACACACCCGTACCCCAGGCAGCGTGGCTCGGGCCCATCTCCCTCCAAATGGTTCAATAAATGCACCTAAGGGCGGTTGCATGTGGGATCTCCTCTAAATATTCCCAATAAACCGTCCTTAGAGGAGTATAAGAGGAAGGGGTAGCCCCCCCCCCCCACACAAACACACACTATTTGGGCTTCACACCTCCATACCTCCACTTGTACTCTGTTTGACACTTTAGTAGTCTTTTTTGAGAGCAAGGCAAAGCCACCTTGGAGGGCTTAACTCCTTGGAAGAGATTCTTGGAATGAATAATATGAAGAGTTCTTCCATCATTCATATAACTTGTATGATTAGAATTAGAGCTAAGCTGAAGTGGCGATTCATCGTTCCTTCGGGTTTGCCCATGTCCTATACTTGTCGATACATAGGCTCAAAGTCCCAAGGGATATGGGTAGTTTCTTTGTACACGGGTGTGGTGCTTGAGTGCACATGAACCTTCGGATGTGACGGTGCTCCACAGTTGAGGGGTAGGCCGTAGGTGGTGATATCCCTGTCCATCCCTTGTAATCCCCCCACATTCGGGTATTCGTATAGGAGTTCGTAAAGTCTCTCACGCTTGCTAGCAAACCAGTGCTTGAGATCTCCCCATCCATCTTACACTTAGATCTAGTTCTAACCATGTAATTTGTATGATCATCAACTATTCTTTCCATGGAATTTTAGATCAAGCTTTCTCCACTTAGAAATATTCTTTGTTTATTTCTCTTTTATCCTTGAGGTTGGCTTGAGTGTATGTCCACTATCTTGAACTATACTATGTTTACCCCTGTTATAAACTTTGGTCCACTTTACAAGCATGTTATCTTGTTCATATCCATACTAGAATCTTTACACCATGTTTTCTTTGGGAAAATATAAATAAATGAAACCCTAAAATACTTCTAGGTGAAATGCTACAACGATAGATCTGTGCGCTTGCAGATATTTACTGTAATCGTTAAGAACTATCATAATGGTGTTTCTTTGGCGTCGTTGCTAAGGTTTACTAAATCTTAGTAAGGACGCTAAGAAATATCAACAACATACATTTATGGTGTCATTGCCTGGGATGTATTCTATCTCCATACTTGGTGATTGCGCTAAGAAATGCCAACGATGATTGCATCTAGTGGCACTTGGGGATCATTGTTGTTGCAATTTTCTTGTTACTCTTGGTGATCGTTGCCACCTAGACGGTTTGAAGTAGCAGAGGAGTGTTGGCACGAGTTGGTGATTATTCGTGGCCACACCTAGAGTTGTTGTGAGGGGTTCTTGGCCTTAGTCCACGCGGGAGTTCACAAAAAGGTACTCTAGTGGATTGCTCGTGGCGTTGAGTGCCATCATTTCTGTTGGTTCTTAAAGCCCCAAGTGTTGGGCTAGGCGTGGTGCCTATAAGAAAATGAACCACCAAGTGAATAGGCCATCACAACGAGAACATAGATTGTCGGCAAGCATTTGAACCTCAGGATAGATCTTGGTGTCATCATTGGCATTCACTTTCATTGATTGATCTCTTGCCGGTTTGCTATATCATCCCTACACTTGCTCTTTACATTCATAATTCATATCTTGTGTAGAACTTGTTGCTGAGTGTTGCTAGTTTATTAGTATGACAATTAGCTGAGTATCTAGTTATTCTTACTTGTAGTTGTTTTTCTAGCTAGTTCTCTTGTTGCTTGAGTAGTGGCATAGGTAATTAGCTTGTGTAATATTCATAGAGATCATAGTGAATAGAATTGGTAGGTGGCTTGCCTTTGAGTAGAGCTAGAGAAAAAAAAAACATGTACGCCATTTAGTAGTCTAACATTTTTCTCTAAGTTTTTTGTAAAAATTTATTAGGTTATACTCTAGCCATTTAAGACCTTTCAAATGCCTAGGATAATGCTCCCACTCGGGCTCTAGTCGGGTGCTCTAGTGTGCCGAGTTGGTGTGGCCCCCCATGTTGGGTCCACCCTTGGCTAGTTGTCATGGTCTACCTTGATCTCGGGAGTCGATCCTGGTCTTGGGGAGAATACTTTGGATCCATATACATCTTGATGAAACTACCATAAAATATCTGTATTAACAATGTAATTATAAGCACTTTATTTTATTAAAAATATACTACTAAAGACGTATTTGATAGAGGCCATTTGACATCATGAACATAGGGTGTAGGCTAAATAGCCGTACACTAGTAGTGAAGGGGGTTGTGTCCCGTTCCCAACCCCTCCCCCTCCCTTTTACTTCCGGTTTTGGGAATCGGGACTACCCATCCAGGACTAGGTTGGGACCTTTAGTCCTTGGGTCATGCAACCGGACTAGAGCCTATCTTGAGCGAAAAAATAAATAAAATCTTGGAGACCTCTCTTGTAACGTGTGAGATTCGAACCCAAGACCCCTTGCATCGCGCGTTGTTTCCTTACCAACTCTGCTGCACACCACATGTGACAAAGTCTTAGGCGCACTCCTTTTGAATTGACCCGTAGGGGACCTTTAATCCGGGTGAAAGACCTTTAGTGCGGGTTGGTAACACCAACTGGGGACTAAAAGGCCACCCTTTTTAGTCCTCGTTGGTATTACCAACCGGGACTAAAGGTTGGACGACCTTTAGTCGGGTTGGTAACCCAACCGGAACTAAAGGTTGGCCGTTCATATTACTGGCTGGGACAAAAGGGTCTTGGTGACCATGGCAGCAATAATGCTCCCTTTAGCTCCGGATTTTAACCCAACCGAGAGTAAATGTGCGTATCGAAAGTCGTTTCCCACTGGTGGTATTAAATAAGAGTTTAGTTTAGGACATCCGTATTTTAATTTTAACAAAATAAAAAGGGTATTGAATAGAAATTAAGACACAAGAAGCACTAGTTTCAATCTAACATGCATGTGGATAAAAAGTTTTGCAACAACTAAGCGAAGATTGATAAGCACAGGGCTACAAGCATATATAACTCAAGCCAACACTATAGTTATAGAAATCTATGAATACTGACGGAAACTATATATATAGCAATGCATGACTAAAGTGTGACACAAATTCACAATCTGATAGAGACTACGGAGTGTATGAACATACCCATATTATGTTATAAAATAAATAGAGAGCCCCCATAGATAATTTATTTTGATTAGCTGTATAGGTCCAAATTTTATATCTAAGACTTGTAATACTAATGTCTCTTAAACTTTGAGCATATGTCGTAGCACATATTGATAGAATAGTATTAGAGAGAAATAAGAAACTTAGTAAAAATACATTTAAGAGAGAAATATGACCTTTACAATTATTTTGAAGGTAAATGGATTTCCTTGGAAGCCATCGGAACACTTGCAACGGTATCCATCACGCATTACTTTCCCTCGCTTGACATCTTCACATAAACTGTTGTCACTAATGCAGGCATATGTAGCTTTATTTAGCTTAGCTTCCTGGCAAGTTAAGTTTGCCACGACCCATTCTATTATTATATCCTCATGAGACAAATAAAAATTATAATCCACTATATTGTTGGACCTTGTGTCATTCAGCATGTATGTAACCATCAGAATTCCATCATCAAGTGATAAATTGGTCACCGCGATACTTTGAGTACCCTCCATCAAGAAGAGTAGTGCCGTTACTTGTACAGTTGAGTTGTAGGTTATGATTTGCGAAGCAACCTTCTTCAATCCCGAAAGGGAATGGAATGTTCATGTTTCCACATAATCTTGTACAGTTCTCTTTGGGCGCCTTTGGATTGTAATCTGCTTCATGGCAAACAAAGTGAGTGAGTTACTAGGATTAATCGCCTGGTAGGATGCTCCCAGAAATTATATTATACATAGCGTTTTTGTGCCACACTCGACGCAAATACTCATTGGTTCTAGTGGGAGGTGCTCCCAGTTGTGATCTATCTATGAGCTTCAGGTTCGAATCCAGGTGGCCTCCAATTTTGGCATTTTTTTTTTGCTTTCCCTTTATGTAGTCTAAGTTAAAAAGACTTAACTTTAACCCTATCATCAAACCTCTGTGTGGGTCATGTGGTACTAGAGGGCTTAAGTTCGAGCGCCCAGCATTTGGTGCATTTTTTTTATTTCATTTTTTCAATGTTTTCATTACTTTTTTTTTTGAGGACTAAGGGAAGGAGGTGGCACGGGAGTGGAACTGCAGGCCGCTCTTCTTCTTTTTTTTTTTTCCCAAAGAAGCTCAAATCTAAATTTTTATTAGAACTAAACGAGTTTTGAAAAGTCTTTTGAACATTTTTGGTAAATTGAAGGTTAACACTAAATGTTGAAAATAGAGTTTTAAACTTGCTTCTAAAAATTATATACATCCACAAACTATATATAATAGTGGGTCTCGCCAATCCAAGTTGGACATGGGTGCATCCATGTGGCCGTGGCAGGGTGTTTTTTAAAATATGATTTTTAATTTATGACAAGCATGTTCGATCACCTTTGCCATAAGCTATTGTCACAAAGGGTGGAAAGGGAACACAATGATAGTTGTTTATGACTAAAACATATTTTAGTCACAATCGCTTGTCATCCATTGAAAAATTGTCATAACTGCATAATTTTTGTGACTAAAAAGTGCTTTGTCATATGAAATTTGTCATAGAAGGCCAAATTTCTTGTAGTGTCTTTTTAGCCTTTGGATTGTAACCTGCTTCTGGAAAAAACAAAGCGAGGAGTTTGCTAGGATTAATCTAGGGAAACTACAGTACGGCATTTTGAGAGGAAAAAACTAGTAAGTTTATTTAGTCCAATGACAAAGGCATTTGATATTTATGACAATAAATATTGCAAGTACAGGGAGGATCAAAATATTATTTTAATGTTGTTGAATAAATAACACATTAATCCACTTGCATGCTTGGTAAATTCTGTGATTCGTGGGTGCTTTCAAATTGGTAATAATATGAACTGACAAATGCAATATTTAAAATAGAAAATGTCCACGTGCCACTTAAAAGAAACTATGTCATGCAAAAAAAGAAGAGAGACACGAACCTTGCTGGAGTTGGATGCAGCCATCTTCAACATAGGGGTTGCCTTCCATTTGATCAGGGCACAAGCAATTGTAACCTCCATGAGATAGTGGAAGATCATTGCAGATACTTTTGCTATTACAAGCATAGGTACTCCTATTCACTTTGGAGATTTGGCAATTCGCGCGCAGCTTGGTTGGTCCGTGATTGCAATGTCAAGTATCATATCCTCAACATTACTTGTATTCACCCAAGTTGCATAAAGATAAACATAGCAAAGTCATAGTCTTGAGAAAAGATGACCTTGATACTGCTAGAGAGCGCATCTAATGGTGCAATCGTACTATTGCAGCGGCCAAGCTTGAGAGTAAAGGCTTTCCGGCCCGTTGTTAAAGAAATGATGTTGCAGCAGCCAAACCCTGCACAGGCAGCATATAGCTCACATCTGGCCTCACCATGATCTCTCATTTGTCGGTGCAAATACTCATGCAATAACCAATGAGATCTGTCTCATTATCACCGAACATGTAGGCGTCAACACCACAGCCAACAATATACAAATTGTTTATAAAATCAATAGTGACACCTTTAGGGGCCTCCCAAGACTGGGTGTAAACGACATCCACACCTAAGCCCATGGTGATGTTGTACCCAACAGCAGAAGCAGAAACAGAATTATTGCCAACATCTATAGAAGTCACCTGAGTTGAATTGTTTCCCAAGAAGAGTAGCCTTGGGGAACCAGTTGTGTTGTCGCGGGTGAGCTCAAAGCCTTGCCGGAAGCAGCCCGGGCCTATCCCAAAGGGGTGCGAGATTTCAACATCCCCACGGTGGGAGGGGCATTGCGCCCGGGGAGGCGTTGGTAGGGATACCAAGGAGCCCACCCCTTGTCATGGAGGCATGGACCTTGGCGGGCGGTGCTTTCGCCTTACGGCGGCTAGACACATGAGCACGACACATGTGCAAGCTAGTAGCACTCTAGTAGAGCACATCGTTGTGTATCGGAGGTCTGTAAGGCTTGTTTATGGAGATGGAGGTCCAGTAATGCTTGTTCATGAGGACAACATAGTTTTATATCTGAGACTAACGATAACTAGCTCTAGAAAAAAAAAAAAAAACTCGCATGCGTGGGGACTTGGGAAAGCAAAGTGTCCAACTAGTGGTGGTATTAGTGGAAGAATTAGACTTGGAATCTCAGGCCGAGTAGTCTGCGTCGATGTTACGGTCGTAATCCGCCGGGGTCAAGACACAAAATCTTATATAGGCGCGCCGCAGCGTGTAAGATTCTTTGGCGGGCGACGGACGCGTGGCGTGCAAGCACGCAGCGCGGGGAGTGGGCGCGCGCCGCGAATCGCTAGCAGCATCGCATGCGACTAGCAGTGCATGCGTGCATGCGCCCGTGGCCGCAGCGGCCGTACCGGCCGGGCCCAGGACCAACAAATTAATTAGCCAAACTTTAAAAACATAATAACTTTCTCATCAAACATCTGCTTTTTCAATTCCGTTTGCACCATCGCGTTTATTATAACGAGATCTATAAAACTAGATCCATGTTAGATATGTTTTGAGATAATTTTCATGATGATAAAAATTTACATCTAAAGTATAAAGTTTTATATCTAAGAGTACAAAGTTTTTATTGTTGGAGTACAAAGTTTCAAAATTTGGAGTGTAAAGTTTTGCTTTGAGATTAGAGTTGATGGTGTTTCTTTGAGATTAGGGTTAACGCCGTATCTTTGAGATTAGGGTTTATGGCGTTTGTGAGATTAGGGTTCATGGCTTTTCTTTGAGATTAGGGTTTGGGGCGTCTGCTGAGATTAGGGTTGATAGCGTCTGCTGAGATTAGTGTTATAAGCGTTCTTTGAGATTAGGGTTCATTGCATTGCTGAGATTAGGGTTTATGGTGTTGTTGAGATTAGGGTTAATGGCTTTTCTTTGAAATTAGGGTTCATGGCTTTCTTGAGATTAGGGTTCATGGCATTGCTTTGAGATTAGGGTTCATGGCTTTTTTTGAGATTAGGGTTCATGGCTTTTCTTTGATTTAGGGTTCATAGTGTTGTTGATATTAGGGTTCATGACGTTTCTTTGAGATTAGGATTCATGTCATTTGCCGAGTCATTAACTGATTATTAAATTTAGGGTTTTGGGGCAAGTGTCCTTTTAAATGCATGCCCCCTACCGAACAATGGGTTTTGAATCAAGTGTCTTTTTGAAAAGCTTGCCCCCTACTAGGCAATGGGTTTTGGGGGCAAATGTCTTTTGAAAAGTATGCTCCCTACTTGGCAATGGTTTTGGGGTAAGTGTCTTTTCAAAAAGTATGCCCCTACCGGGACAATGGTTTTGGGGCAATTGTATTTTCAAAAAATATGCCCCTACCAGGTTATGGGTTTTGGGCAAGTGTCTTTTTAAAATTGGTTAAATTTTTTTTTTTTTTATAGGTTGTGAGTGTAATTTTTTTTTAAACTATCAATACAAACTTTTTTTAAAGACCCTAGTCATATAAAGTGTGTAATATAGAAATGAAAAGTTTTGAATGTTCATTTTTTTAATGTAGTATAAGTATTTTTGATGGACATAAGGTTTTTGGTTTTAAAAAACAATGTTTTTGTACTTTCACTTCCATATGGATGTGAAACCATTCTCCGCCCTTTTACTTTACCCACAAATCCGATGTCACTAAAGAGAAAATTTTTAGCTTGTAGAAAAATAAATTTTCTGACCCATTGACGGTTGACAAGAGAAACAGAAAATTTTTCGGCCCATTGACGCGGTTGACGAGGAAGCAACCATTGACGGTTGACAAGAGAAATCAGAATTTTTGGCCCAATGGCGGTAGACAGGAGAAACGAGAAAACAATTTGGGCAAAAAAAACTTGGCCCATAAAAAGCCTGACAGGGGAACCGGGGGGGCGTGCGTGCTGCTTGCGGCGTGCACTGCTTGTGCGTGCACACTGCTAGCTGAATTAGCGTGTGTGCGCCGCTTCCGTTCACAACACCGGCGTCGTCGCGCTGACCAGTGGCGCCGGGTCAAGAAGACTAGGCGAGCGAGATGTGGAGTCCCCACTATTGCTCCTGTCTTTTTATTTAATGGAAACAATGATGTGCTTTGCAAATGTTAATGGAAACAATGATGTGCTTTTCTCGTTTCTCCGTGCCTAAAAAGTGTTACAGTGTTAATTGGAAGTCTCCTTCACGTCCATTTTCACGAGAAACAATAATATAAGTTTCTAAACAGGTTGCGTAAATGCTTTCCCTTTAATTAGGTCAGAAATCATGAATGGAAATACTACAATGATTAGAGGCACCTGGGCAAGTTTCCTTGAGTATATACACATGCTTTTTTAGGACAGAGCTAGGGTTACTAGCTAATTCGAGGTGTTTAATAGAGTTCACGTTTATTCGCACCAGACATGCTAGACAAAATAAGTCATACAAATTCTCAAAAATATCTAGCTATTATTAGCTCGGTATTGCTCTTGTGAAGTATTGTTTGTTGTTTCCTTAAAAAAAAAAAAAAAAAAAAGATGCCAGTAACTAAGATATGTTTCTCAATCTTCTATCAATTTTTTAGTTAAAATTTAAAATAAATAAATGTACTGATAAAGCTATCTGCATGGTTGAGCCTACATGTATCGCAATCCTTACAAGTACAGCTAGCAGTAATATCGGCAGGGGCGAGCTATATTGAAGTTAGTGGGTGCCGCTGCACCCACCAAAATTTTGAAAAATAGCGATAACACCTAAATTTACACCATATATGTACCAACATATTGCAAACTCTTGTACGTACCCACAAAGGCAAATGCAACCCTTTCAATTTTGCTCTAGCTTTGTCACAGAATATCGAAAAAATTTATAAGGGCACTCATAGTGCGAAACTATGGTAGTTTCTATAGATATTAATTGCCTTCATCCACGAAGACAATTTGCTAATGTGGCTAGTGATTTAACGAGGAGAGAGAGAAAAATCCAAGAAACTAGGTCTAACTATGAAACTCGGTCTTGATGGGTATAAGACAATTTGCTGATGTGGCTAGTGATTTAACGAAGAGAGAGAAAAATCCAAGAAACCAGGTCTAACTATGAAACTGGGTCTAGCCCATTGGGAGGTATATATCACTATGTCTTATACTGTAGAAAATCTTGCTGGGGAAGGATAGTTTCTGGCACAATGTCCTATGCTATAGAAACAGATAATAGTTTGTTGCGTTAGGAGTGCCCTAAACCATGATGAGAAGACTGGAACCACCGCCACCGTCCTTCAGCAAAACCTCAGAACTATGTCATAGGCTCATAGCTCGCTCGTTCTGCTTAGAAAAAAATAGTGGTGCTTGACTAGTGTCAAGTCTTCTCACGATTTACTCGTGAAGTCAGGCAAAAATTCGTATGAGATCGGCCACCAGCGGCCTCCCGAAGAGTCGCCCACATCAACCGTGACACCGCGTTGCAAAGGTTTCACATCATCCTACTCAAAATCCACCTCCATGAAGGTACCCACCTCATCTCCAATCACCTGCATAGTCGATCTGGTCATGATGCCAACCGGGAGGCGAGCCACTCGAATCCTGCTCGGGACGGACGAGATGTCAATTTCATCCAGTCCATCAAAGTCGGCCACCACCACTAGTAACTCCACCGAAAACATCCACGGATCATCATCCAATGCCCGCCGCTTTCCTGACGCGCCTGTTTGAAGGTGAACATACAATTGTCCCCAGCTCCTTGCATTCAATCCTGCAGTGCGTGGGCAGCAGATCCACCCCGGCCACTGCATGCTCCACTAACTCTGATCTGACGCGCCCCCCCCAATCTCCAAGAACAATTTCACGAAAGGCGTCCCACGGGACCGTGCGGGCTGTGCGACGCAACAGGGCCTCCAAAAAAAAATTTTCGTGATAACGCCTATCGCGCATATTTCATTAAGCGTAATAGAGTTTTGGTACAAACAGCACGAGGGACGGTAGTCGCGGGATTACGGAACCTCTGAACCTAGGAATACAAGAGCTTGTGATTACATAAAGACAATTGGCGACAAGAGGGTAGCATGCAGTCATGCTCATGCCATCCCATCGCCCAGCCCGGCCGTGTTCAGGTTTAAGGCCGCCGGGTTAAACTCTCCATTGAGCAGGACATTGAGAACATTTTGCTTCCTAAAGGACATGTCCCCACAGAATGCCCGTATGAACTAGGCCTCGATCTCGCATCGGGAGCGTCCTCATGCACCTGCATTCCCCAGCTTCTTGAGTAGCACATTCTGTGCTTGCCGCGTCGCGTTGGGCGCTCGCGGCTTGGCTGCAATACGCCCGCTCCTCCTCAAAGTGTGAATGCAAACAAAACGCGGCGCCGCAGCCTTGGTCCACCACGAATGAGCGGGGTTTGGAGGGGAGGCAAACCTGAGCCTCAATTTGTTCCTGAATTGAGCGGCATCCACCAGCGACCCCATCGGCATCGTCGTCGTGGGCGGCGTAGCAGCCGCGTCCCGAGGCGGATGAGCCGCGCCGCACGGGGTGTTGGCGAGACCCCCGTGGCCATGCCTGCGGTGCCACGGTCCCGCGAGGCCAACCGCGGCGACAACAGAGGATCCACGGCATCCGCCCTCGGGTGCCTCGGCATCCATGAAGCCGAGCTCAACCATCCATAGCGGCGACCGGGCGTCGCCCGCGATGCCTAGATCTCCGTCGCAACCGCGTCGAGTAGATGGTCGCAACATTGGAGCACCAGTTGTCCACCCAGCGAGACAGGAGGCAGCGAGCTCATCGAGCATAGGGTCGACCCAAACGGGAGGCCTAGTGCCCTCACACGGCACTAGCGCAAGCGGGTCGTGAGAAGTGGCGGTGTTGTCGACGACGTTGATCACCCTCGCCAGCCTGCGCCAGCGTCGGCGTGGACGACGGCGCCTGGTTTTGTTTGAACTCATCGGGTGGCGCGTGCGGGCAAGGTCGAGGACCGTCACCCGCAAACACCGACGACGAAGGGGGCGTGTAGAGAAACTGTACGACGGCAATAGCGAATGTCTTCTGCTCGAGGTGCGGCTGCGTGCCAGGTGCACCGTGGCCACCGTGACCACCGCCACGGCTATCAACGCCATGGCGGCCATGACGGGGGTAGACGCACACGGTGTGAGGAAGGGCGGCGAGGCTTATGGCGATGTTGCGGTTCCTCATCCGATTGGCTCATCTTTGGCGAGAAGCAAGCGACGGCGGGGCGGCATCGGGCGGCGATGTGGTCTCCGCCACGATATAGTTGGCGCGAGACCGACGCGAGGAAGCGGCACAGCGCCGGGCGACGAGGGCGTGGCGGGCATGGCGGGCGCGCGCTGACTCCTCGAACAAGCATGAAGCCATCAATGACGACATGCGTGGTCGCACGCGGAACGCGTGATGTTGAGGTGTCGGTCGGCGAAGAAGGTCGTCGTGTGGCGACGCCGATGGCACTCGCCAAACCACCGTGGACCGAGCCGGCCGATGTGTAGGAATGCTGCACTAGCTTTGGATGTGGTCGGCCACGCCGTCCTTCCGTCGCCGCCGAGGCTCGCGTCGCCAGCCATGCGTTCGCTATGGCCCGGATCCTCGGCTAAACCTGCAAGTGGCTGCACCGAGGCGCGGAAGTGGGCCTTGGTGGCCGACGGGCAAGATCGAGGTAGGATGGGGTCGGCTCGTTGTCGGACGATGTCGCCGTCGTCATCCGGGGCCTCCAAAAAATTATGGGCCTCAAAATTTACTAAGTATGCTAAGTATATATAATAATTTTAAGCTTTGTTTTAATTTGTAAAGCAGCCACAGCTGCCTTCTTTGGCCCAAAAACATGGCGTGCTGGAGCGCATGAGTGCCCAATCGTGGCCTAGTGCACAAAAAGGGTCTATCCCCGGTTCCTCATGGCCATTTGTCCCGGTTTAGAATCGGGGTTACGCCCCCGGACTAATAGTTTCACCGTAGCACTAGAACCGGATAAAGCTAAGGGTTTGTCCCGGTTCTAGACAACAACCGGGACAACAATGGGGGCCTTTTGCATTTCACCAAACACGTGGTCGGCCTATTAGTCCCGGTTCTAGACACCAACCGGGACAACAATAGGGGTTTTTGCATATTTTCCAGCCACGTGGTCAGCTCATTTTGTCCCGGTTGTTGTCTAGAACCGGGACAACAATAGGGGCTTTTTTTTTTTTGCTTTTGCTCCTTTTTGATTGATGATTCATTTTGTTTTTAAAATTAAATTGGTTTTCGAATTCGATTCTACGATGCCAATGACATGTATACGCGCGATTCGAAAAAGTTTCAATAGATCGATGCATACACAAATAACATACAACATACATATTTAATATAGTCAAGAGCGGACATTGTGTTTGAACGTCACACCATGCATGGCACATTTAGTACAAGTTAAAGAGCCATTTAGTTCAAGTTCAAAATATAGTCAAAAGCGGGCTAAGTATTTCAATGCCTCAAAATATATTTCAAGGCTTGTCAAACTGCTGCTTTCCTTTTTTTGGCTTCCTTTGCTGCTTCCTTTTCGGCTTCCTTTGTTGCTTCCTTTTCTTTTTCTTCTTTCCGAGTCCGTCTCGTCCCCGGTTTGGAAGCCACTTCTGGTGGGGTCAACGTAGAACTTCGCTACGGGCTTTAAGACTGATCATTAATAAATCCCCCGCTATGCTCTCTTGCATTGCCGGAAATGATATTTCTCTATGGTTACATTCTTCATGAATTTTTCCGTCTTCAATCCGGGTTAAAGAAAAAGTATTAGTATAAAAAATATATATGTTTATATATAATAAAGGAAAATACATTGTGTTGTACATATATAGACATACTTCATCTTCCTCTTGTTTGCTTCTACGTGAGCATATCCTTATGAACTTCGGAACGTAGAATCCACGAGATTGATCCCCGCGGGTTGCCTCGGACAATACTGTATGAGAAAAAATTGTCATATGATACGGTAAATTGATATATAGGAATTGAAGCATCATCATTAGGGAATTAAAATAAGATAGGAATATATAGTACTTACTTTGTTTTTGTGGATAACTAGTGGCGTTTTGCGGTCCATCTGATGTGTTTGAACGACCTTTATCCAAGCACTGCAGCAAAAAAATCAAAATATTTGAACCATTAATATTGCATACAAATTGACATTTTATTCCAAAATCACCGAGGTATAACCTATATTACTTTTAATTATATAATCTAATTACATAAAGCATTAATTAAATAATTATTTGACTTAAAAAACAAAATCATAAGCATGTGACGACAAGAACTTTAGTACTACTGCGTAGAGCGCGCGACACTGCGAAACTAACGCAACTGGAACATATTGATTTGGAATAAAAACGAAGAAATGGTGGAGATTATTGACTGGATGGCAATCTTGTAATTACTGCGTGGGGCAAACTCGTAATTACCTCAATCTTCTACCTTACGATGGGCACCGTACAGAACTTGACCGTGGCCATGTCATGGCTGAACCTGCTGTTGCTGCTTGCACGGGATGGGAGGGGTTCGGCCCTGGGCCAAGGGCGACCGGCCGGAGGATCTGCGGCGGCACGGAGCCGACCATGCACGCGCCAAGGGAGCAGCGGCGACGGGCACGGAGGCCGAGGCCTGCTGGACGGCCTGTACGCACGCACGCACGTAGCGGCGGCGGCGCTGCCCAGCGCAGCAGGGCGCATGGGTCCGGCTGGAGGTCGCGGGGCGCGCTGCACAGGACGACAGCATCGGTCTCGGGCCTCGGGATGAGGCCGGGTTGACGCCTGTGGCCAGCAACACGAAGAACAGACCTCGTCCATGGAGTTCGCCGGAAAACGTCGCCGGAAAAGAAGAACGAAGAGGAACTCGGTCAAACGGTGATGGATTTGAGAAAACGAATATACCATGGCGTAGAGAACGACGAGATCTACCTCGTGATGGAGACGGAATGCGCGGAACGACGGAGATGACCGGAGGACGGGCGTGCCGGCGGGCGGAGATGTCGGAGGCGGCGGATCGATTGGATCTAGGAGAAGGACGACTGTTCATATACCCCGGCGCTTTGTCCCGGTTATTGGCGCCACCCGACAAAATAGGACATTTCTCCCGGGTCTTACGGATACCCTGGGCTAAAGTTTGGAAATTTAGCCCCGGCCTTGAGGACGCCCGTGGCTAAAGCAAAAAATTTGGCGCGGGCCCTGGCGGGGACTAAAATTTGGCGGTACAGTGAAATTTTTGGGCCTTTAGTCCCAGGCCCTTTAAGACAACCTACTAAAGGTAGTGAATTTTATTTCCGCCACGTACTAGCACATTTTAACTTTTTCTTTATACATTCTATTTAGTAAACCTCTCATTTCTTTGCGCAAAGAAATTAGTAACTAGGCAATTTTTTTGAAAAATGTATGTTACATTTTGTTTTTCTTTAATGCACAAATGAAAAAATATGTATTTTATAGTTTCATGTATTTTTTATGTAGATATTGAACATAATACAAATACATAATCACTATTTTGTTAATGCAAAAATATAATATTTATTCCAAATTATTAAAGTTACTTGTTTTCGACAGAAATATATTTTCACATCTTTTTAACGTTGATCTTTCAGTTCTTCATCATCCATGATCTAAATACGAGGCAATAGATAATCACTTTACGCGGTAATTAAAATAATTAGAAAAATTACCAAACAATTCCAGAAAATTCTCAAACTTGGCGGTGCCTTCACACATGTCATGTAGACGCCTCGAGAAAAACTTTGAGGCCGATAGCACACCGCAAAAGCGCCTGGCCGGATGACAACCATGAGAAACCTAATTGTAAGGATAAGGTTCTATGAAAGGTTTCGTGATATACCCTTTGTGAAGCACGCCTCGCTCCGCCTATGTTCAAACTTCCTCAAATTTTTTTTGTGGTCATTTACACCCAAAATATAGCCCCACGCAAAATCCTAGGTTTTTTAGTTATTTTTGGAATTATCAGAGTTTACGTGTTGCGTGTGCGACAAATATGGTGAATTACACTTTGAAAACACAATATTTCCTTGCACCGCCTCCACAAGTTTTGCCTCTTAGGGCACAAGAGACCTTTGCGCAAAAGTTTGGCACAATTTCGTGTCTTTTTCGGGGTGGTCGCACTTCAACGTATAATTACTAGGAGAAGTCGCGCGGTAATTAAAATAATTAGAGAAAATTCTCAAACTTGGCGGTGACTTCACACATGCCATGTAGATGCCACAGAAAAAGTTTGAGGCCGATAGCACACTTGCAAAGCGCCGCGGGCCACACAACCATGAGAAACCTAAGTGTAAGGATAGGGTTCTATTGAAATGTTCCGTATACCACTGTGAAGCACGTCACGCTCCGCCTATGTTCAAACTTCCTCAATTTTTTTTTTTGTAGTCATTTACACCCAAAATATGGTCCCACGCAAAAATCCTAGGTTTTTTTTAGTCATTTTTGAATTATCAGTATTTTTCACGTGCGCGTCGGCGACAAATATGGTGAATTACACTTTGAAAACACAATAATTCCGCACCGCCTCCACAAGTTTTGCCTCCTAGGGCACAAGAGACCTTGCGGCAAAGTTTAGCACTTGTTTCAGTCTTTTCGGGCTGGTCGCGGTTCAACGTATAATTACCGGGAGAAGTCGCTACGGTAATTAAAATAATCGAGAAAAGTACCAAACAATTCCGAAAATTCTCAAACTTGGCGGTGCCTTCACACATGCCATGTAGATGCCTCAAAAAAAGTTTGAGGCCGATAGCACACCGCAAAGCGCCGCGGGCCACACAACCATGAGAAACCTAAGTGTAAGGATAGGGTTCTAAGTGAAAGGTTCCGTATACCACCGTGAAGCACGTCTACTCCGCCTATGTCCAAACTTCCTCAAATTTTTTTTTTGTGGTCATTTACACCCAAAACATGGCCCCACGTAAAATCCTAGGTTTTTTTTATCATTTTTGGAATTATTGTATTTTTCTACGTCTTACGGTGCGACCAAATATGGTGAATTACACTTTGAAAACACAAAAATTCCGCACCAGCCTCCACAAGTTTTGCCTTCTAGGGCACAAAAAGACCATGCGGCAAAGTTTGGCACCGTTTGGTCTTTTCGGGTCTGGCGCTTCAACGTATAATTACCGGGGAAGTCGCTACGCAGTAATTGAAATAATCGAGAGAAAAAATACCAAACAATTTCGTAAAAATTCTCAAACTTGGCGGTGCCTTCACACATGTCATGTAGACACCTCGAAAAAGTTTGAGGCCCATAGCACACCGCAAAAGCGCCGCGGGCCACACAACCATGAGAAACCTAAGTGTGAGGATAGGGTTCGGTTGAAAGGTTCCGCGATACCACTTTGGAAGCACGTCACGCTCCGCCTATGTCCAAACTTTCTCAAATTTTTTTTTGTGTGGTCATTTACACCCAAAATATGGCCCCACGTAAAAATCCTAGGTTTTTTTTTAGTCATTTTGGAATTATCAGTATTTTTCTACGTCTTGCGTGCGACAAATATGGTGAATTACACTTTGAAAACACAATAATTCCGCGACCGCTTCCATAAGTTTTGCCTCCTAGGGCACTAGAGACCTTGCGGCAAAGTTTGGCACCGTTTCATGTCTTTTTTAGGGGGTGGTCGATTTCAACGATAATTAATTAGGAGAAGTCGCGCGGTAATTAAAATAATCAAAAAAAAAAATTACCAAACAATTCCAGAAAATTCTCAAACTTGGCGGTGCCTTCACACATGCCATGTAGACGCCTCGTAAAAAGTTTGAGGCTGATAGCACACCGCAAAGCGCACGGGCCACACAACCATGAGAAACCTAAGTGTAAGGATAGGGTACGGTGAAAGGTTCCGTATACCACTGTGAAGCACGTCTGCTCCGCCTATGTCTAAACTTTCTCAAATTTTTTTATAGTCATTTACACCCAAAACATGGCCCCACGTAAAATCCTAGGTTTTTTTAGTCATTTTTGGAATTACTGTATTTTTCTACGTACATCGCACCAAATATGGTGAATTACACTTTGAAAACACAATAATTTCGCACCAGCCTCCACAAGTTTTGCCTCCTAGGGCACAAGAGACCTTTGCGGCAAAGTTTGGCACTTTGTTTCGTCGTGTCTTTTTCGGGGGTGGTCGCAGTTCAACGTATAATTACCGGGAGAAGTCGCGCGGTAATTAAAATAATCAGAGAAAAGTACCAAACAATTCCAGAAAATTCTCGAACTTGGCGGTGCCTTCACACATGCCATGTAGACACCTCAGAAAAAGTTTGAGACTGATAGCACACCGCAAAGCGCACGAGCCACACAACCGTGAGAAACCTAAGTGTAAGGATATGGTTCTAAGAAAGGTTCCGTATACCACTTTGTGAAGCACGCCTACTCCGCCTATGTCCAAACTTCCTCAAATTTTTTTGTGGTCATTTACACCCAAAAATATGGCCCCACGCAAAATCCTAGGTTTTTTTAGTCATTTTTGGAATTATCAGTATTTTTCTACGTGCTTGCGTGCGACAAAATATGGTGAATTACACTTTAAAAACACAATAATTTCGCACCGCCTCCACAAGTTTTGCCTCCTAGGGCACAAGAGACCTTGTGGCAAAGTTTGGCACCGTTTTAGGTCTTTTTCGGGGTGGTCGCAGCTCAACGTATATAATTACCGAGAAGTCGCCGGTAATTAAAATAATTAGAGAAAAATTACCAAACAATTCTAGAAAATTCTCAAACTTGGCGGTGCCTTCACACATGCCATGCAGAAGCCTCGAGAAAAAAGTTTGAGGCCGATAGCACACCGCAAAGCAGCGCCGCGGGCCACACAACCATGAGAAACCTAAGTGTAAGGATAGGGTTCTATTGGAAGGTTCCGTGATACCACTTTGGAAGCATGTCTCGCTCCGCTATGTCCAAACTTTCTCAAATTTTTTTTATGTTTATTTACACCCAAAATATGGCCCCACGCAAAAATCCTAGGTTTTTTTTAGTTATTTTTGGAATTACCGTATTTTTCGTGCATCACAAGTAAATGCACCAAATATGGTGAATTACACTTTGAAAACACAATAATTCCGCACCGCCCTCCACAAGTTTTACCTCCTAGGGCACAAGAGACCTTGCGGTAAAGTTTAGCACCGTTTAAGGTCTTTTCGGGGTGGTCGCAGCTCAACGTATAATTACCGAGAAGTCGCGCCGGTAATTAAAATAATCGTGAGAAAAGTACCAAACAATTCCGGAAAAAATCTCAAACTTGGCGGTGCCCTCACACATGCCATGTAGACGCCTCGAGAAAAAGTTTGAGGCCGATAGCACACCGCAAAGCGCACGGGGCCACGCAACCATGAGAAACCTAAGTGTTCCATATACCACTTTGTGAAGCACGTCGTCGCTCCGCCTATGTCCAAACTTTCTCAAATTTTTTTTGAGGTCATTTACACCCAAAATATGGCCCCATGCAAAATCCTAGGCTTTTTTAGTCATTTTTAGAATTACTGTATTTTTCTACGTCTTGCCGCGTGCGACAAATATTATTAGTTAATTACAAATTTATTAAATCAAACTCAAATTTTAACACTTATAATTAGTTAAAAGAATGACACGAGCGTGTATTAAAGTTAAACACGAAGCTAATAGAACTAGAACGAATCGAATCGGATTTAAAACACAAAAAGTTATAAGCATTATAATCGGAATGGCAAATATGTAATTAAGAGAAAATGTATTTCTTTATATACGCTTTCCTACATGTCATGCTAAGGATGCGTGGGGAAGAAGAAGAAACCCTGGGGTCTTATGTGGAAAAAGGACGTTGCTAGTAATGCATGCGGTTAAAAAAAAACTTTTAGTCCCGGTTGTAAGTCGTAACTGGAGAAACACAAACTATTACTCCCAGTTCTACACACACTAACCGGGAGTAAGGGCTTTAGTCCACTGTTGGAGACCTTTAGCCCCGGTTGAGTCTCTTTTGGTAGCGTCGCCCACGGACCTTTAGTCCCGGTTGTTGGTGTGTGAACACGGAGAAATGAAGCTTTATTCCCGGTTCTAGTTGGGAATCAGAATCGTAGTGTATTTTGCATCCGAGGATAGACCTTGTTTGTGTAGTAGTGTTGCTTCCTTCCTGATGCAGCCAACGATTCGGTTTTATTTTTTTTTTAACGTAAGTTCGTAATCCTTAGTGGCTTCGTCGCCTGGACTTGTTCCTCGCGGCCGTTGCGTTGTTTGTCGCTCAAGAGTCAAGACCTAATCGCAATCCCAGATGGCCAGACTAGATCAGATTGCCTGGTAAATTCCATGCCTAGCCTTTATTTTATTTAGTTAATCTTTTTTTGCAAAATTGTCTTTCTACACAGATTGATCTAGAGTAATTGTTCCAACTTGCAAATCTCACACCTCCAGTGACGACTTCAAAAAAAAAAAAAAACTTGCAAATTATCTCTTCTTCAAATCGGATTGGAAAATATGAATCGGAAATGAAAAGTGTAAGAAAATCTTTCAAGTCATGCCATTATTTTCTTGTTTCGGCAAAGAGATATATTAGACCTCCATTTAGTGTTTTAACTCGGGCCTCATATTTTTTCGAGGACACGCCTACTCCATGGGTAACCACCAAAAGGTCGAAGATCCCGATCAGCAGATGCTGGTGTTGATCCGGACTTTTAGTGCACTTAGAAGCTAGGCTTGGGTTTGGGAAAATTATGTGGACTAGCAAAAGCTCGGGTTTGGGAAAATTCTGTGGACTCATGGGATAAGGAAATGACGATCGCACCAACTGATCAGGGAAATGAGAGATCGTATATAAGGGAACTCCTAGGCCGAAGCGCTAGGAGATCGGGGGGAGGAAGATAATAGACGACGACAAACCGGACGTCACAGCCGAGAACCACTCGAGTCGCCTATGGAGGCCCTAGACGCCGAGACCCCTACACGCAAGCACAATTCAGAAGGCTGAAAAAATGGACTGCAGACTGCTACATAACAGTTTCAGAGGAAATTAGTTAACAAGTTTTGCAGAGCTAATAGGTGGGCTGTATCGATCCAGGCCCACGCAAGCATGCCATTCTTATTAGTCATCCGCGCCATGAACCGGCAGAACGAGGACTATCGCTCGCCGCCCATCCCGGCGCTCACCAAGGTCCTCCTCGAGGATGTGAAGAAGATCTTCAAGACGACGACGGGCAGGGGCGCGTGGGAGAGCGCCACACACCGACAAACATGCCGTCCCCGGGGGGACCGCATCGCCTCGTTCCTCATCGGGCGCTTCAGCCTGCTGTGGATCGACCAGCAGCAGCGCCTGGGGCCCGATGTGAAATGCACAGTCGTTGGCCTCAGCGCACGCTGAGCTTATTCCCCGCCGCTTTTTAGTACTGTGCCGACAGCTTTTTGGCTACTTTTTTACTTTGTCAGATCAGCTCGCAGCCTTTTTGGCTTCAGCTCGCAGGCTTTTTTTCGGCTCGGCTCTGCTATCAGCTCCCTCTGTGTGTTCAGATCGCTGTCGGCTTCTTGTTAAAAAAAAAAAAAATCGCTGTCGGCTCCACTTTTGCAAAGAATAAGCGAACATGTTCTCTCTCTTTTTCTCTCTCTCTCCTCTCCTCAGTTCTTCTTTTATCCGCTCAATTGCTTGGCAGCAAGCACGGATGCTCCCTCTCTCTGGCTCGTTCTCTTTTCTTTTCTCGCTATCTTTTTTATTTGTTTTATGTGCACTTACATTTTATAATTAATATTGTAATGCTTAAACATGTTTTTTTATTTTGCTTTTATGTGCACATACTTGTGCTTGTCAGACTTGTACATACTTGTACACAATTCGAGAAGGCAATGACTTGCACATACTTGTGCTTGTCAGGAAAAGGTTGTTAATTCACAAGGATGAAAGAACACTTCACAAGGATGAAAGAAACACATGTTACTGATGGCTGAATGAGTTGAATGCAAAGCGAGAAGGACAAAATGAAAAATAATTACGAAAAAAAAACACAAGGTTCTTTTAATAATATATGATATGATTAATCTAATAATAATTATTTAATATTATAAATTCTTAGTATTTTTATGTAGATTTGATCAAAATTAAGTTAAGCATAATTTCTTAAAAATCTTATAATTGGTATTATATCGATATTGGAACTTGTTTTGTTAAACATAATTTTTTTAGTAAGATGGAACTAACGGTTTGCAAATTAGAGTCACGATTTGGAAGAAAAAGTATTTTGATATTTGAATCTACAAAAAGATTCCAAGCATCGCATGCATGCAACTTTTGGGAGAGGAGTACATCAGCTGAGTACAAAGTTTCATTGAACATGTGGCAGATGAGTAGTACAGCAGCACGCCATCACCCACTCCATGGGCCCACCCACGTGCCTGCTCGTCCTGCCTCTTACAGACCTCCGTCCTATAAATAAAAGTCTGTGTTTTTGTTTGACCATCCGCCTTATTTAAAAAAAGTTTTAAAAAAATTCAGTTATTTTGTTATAATTTATTTTATCGTTGGAGATACTTTTATAATCATTTATTTATTTTATTATTTGCATAAAAAAATTTAGATAAGGCGAATGGTCAAATAGAGATTGTAAAAAGTCAAAAAATGAAACTTTTATTTGTGGGACGGAGGGTGTACTCCTACACAGCAGTACCCTCTCTCTCTCCTTCCTTCCAAATGTTTTTAAACTTCTCTTTAAGCACTCATATAAATATTCTCATATAAAGATTGTTTAAAGGCATATAATACATTGGTGCGCATTGATACAACAACAACAACATAGTATGTTGGTTCCAGCCTTAGTTCTAGATTTATCTTACAAATAATGTCTTGTCGCAAAATACTATAGGAAGGAAAAAAAAAAAAGGAGTTGCTATATTTCTTTCACAAGAAAAAAAAATAACCAACATTTCTTGCAAACGTGGTAGACTCTCTTTCATCATCCATCGAGGGTGAGATCTGTCATCAAGTGTTAGCTAGCACAATTTTACCACAAATGCATGTAAGAAACAATTAACAATTTTTTCTATAAAAAAAACAAGGATAAAAGAGGGTGGTGTCCTAGCACAAAGGACAAGATACTGATTTGAATAATTTTATCATAGTAAGATTTTTTCTTTTCAAATTTCTTTCGAAAGAGAGATAGGAAAGGTGAAAAAAAAAAAACAATCTGTTCCTGTATTCCTGTATTCAACTAATGAATTTCAGCAATATATATTTTCATAATTATTTTTTCCAACGACATGCAATATTTTTATTGTACCTATTTCCTGATTTATTTCATTTATTTTTTGTTTTTGTCCACCAATATTGTTGTTGAGTAGTTCTTTCTTTCTCAGTTTTGCACGGTTGTTTTTATTAATTATTTTTAAATTTATTTTTTCAAGTTTCTTCATCTATTTTAGTAATCTTTATTTATTTATTTACATTCCTCGATGGTTTAAAACAAGTTCATTTATTTTACTCATTATAAGGACTACATTTTACAAGTCAATTATAAGAAAATAATGGAACACCCTGCCATATACTTCTCATGTTCTAAACTATGAGCTGCTCAGACTTTTTAGTACATCAAAGTGGTTGACTGTCTATATATAATTTGGAACCAGGAGTTACCTATTTAGTAAAAAAGTCAAAACTAGAACATGATGACATACATGATACATCTACTGTGGCCATACAACTCCTTTGTACCTTTTAGGACAAAACTTCAGTCAATCAAGCTCCTTCTAATTATCAGCCAATGAGACCAATTTTTTAATATGTTATAACCAAAATTTATTCAATTTTCCACTTCATCTATTACTTGTAAATAGTTTAATATTCCTTTCAAACAAAAAAAATAACTTAATTTTTAATACCTTTATTTCTTATTGATACTCTTATTTTTTTTCTTATCTCTAGGCTTGCATATCTTTTTTTGTTTTTGTTCAAACGTGCATCGTTCCTCGCTTAGCGTGCTCAAGCCCCTCTATCCTTCCAAAAGATAATGTGTCTCTTAGGGCATGTTCAACCCACAGACAAGGAGTCGTCTGCAAGAGTCACGAATCTGATGTATAGACAGCTAAAAAGACAGGGCGTATAATGGTTGTCTTTTTCATGGTTTCCAAGTTGTTTAATGTTGTGCATGATGCTAGAACCAATCGTGGATACTACTTTGTATACTATTGTATTCCTTCTTATACAAAATAGAACCAAACAAATCATGTATACTATTGTGTTACTTTTTATAATTTTTGCTAGTGTTTAAACAATATTGGAAGAGCATACGGACTCATAGTGCTGCCATATACGCAAAGGGTTTGAAGAATAGAGAAGAAAAGAATGGAAGTGTATATGCATGCTTGCAAATATATATATACATATACGTGTATACACAGTACACATGCACGTGCTAGCTGTGTTAGCTTGCTTATATATACATATACGTGTATACACACACATACACTTGCTAGCAGCACTCCTGAACACTTCCTGCAGGCTGGATCCCGCTCCTTGGCACTTGTAGACCACAATCCCATACAACGCGTCCTCGTCCGGGCGACGTGGCCTGGGAGCACGAGCCGTGCTCGTCGACTCAGGAGACGACGACACTGCCCGTCTACTAGGTAACGAGGGTGTTTTTTATAAAATTAACATAATACAGACGGCTCTTGTAGCCGGGCTGTACATGCCCTTATCAATGTATTCAAATGATTAGTACACACATGAACTACGAACTACGAGAAGTTAAACAAATCTATATGGTTTAACTTAGTATCATTAGATTAGATAGATCACTAATTCCATTTTCTAATAAGCTTAATTCGAGATACAAATGTTGTAATATTTTTTATAAACCTAGCCGAACATAAAAAAAAAAAAAAGTTTGACCGATACGAAAAACTCTAGTGACCCTTATTTTAGGATAGAGGGATCAATATTTTAAAACATCACATTAGTACTATCCATAAGCTTATTGTACTCCTTCCAAAAATAAGTACACACACCACCCTAACTCTTTAGAAGTCAAACAAATCTTATGTTTAGCTAGATTTATTGAAAACCATATTACAACCTCTGAATAGGATGATTCTAATAATACATGATATGATTAATCCAACTATAGTTATTTGAGATTATAAATCTTAGTAGTCTTTTGTAGATTTGGTCAAACATAAGTTTGTTTGGCTCCTAGATTATGACATATGTATTTATTTTGGTACTGTGGGTGTACTTATTTTTTAGAACATCATATAAGTACCATCCATGAGCCTATTGTACTCCCTCTATTCTAAAATAAATATAAATCACATGTTTTGAGAACTTAAATAGATTTCACGTTTGACTAGATTAGTATAAAATATATGATATAACTAATCTAATAATAATTATTTGATACTATAAATCTTAATAGTATTTTTTTATTTAGATTTGGTTAACCTTAAGTTTGTTTGAATCCTAAAAGCATACGACAATGTCTTAATAATACTTTCTCTATCGCTAAATAAATGCTTTTCTTATTTTTTTTTTCGAGGAGTGAAATGTTTTTAACTTTGGTCAATGATATATAGAAAATACTAATAATTATAATTATAGTATATAATTAGTATCTCCATGTGACATGCGTAGGCAGGAAGCGACTTGCTATCGGGCCGCCACTTCAGCTCTTCGAGATTAGAGAATAGCTCTGAAAGGGCAGGAGTTATTTCCTCATAACTTCTAGACTCTGGAGATCGCTCCATGAGGTTATCACCGATTCTAGACCTCGCGTTGTTAATAGTGAACACCCTCTAACAACAGGAATTTTACTCTCCTGCAAAATATAATAACATGGTTGTAGTTAGGCACAATCCAGCACCAGGTTCAATAAATACCAGGTTTTCAGGTAACCCGTCATCTACCCTGCACTGGCAAAATATTGGGACACTCCATATGGCTCCAATTCCACTAGTACTAAATTTTGGCAGGTCATATTTACTCAAGCATTTCCGAAGAGAAAAGCAAAATCAAATACCCAGATGACAACTTAAGAATATTAGGTAATTTCCCCCACTGCTTCCTGTGAAAATACACAGATGGTTTTCATCCCCTATTCACCTAGTTGTATTTGATACTGCACTTAGAAGGGGCATTTTGATAAGTGTGAAGCAACCAGTGTCACAACATCAGAGATGGCGGATTTTCTTATTCAAGAATGTGTCAAATCACACATATAGCTACAACTTTGGTATTTTTCATACTACCACTGTTACTGCACGACATTAAAGCTCAGATCAAACAACTAAAATTTGACAAACCACATTATGTCATTTGAACTAGTATGGTTGGAGTGGCAGCTCCATTTTTGACTCGAAGAAAAAGGTTGTCTACGTTTGGGAAATTACTTCCATAGTTCCAAATAATAATTAATATAGCTGGAATCCTTTGTTGCTTAGAATGACTTCTCTCTGACTAATCCAGCCTAGTAGGTAGCTGCTTGCAACATAATAAAGATCACTAGAGTTTTTTTTTCAAGTACAGCTCTTAACAAATTGCGTGTGCTAAGCTACCAAAAATGGCACCACAACTAAAATTGAACTAGGCACTAAAACCAAATTACCTCGACGGCTAACAAAACCCAACTGAAAGTGAGCACATATCGTAAGCATAGCTGCCTAATATAAATGTAGAACTATCAAACAAGATAGCATTTATGCAAAAAAAACAAAGGTGTCAAAAGAAATTTTACCTGTTTGATCCTGACACCAGAGAACAAGATCCACGTTTATTGGAGGCGCTGGCTTTCAAACAAACGTGGATTAGATAGATATTTTAAACAAACATGGCTGTCTTTGGTCAAGTCAAGAAATTTGGCTTCTGAGAAGTCAAACAAATCTTATGTTTCACTATAATTAGTATCATTAGATTAGATAGATCACTAATTTCATTTTCTAATAAGCTTAGGATTAGTATTTTAGAACATCACATCATTACCGTCCATAAGCTCATTGTACTCCTTCCAAAATAAGGACACAGAAGATAAACGAATCTTATAGTTCCATTTTCTAATAAGCTTAATTGAAGATACAAATGTTGTAATATTTTTTTTTTAAACCTAGCCGAACATAAAAAAAAAAAAAAAAAAAAGTTTGACTGAAAACGAAAACCATAGTGGCCTTTATTTTGGGACAGAGGGATCAATATTTTAGAACATCACATCAGTACCATCCATAAGCTCATTGTACTACTTCCAAAATAAGTACATACACAAACTATGAGAAGTCAAACAATCTTATAATTCTATTTTGTAATAAGCCTAATTGGAGATACAAATATTATAATATTTTCTAGAAACCTAGCCAAACATAAAAAAAAAAGTTTGACCGATCACGAAAACCATAGTGACCCTTATTTTAGGACAGAGGGATCAAAGATTTTTAGAACATCACATCACGTCCAAGATCATCCATAAGCTTATTGTACTCCTTCCAAAATAAGTACACACATGAACTACTCCTTCCAAAATAAGTACACACACGAACTACTAGAGTTCACCCGCAAATGGGGTTAACAAACCCCGAGTGCACGAGGGTACTCAATAAGACTTATCCGACGAAAGAAAAGACTTCAAGGATATGTTGGCTTTACGGGATTCAAGGTAAGGTTTTAGCAAGAATCAAGATTAGCATTTGTGGAAACGCTTACTAAATTGCATCCTTACTTTCATTATTTTTTGCTCAACACTAGTCATTTTCGTATCCATTTTGTACCTATCTAAATCAAATACCTTTTTAATCATCACCCCTCATAATCATAGTACCATTGTTCCATTGATTATCTACACGTCGTTCATTTGATCAAGAAGCAACGACGATTCAAATCGATTAAAAATCAGGTGCGGATCCCTAACCACACAACATATGCAAGTCTCAGGTCCTTCAAAACGTGAACCGGTTCACACTACCCAAGAAAGGGATAATAAAGCGGCTTAGTGATAAATAGACTTAGACTGTCTACATTTTGAGTGACCTTAGGTTGTTATAAAAGAAAAAAGCTAACAAAAGGGATAAAGCGACTAGATTTATATAGCTAATTATTATTTCAGTAAAGAAAAACGACTTTGGCATCAGCTAACAATCAGACTATGGAAAGCACACAGATGCATATAAGATGGTTTTGACGAGAGCTCTAGATATCTAGTTGCATGCGGACACAATATTTCAAAACTGGTGCAAGGCGCCAACCCTCGCTGGCGTTGGTGGGCACAAGAAAGATTTGAAGGCAGAAAAAAAAAACAGGTTGGTAATAATACGAGCAATAAAAGAGGTAGATATAAGCCAGGACATGTATATTACATTTTATACTGTAGATTTTTGGTACTGGTAGCTGTGTATATAAGCGGTACAATAAAGAATGAAAAGTTGACATAAAAAAATAAGGAAAAAAATCAACGGATCTTCAAATATCTTCATAGAACTGGTGTCCATCAACTTAGTTTATGGTAATCACCAGACTGCAATAGAAACAGAATATGGCTGTTAGGCATAGGAAATATATGCTTAGTTCCTTGACTGGAAATTAGATAAAAGTTGTAGCCAAGTATATACCAACAAAAGTTTGGTATATTGGGCAAGCACATGCAGCTACAAGTACAGTTTTGCTACTATTTACTATATTTAAAACGGCAAAGTTATACTCTGTTACAAACTGGTAGCTATAGAATATGAATCAAAGAAGGGATCCAATAATAGCTATTGTTCAGAAATTAGAGAAAGAAACATATAAAAAATACCCTGATACTGAAGAAGGTCCATGTAATACATTACCTTACTAGCAAGTCCAACCACCTTTGTGTTGCTCTAGAATCTAGGTAGTCACTACATGACCGTCTTCAAAGATACTAGAACTGTTGCAAGATAGCTGGAATGTGAGAAGCGTAACCAGTTTCAAATATGATAAAATGAGGTTTCTACAAATTGGGTGGTAGCTTATGATACAAACTAAACAAGCAAAGTGAGCACACTGTATATGCAGGCAAGGCCCTCCACTGTACAACTATCATCAGATACTAAATTTACAAAACTATGAGCTATATATATAGGACCTGTTGTGAGAAACAAAATTTAATTCAAGATGATCAAAGAAAAGGGGAAAAACACACACAGAAATGTTTTGCAACCAAAATACTTGTATATGTTTATCTACAAAAATGCTTGTATATGCTTGAAAAGTTTTTTTTTAACTAACCAACAAAAGAAAAGAATGTGAGTGCTAAGTTGCATAACGCACTTTTTTTTATGGAGTTGCATAACGCCTTAATCACAAAACAATCAAGTATAATAAAAAGGTAACAATGACTGTTAAGCACAGGCATGCTGATAGCGCACAGATAAAATAGAAATATGCATAGCATAGGTACCTAAATAGGCCACAGATAAAGCTTTAACAAATGTAAGCGTAGATTTGTTAAGAAACACTAACCAGGCTTCTCTAGAATATTTTCTAAGACAATAAAAGTCACTATTTATGCAAAACACGAACCAGATTTGTTAAGGTATTAGCGATCACATGCAGCCATGCTATCTGAAATTACTCAGAACCCCTCTCCATTCTTCAGCAGCCTAGGAACACGAACTTGCAATGAGACAGCAAATAACTGAAGCCAATTCATATACCATGTTAGTGCAAGTCCACTCACACCCATTTTGGGCTAACAAAATACAGACAAAAAACTGTGTAGTTCTACTGTCTACTGCTCTTATTTAGCAGGACTGTCTTTTTTATCTTAGATCTGTTTATATGTATAGCTATCAATTTATTGTTGAATTACACTATAGGCACAAAAAAATGATTTTCAAGAAACTCTGCAGTAAACTATTTGGTTGACATAAGAAATGATAGATGAAAAAATAAATTAGATAATTTGATGGAAAAAATATGTGATACCTTAATAAATTTCTGAGAACTACACATTTGGCCAAAGTGGTACGCACCAGGCTAATCGCAAAACTGTACGATACAGTCCGTGCCTGATTGCAAAGTGCTGGTAAGAAGCAACATAAAGATCACAATTACACATTTATTAGTGAACATACATCCCTAGTTTAAGAAATATACATGCTACATAAGGCCGCAGAATACGGTCATTTATCACTTATCAGATAACATTTTGCACATCCATGCGAGTGCTCGCATGTATGCACGTATGAACTCAAAAGTAAAGAGCCCTGGAAGGAGGAATGCTGAGTTGCATATTCAGTCACTATAATTTTCACATGTTCCCTCTGATTCTTTGTAATCTGCACATGGCAATTCAATTCAAGCTGGAATCAGGTACAATGCCATGGTGCCAATTGCAAGTTGATCATGATGTAAGGCAGAACATATTCTAGGAACAGATGAGATGCATGCTCTTAAGAAAAAAGAACATATTAAAAAAAAAAGGATTCTGCCAGTCGAAACAACAGAATGCAAGCACTATCACCAGCGTAAAACCACGATTTGAGACCCTCAGGTGTATCTAGCTTAACGGTTATGTAAAAGATTGATTCTATAAAAACATTTAGAACTATAACAGCATAGAATTAGCAGACATACATGGGATCCCTAAATATTAAATTTCTATAGCATCTTTGGTGGTCTTCTCAAATTAGAATTTCTGGACATTTGCTTATTCTAGTTGCTGGACCATGGGAGCATATGAGTTCAGAAATTTGTTATCCTCCAAATATACCATACAGTTTGCACCTTTTTCGATGAAAGGTTAAACCATTGCTCCTTTTTTTATCTAAGCATAGATGTAAGGTTTTATTTGGCTAGCATTAAACTTCACTAATCAACCTGATATACTGAACGCCCATATCAGCACAAAAGAATAATCTCTGGCTTTTTTTATCCAAAGTTGCACCAAAGCACAAAATTTTTTCCTAGCAACAGACCGCATCAAGGCAACTTGAGTAACACAGCATTGCAAAAAAAAAAAAAAAAAAAAAAAAAAAAATGAGAACCCTATCCAAATTACAGTTGGTTGACAACAGATCATTCTTAATCCACCAAAGCAGTATTGAATCCAAATCCAAACCCCAACTCACTCCCCACGCAGTATGTCAGCTACAAAAGGAGAGCTCCCATGCCCATAGTTTTCCCTACATTGTATGCAATTAACTAACTAAAATTTGTCCTAGATATGGAGCAATTGTGCTAACCTGATACAGTTTCATCGTCGTAGCAACGGTTCAGCAAGGTGTGTGCAAAGCACCTTTCGCACAAATTCTTCTCTGCAGCTAGCAAGCATGATATAGATGAATGCGTCACAAGAGATACTTTAGCCAATAAACTGTATGAAACCTGCCAAGAAATAAAAAAAAAGACTTTGTTATAGATGATTCAGTATTGAACAGAACTCACAGTAACAGTTAGATAAGAGATTATCCAAAAACCAATAGATGCCACAAAACCTGATACTTTTTAGGCTCAAAAAGAAAATCTGAAAATTATTAAACTTTTTTCATCAGATATAAGACATAATCTAACAAGTCTTTAATTGCAGACTGTGCTGCAAGGCATCACATGTAATACAAACAAGATTTCAGAGGTTTAACATATTCCTTACAATTGCAACCAATAAAAACAGAACCCAGATTCATTTCCTTTGTTACAAAGTTTTTCACAGGTTTAGCTAGTTGTTGGTACTGCACTAAGTTTAGCCTTTTATAATTGAGAATAAGCACTAAGTTTAGCCTTTTATAATTAAGAATAAGTAAGCAGGCCCTGATATAAATAGGATTTCCAAATGGCAAGATGCTCCACTAAAACGAAAAAGAATGTTATGCATCGCTATAGGAAATTAGTATCAGCAAGTATGTTTGTCATGCCACGATGTTTCACCCGATGTTCCAGAAAGCAAACACAGAGAGGGAGTGAACGTTGAGCACACGAACAGGAAAAAGCCTCGCGCTTGGGTAGAACAGAGAAGGAGCGGAGGGAGTGCACTCCGAACCTTCAGGGCACCTACTCCGGTGAAGCTAACAGCAGCTGCGCCCGCTCGGCCACGGACTGCTCTGACCGAGCCCAAGAACAGCACGGGCCTGAGCCCTACGAACAGAAAATGGAGCGCACAAAAATCCGATAAAAACCAACCCAAATCAAAACCGTATGCCCCCAGATTTTGCACACAGAATCACCACAAAGTTGGAGAGCTACTTATAAGAGATCATCGCCCAATTTAAATCCACAATCCGAGAAATTCATATTTCGGCCAAGAACACAGTTTTTGGCCCAAATTGTAAATCGCTCGATTTCTCGATGCACGGGTGGAATTGATGGAAATCACTTGGTAATCTTGATCGTCACTCGCCAGAGCATCAATTGATCGAACCAAAAACGTCCCGAAATAACTCAAATCGAACGACCTAAAAATCCCAAAAATAGATCCGAAAATCGGAATAAGGCCGCAGGAGGCAAGCACCTCGTTGTTGCCCCGCTGAGGTCCCTCGTGCGCTGTGGCCGTGGCCTCGAGCCCATCGACGAAGGCGGCGGCGGTGTTGGCGGCTAAGCGTCGTAGACTCGTCGTCGTCGTCGTCGTCCTCGCCGATCTTGTGCTGCGGATGCGACGGGAGTAGATGAGAGGAGTGATGAGAGGTAGGGAGAGAGAGGAGGTGGAGGATACCTACCTGCTCCGCCGCCGCTTCATCCACCATGGCTGACCGCAGGAGTGGGGTGGAGCACGCTCGTGGCCACAGGGAGGTAGTGGTGGGCGAGCACGGGGATGGCTGTGGTCTGTGGAGAAGAAAGAGAGAGAGAAAAAGGAGCTGGAGAAAGAGACAGAGAATGAGCCTGGGAGCCGAGCCGATTGAGCCAGCAAGCCAGCCGAATGTGTAGACATTAAACAAATATGAAGTACCATGCAGTTGTCAGAGGGATGCATGCAAAACCGTACTCAGCACAAATCTTGACGGCACACCAGCCGTCCAGATAAACTCCGCGTCGCTAGGCCAACGGTATTGTCGTGGACGTGGTGGAGAGCGATGGGGGCCACGACGCCGACCTCGACGTCTTGGAACGCAAGCTCCGCAGCAGGCACGCCGCCACACCATCAAGGCAATCGCCATCGCGGCACAACGAGACGGCCACCGGCGTCACCAACGACCTCCGCCCGTCGCAGTGCTGCTTGATGCATACGACCACCCGGCGTTGCTGCTGGTGGACGGCGTGTCGCCCATCCGCGCGATCGACTCGCATGGACGAGTGGGGTGTTGATGTGGCGCCGACGGGTCGCAGAAGGCGCCGGCCCATGCCGACGGGATGGGCATCGTGTCGCGCTAGCCCTAAGGCGCTGGAGAGGCCAAGAAGACGGCCAGGTCCGTGCGTGTGTTCTTCGACCGGAAGGACTACCTCAGGTTCTACGAGATGGGCACGTACTCGCCATATATACACGCCCTCCATCCAGCTGCTCTTACGGCCTTTCGCGGCCGCCGACCTCATCTTCGAGGAAGGGCTCGACAATGTCATCAAGAGGCACACGCCTCGGCACAGCCACCAGGTTCAGTTTCAGTGTTCTGTGTGTTTCTTGCACGCCCGCCAGGTGTTCGATCGACTAATTGCGTGAATTAATGTGAAATGCAGGCTCGCCGTGGAGGCGTGGGGGCTCAAGAACTGCTGCCAGAAGGAGGAGTGGGTCAGCGACACCGTCACCGCCGTCGTCGTGCCGCCCTACGTCGACAGCGCCGACATCGTCAAGCACGCGTGGAAGCGGTACAACCTCAGCCTTGGGCTCGGCCTCAACAAGGTCGCAGGGAAGGTCTTCAGGATCGGCCATCTCGGGAACCTCAACGAGGTACTTATGTTCCTAGCTGCACTGCAGTTCTGTACTGTTGACAATTTATCAATTGATCACTGTAACATTTTTTTGCAGCTGCAACTGCTGGGATGCCTGAGCGGCGTGGAGATGGTACTCAAGGACGTTGGGTACCCGGTGAAGCTCGGCAGCGGCGTGAGGCGGCCGCCGCAGCGTACCTGTCAAATTTCACGCCTCTCATTCCGTCCAGGATCTGAGAACACTGCTAGGGAGGACAGCGCAAATAAGGCCGGTGGCCAGTGACCAGCGACGAGCGGGTGGGCAGACAGACCAACAAATTAAGAGTGCAGCTTCGCGCTCTGCTGCCTTGCAGAGTGGATGGTAGACTGCAGTAACCAACTGTTGCTGTACTCTGTATGTAATGTTAATTTCCACACTCAGCTCTGATACAGAGTACATATAATTTTGTGAATATACAGTTTTAATTAGACCTCAACTTAATCTCCGAATATAGACCTACTCAGTTTTAACTACAATATATTTTTCTCATACCCAAATAGGCAACCAATCAAATCTTGCTATCACGTAATGTTTTTTTTTTTTTGAGTCAGAACTGAATTCAGGCCATAGAACATGCCATTCTAACTGACGGAAAAAAGGCTCTTACAAATTAGTATATTGCTCGTATTAAGTCTTTGCGTGATCATAGAACAGTCTGTACTTACCACATGAATAAGTCTTACAATACTGTGTAACCCAATGTATAAAATGGTGGTAATGAATAGCATGAAGAGATTCAAAATTTGGTAATGAACTGAAAACTGCAAACATGTACTGGCCGTTGCGCTGAACAACTTGTTCAGGCAGCTTTGGCGAGCTGGCCGAGCTCCCTGTCGACAGCCACCTTGAGGAAGCTGCCTTCCTCGACGACCATCTGCACGGGGAGGAAGCCCAGCCCGTTGGCCACGGCGAGCATCACCTCCTTCATCTCAGCACGAAACTCCTGCCTGTCAACCTTGCCACTTGCCGTCCCCTGCCGAACCGCGCGAACAGGCCGCGGTACAGGGCCCCAAGCTTCGTCGGGGGCCACCGCGCGGCCTCGTCCACGCCGGCGCTTCTCCAGGACACGCAGGCTCATGAGCTCCCGGCCATCTCGGCGTAGGTGAGCAGGTCGTCGTGGTCGGCGTCCAGCGAGGCGAAAACGGCCGTCCACCGAGGAGTTGAAGGCGCCCTCGTCCTCCACGAAGGCTGCGCACCGTGCTCCCGTCTAGGATCTCCACGCTCATCGTCGGATTCTCTGGGTGTTCTTGGGACGTGTTGGTGTGTGAGTTTCCTCTGCTCTGGGTTCTGGATGGCTAGTGAGATGGTAAGCGCGATCAGTAGTCCTGGTTTTATATAGGATCGCGGCTACCTGAAAGGCGCTGTCGGGCCGACGACGGTTTCCGCAGACGCGTTGGGCCGGGCCGGTGGATTTTGACGCCGGTAAGATGCTGTGGGCGCGAGTTGGTCATGGCGGTGCTTGGGAAAGATTTGTTTACGTGTGTTCATAGGGGTGAGTGTGCGTGCGTGTTGTGAGTGTCTGCGTTGTACTGTGTCATAAAAAAAAAAAAAAAAAAAAGCTCAACCGTTGTTTAATCGGTGATGGTTGTCGGTTGGCTACTCCGACACCGAAGACTTTTAATAGGTGAGGCCGTTTTCGGTTCTTCAAATACTATAACGAGCTTTATCGCAAAAAAAAAAAAAAAAAAAAAACTATAACGAGCTGCTTTGCTTCAAAAAAAAAAAAAAAAAAGCAGCAGTACAAAAATGGTATGGAACTGCACCAACTTGTGCTTCGATATTGTGCTTCAGAGTTGAGAGTTAGCATGGAATTTTTTTATCAAATCTTTCCAGCAGGAAGGTTGCAACTGAGGTCCTCTGTGTCGCATGTCGCAGCATGGGCAAGAAACATGAAAACTGTACATACAAAAGTGAGGGCCTTTTGCAGGTGGGATACCTTTGCACCAGGCTGGGACGGTCCTGAAGATCGAGTTCCAGAGAACTATGATCAAGACTTAGCAATAACATTGAATAGTGTATAGGCATAACAAGCATGATGTTTCACTGATCATGTCTTGACCATTAGCTGTAGCTACTTGGACTTGAGAAACAGTAAACATACTTGGACTTGAGAAACAGTATAAATAGAAACAATAAAAATACTTGGACATGAGAAAATACGTATATATAAAGAGAAAAAATTCCTCAGACTTTAGGTTCCAAATACTTGAGCAGCAGCATATGCGTGAGAAACATGAAAATTACACATACACGTTGAACCTTCTTACTCAATCTAATTACATGATAAATTAGAAGATAATGTTCACATAGAAATACCCTGCAAAAGTGATGGCCTGTTGCAGGTGGGGCACCAGGGACGGCTTGAACTACAGAAAGGTTTGATATTTTCATGAATTCAACTTTCGAAAGTAGAAAACAAACATATATGAAGCAGACCGATGAGTGATGAGGTCATATATTGAAGCAGACTGACCAGATCACCGTGGATAACTCGACGACGAAATTATCTCTTCCTCCATGGTGTATTGTCTGCTTGCTTCTTCAGTAGCTTGTTCAATGCATATATAATGAGCCCCGTTCCATCATCGCCATATCTCCTTCGTGTTGTATCACATGGAACATGCTTCCTTTTAGCTAATAAGTTTTCAAGTGTCATCTCCACATGCCTCATTGTAGGCCTATATTCTCCTTTCATTTTAGTACACAATACAGCTAGTGCAGTTACTTCTTGAACTTCCCCATTATCCTCCTCCATAACTTGATGGTCCATTATGTCAATGAAGTTCCCTTCAGCGAGTAATGTGGTGAAATGTGAAACAAGACCACCATAATATTCAGGCATGTGGACAAATGGTTTCTTTCTAGTAAGTAGTTCTATAAGAAGAACACCAAAACTGAACACATCACTCTTGTCGCAAGTCGCCCAGCTTGTATAGTACATGGGGTCTAAGTAACCAATTGTTCCTTGAACAACCGTAGTCACCCCTGTTTTATCAATGGGTATATACCTGGAGGCTCCAAAGTCTGATACCTTCGCAGTTAAATTTTCATCAAGAAGTATGTTGGATGATTTGATATCTCTATGAAATATTGGGATTGACGCAGCCGAGTGTAGATAGGACAATGCTCTAGCAACTTCAAGTGCGATCCTCAGCCGGTCACCCCATGATATTGATTTTGGTCCTTCAACATGGAGATGGTGATGAAGGGTTCCATTTGAAATGAACTCATAAACTAGTAGTGGAACCTCTGTCTCAAGGCAACATCCTAAAAGCTTGACCACGTTTCTGTGGTTCACTTGAGAAAGAATTACAACTTCATTTATGAATTCATCGATTTCTTTTTGTACTACAATCTTAGATTTCTTGATTGCCACTACACATAGACCCAGATTCCCCTTGAATACAATTCCATGACCTCCACCACCAACCACACAATCGCTATTAAAATTATTTGTAGCTAGCTCTAGCTCTCGTAAAGGTAATAATCATCCTTTCACTAATGTTTGCATTTTTGATATCAATTGTTGCAATAATAACCCATGATTTTGTTTAAAAACATCTTTTTTTCTATTTTTAGTCGCCTAATTTTATGCATTATGAATGGTCTACTAAGTGCTAGAAGCGTAAAAAAGTTGTGCAACCTCCTACTACTCCGATGCTTAAACCCGAAAATTGTAATAGTAAGGTATCTTCATGAGTTTTTGGAGTAAACAACATATACGAGGATAAAGAGATTTTGTTTACTAATGACTACACTTTAGATTTATACTAAAGGATTAGATGTAAAAAACTTGTAAAATTGTGGAAACATTTTAAATTTGATTGACGAATGCATGACTCACCGAGAATTAGATTATGCTTGCTTAGTTGTCATGACACATTGAAGTGTCGTTGGATCATATACTTCTCCATGAGGGCAGCTTGTACAGTTGAAGCTTCCATAAAGATTGTAACATATCCCATTACATTTATTTGGCATAGAGCACTCATCAATATCTGTATCAAGAAGATGGTTGTATGTTGGTGGTGTAAGTAAAATCATGCACACATTTACTGATATTTTTGCGTGAAAAAGGTAATGTGATATGTGTGATCATGTAGAACCGCTGGTGATGGCGCAACTATTAGCATGACCCTACGAAGAGATATAGTAGTATATAATTGTAAATTACACCGAGTAAAGTGCATTGTTGATTTTGATAGTTTTAACATTTTATAGTTAAATAAACATGAGAAATAAAACAAATGATGAAGTAATAGGTTTAAAATGAATAAATTCCATGAGTTTTAGTGAATTGCTGTTTGCTATAGGGTATATCTACAAAAGCAACCAATGAGGGCCTATTCGTCGAGAAAATAAGTGAAATATGTGACACAATCTAGATCGGGAAGTGCCAAAGGATGTAAGCGCCAAAAAAGACACTAGAGGCCACCGGGCCGGCTATCTAGGTTTTGGGCTCAAGTGGGACTAGCCGGTCCCATGTGGGGCCGTGCATGCATGCCGCTATCCCCCTTGCAACTATCTTTTAGAAGCTTCCTCCACCGACTTAGGATCACGTCCACATCGTTATGAAGGCCGGTTTGATCGGGAGGGCTATGGTTCATCCTTTTCGGACTATAAATAAAGAGGCGGACCTCAACCCTAATTCATTATTATTCATAAAGAGAAGTTAGTTGAGATCAAGCCTACCCGAGCTATAAACCCTAGTTCATCGAGTAGTTCTAGTTCTTGTGCGATTAGCTAATTAGTGTAGGATTAGAAGGATTCAAGTTGATTAGAGTTTGGATTCCACATTCATCATGAGCATGATTAGGTATTATTTCTAGTTCTTATCTTATTGTGGGGTCTACTTTATTCTATTTCAATATATATTGTAATCTTCGATCTACTTTCATCTAATTTATCATCTAGTTCTTCATCTTCATCATCTAGTTCTTATTTGTGTTTTTAGTATGTTCAGGCAATTGATAATATTATTCATCTATATTATATTCATGATTGCAATGATCATCGTTTGCTTTTGATTATATGTCTAGTAGAGTTAGCTTGTTATGGATGTTATACATATGTTCGTAGCGAGAGTGATATGCATCATGTAAGCATTGGTGGTTAGATATGTGACATATCTACGGATGCTATCTTTATGCCGGGAACGGACGGTAGATCGCGAGTGTGATAGACTCGTTGAGTCCTTTGTATGCCACCCCCGTATATAGAACTTGTAGAATGGAATCACGACGAAGGGGAGTATTTAGCCGCAAACCTCTTTAAGTGATGTTCCTTATGTATAAATAAAGTAATAATATTAACTATGATGCGGATATAATTGCATTAATTGTAAGCCATGACATGTGATTAGAATAACCTAGGATCTTTCTTCTAACTTGCTATAATATATGCTATTGCCAAAATAGAATCTCTCGATATGAACTATTTATATATCATAATGCTTGATCAGTACTTATCATATATATCTTTTATATCGTGACTTACCCTTGTTTATTTGAGTAGAAGATATGACATTGATTCATTATTTATTCATAGTATAAAGGGTTATCAAAATTTTACGCATTCATGTTTAGCTAGACGTTACAAGTGGTATAAATATAAATTGACAACCTGGTAATACTCTAGGTAAAATGCTACAATTAGTATAATTATTTGTCTACTTGAAGAACCTTTATTTTAATTAGTGACAATTTAATTCTTTTACCATCGTTGTTTGGCGCCATTGCTAAATTAGTGGTAGCGCTAAGCGTGTCAACTTGCATGATGGAGTGTTTTCTTTGCATTATAAAGTTATTAAGAGAATCTTAATACTATTGGAGAATCTTTTTCTTTGAATTATTATATTAATCCTCACAAGATTCTCTAGAAAAAACCTAAAATCTTTAAATTGTAAAAACATTCAATCATAAATTAGGTAGACCTAACTTCATTACTACTAAGATGGTAAAGAATTCACTTCAATCATAAAAACAATGAATCAACCTATATCTAAGTTACCCACTTCTTCTTGAAGGTAAATTAATGTAACCTCTAAATTTGCATATAAATTACACACCTCTGCATTATATAAGATATCATAAATAAACCTATTAACTTTTCATCCTAATCACCAATGTGTGTTATTATTACAGGTAAACTAAATGACCCCTTTCATCTTCATATAAACTACATTCACATGATATTACAAAAAATAACATAAAGAACCCTTAGTATGTTTTAAAATACCCATTTCAACTACTATAGTATATATAATAAAATATTAGTCAAAGCAAACATAGACATTAAATGCTACAGTACAAACCAAATATGCATCCATGCATAAGCTATATATAATTGCACATTTCTTAGTTTAGTATTTGAAAAATTGTTTTTAATAAATCACATGTGAATGACACTAAACATTTTTTTAAGTTGTATTAATAATACTAGAAAATAATTTATCTGAGTTGTTACTTTAGATAGGTTTTGATGTTGTTTCATACTACAGTTGAGTTAACTTAGTGTCATGGGCAGTGATTTTTTTTTTGAAACAAAAATTATGGGTAGGGAATTAGAGGAGTAACACATGGAACATGAGAATTTATACTGGGTTGGGGTGCCCTATGTCCAGCAATTGGGGAATGTTTGTATTGCTTGTACACCAAGTACTTAGGCTCGATATCAAGCAGAGGGTCAAACATATGTCTGTCAGAACACATTTGTCGAGTCAAGCTCCCTAAATTATCCTACTTGTGCATCAAATAGCCACATGCTACAGTGAGCTACCGAAATTATTTTGCTGCGTGTCGTTGTGGAATGTCGAACAACATTGTGTGCCACTGCAGAACACCGAGTGCTACCGAAGACCATAGTGGGCCACAGTAGGCCATTGCATGCCGCTACAAGTTTCCGAGTGCTATTGTGGGACAATGAGGGATGTCGTGATCAAGTTGATGATGAAGTTCTAGCCCCTAAAGTGAAAAGTTTGGTTGTTAGCAAAGATGATGGCAAGGGCCTTATGCCCTGCCGAGTTGGCAATAAAGTTCAGGGAGCCAGAGTTGATCATTTCACTCAAAGAAAAGTCAATAATGCCATCATTATTGAAGAAGCCCATTCAATCTACCTTGACAATGAATCTGTGCACAATGTTCCCCTGCCTTGCACGCTAAGTGATGGTTTTTTGACATCGACTAATCCAATTAATCATACATTGCAAACCGGAAGGGTAACACATTGAATATAAATTTGTACTTGTCCTTGTACGATTATGCTACTTCTAGGATCTTGTTTGCTTGTGCATCGTTACTAGTAGCAGATCACAACTATCCTCTATTGTGAGGTGGGAAGGTGCTATGGGAGTATGGGTTGAGATGCTGATTAGGGGCTCCCTACACTTCCTCATGTAGTCCAAGATGTAGGGTATGGTTACAATTAGAGTTCTAATTAGTTTACAAATTGGTTTCCTGGTTAGTCACAACATATTGAGTCAATTTCCTTGTATATCATGCCTATGTCTTTGTATGCCAAGTCAATGAGCCCAGGTCATATTCTCCCTTGGCCAATTGGTCTAGCCAACCTACTCTTGGGGAGCCATTTATGACTTTGGTGAGGATACCCAGGGCTAATTAATAATACAATCAATAGGTATAGTGTAGGCTATGTTGGCAATGTTGATTAGTACCACAACAGTGTCTTCCATTACCTACATTGCACCTAGTTCCTATACTATGTAGGTACGACCAACACTATATCCGTCCTTGTGAAGTATTCGACCCGTTCATGTACTTCTCATCCCACATTGCCGCATTGGCCGTTCACAATGCCTAGGATATCATGTGCCACTTGGACTCTAGTCAAGTAGTCTAGTGCACCAAGTTGGTGCGACACTCCTAGGTTGGCTTCTACCTTGTCTATTTGGCCTAACCTACCTTGGTCTAGAGGAGGGTCACATGGTCATGGTGAGGATACCTGTGAGCCAGGACCCATAATCCCATATACTCACCAAGTTTATACATCTTGATGGAATTTTGATATCATGAGCCGTAAAGTGTACGCTAAACAACTATATTAACTAAGAGTTTAGTTTAGAACCTTCAGTCCATATTTTAACAAAATACAAAAAGAGCTATTGAATATATAGAAAGTCACAATAACCACCGTAGTTTCCACTTATCATACGGATAAAAAGTTCCACAACAACTAACCGAAGATTGGTGGCCACTAGAGTCATGATCACGACACATGGGCTACAACTACAAACAAGCATAACTCAAGCTAAAACTCTAACTAGACACACCTATATATGAATACTGATGGACACCTTTTTATAGTATGTACTTCCTCCATACCCGAAAAGCTTGACGTTTTGGACAGCGACATGGTCTCCAAAACAAAACTTTGACCTCTTGTTATTATAAAAATATTTATCAAAGAGTGATATATGTATACTTTTATGAAAATATTTTTCAAGACAAATCTATTCATATAGGTTTCACATTTGCAAACTCAACAACGTAAAAGTTATTTATGATTTATATTCTCAAAGTTTGACACAAACCTTGTCCTAAACGTAAGCTTTTTGGTATAGAGGGAGTACTTGATAACTAAAGTGTAACACAAATTCAGGATCAGATAGACTACAGAGTGTGTATACACACACAACCATTGTGTTAGAGAGAGAGAGAGAGAGAGAGAGAGAGAGAGAGAGCACATACAATTTTTTGTGATTAGATGTATGTCCAAAATTTTATCTTGGACTTGAAGTATATACTAGTGTGTCTCTTAAAATTTGAGCATATTTTGTAGCACATATTGATTAAATAGTATTAGAGAAATAAGAAACTTAGTGTAAATACATTTAAGAGAGAAATATGACCTGCACAATTATTTTGAAGGTAATGATTTCCTTGGAAGCCATTGAAACACTTGCAACGGTATCCATCAAGTGTTTTCCCTCGCATTACCTCTTCACAACTATTGTCACCGATCTGGGGCATATGTAGCACTATTTTGCTTAGCTTCCCGGCAAGTTAAGTTTGCCACGACCCATTTTATTATTATATCCTCCTGAGAGATATAAAAATTATCATCCAGAACCTCCTCTGATACGATACTGTTCTGGTGACCTTCATAGTGATGGATGACCCTCTCCATATTATTGTCATTCATCATTTTTGTAACCGTCAGAAGTCCACTATCAAGTGATAGATTGATCACACGATATTGTGCGTACCCTAGATCAAGAAGAGTAGTGCCATTACTTGTACAGTTGAGTCGTAGGTTATCATTTGCAAAGCAACCTTCTTCGATCCCAAAAGGGAATGGAATGGTCATGTTTCCACATAATCTTGTACAATTCTCTTTGGGCACCTTTGTATTGAAATCTGCTTCATGGAAAACAAATTAAGTGAGAAGTTAGCTAGGATTAATCTATGGAAACTACAATATTTTTGAGAGGAAAAAACTAGTAAGCTTATTTAGTCCAATGGTAAAGGCATTCGATATTTATGACGATAAATACTGCAAGTACAAGGAGGATCAAAACAGTAATTTAATATTGTTGAATAAATAACACATTAATCCACTTGCATGCTTGGTAAATTCTGTGATTCGTGGGTGCTTTCAGATTGGTAATAGTACGAACTGACAATGCAATATTTAATATAGAAAATGTCCACACGTGCCACTTAAAGAAACTATGTCATGCAAAAAGAAGCGAGATCGAGACACGAACCTTGCTGGATGCAGCCATCTTCAACATAGGGGTTGCCTTCCATTTGATCGAGGCGGAAGCAATTGTAACCTCCATGAGATAGTAGAAGATCATTGCAGATGCTTTCGCTATTACAAGCATAGGTACTCTTATTCACTGGAGATTTGGCACTTTCGCAATTTGGTTGGTCCATGATTGCAATGCCAAGTTCCATATCTTGAACATTGCTTGTATTCACCCAACTTGCGTAAAAGATCTCCTATAACAAAGTCATACTCTTGAGAAAAGATGACCTTGATACTAGAGAGTGCTTCATCTAACGGTGCAATAATTGTACTATTAGGGCGGCCAAGTTTGAGAGTAAAGTTTTGCCGGCCCGTTGTTGATGATGAATAGGTATTGATGGCACAGCAGCCAAACCCTCCACATGCACCGTTGCCCACGATTGCCCTCTCCATGATCTCTTTGTTACGTGTGCAAATACTAATGCAAGAACCAATGAGATCTGTCTCATTATCACCGAACATGTAGGCGTCGACACCACAGCCAACAATATACAAAGTGTTTCCATAATAATCACCAATAGTAACACCAGTAGGGGCCTCCCAGGACTCGGTGTAGACGACGTCCACACCTAAGCCCATGGTGATGTTGTACCCAACAGCGAAGCCCAAACACTATTGCTGTTCGCATCTAGAAAGTTCACCTGAGTTGAGTTGTTTCCCGGGAAGAGCAGCCCGGGGAACTAGTTGTGTTGTCGCGAGGTAAGCTCGAAGCCTCGCCGGAAGCAACCTCAGCCTATCCCAAAGGGGTATGAGATTTCGACATCCCCGCAGTGGGAGGGGCAGTTCGCCAGGGAGGCATTGGTAGGGATACCATGGTGCCCATTCCCGGTCCCAGCAGCATGGACCTTGGCGCTGGCGGGCGGCACTTTCGCACGGCGGGGCGGTAAAACACATGAGCACAACGCATGTGCGAGCTAGTAGCACTCCAGTGGAGCACATGGTTGGATCCCGGAGGTCTGCAGGGTTTGTTTCTGGAGATGGAGGATGGTTTGGTGTGCTAGTGGCGTACTGTATGTGTCGATCTACACAGTTTTATACTGAGACTGTAACAGCTAGTAGCACCACAAAGAACAATAAAAATCTCGCATGCGTTGGACAAGTATTCCAGTTAGCGATGGTATTAGTGGAAGGACGACCTGGACTTGGAATTTCAGAAGAAGTGTCCCATCTGATGTTATGGTCGTCGCTGGGGTCAAGAAGACTTGGCAATGACATGTGGTCTGTGGAGTATTCCTCCTGCCTTCCATTAATTAATTGAAACAACGATGTGTGCCCTCGTGCTCAGGGAGAGATCGAAGTCATGGGTTACGTACACCTTTCAGTTACTCCCTCCGTCTCAAAAATACATGTCATTGTGGGATACGTGCGGTTAAACTTTTTTAACTTTGATTAGGTTTGTAGAAAATACGTGCAATATTTAAATTTCTAAATAAATTTGTTAAAAACTAGATTTAAAGATCTTTCCGATGATACTAATTACTTAGCATAAATATTTGTATATTTTAATATATAATTGCCGGCATTTTGAAAATGTTGACTTCTCGAAGCGAGAATGACATCTATTTTGAGATGGAGCCTGGAGGGAGTAACTCTTACGAGATATGACAGATTAAAAAATAAACACTAAAACATTCATTCATCTTACTATTACCCCTCTATCTAAAGCGACATCACTTTTCATTTTCACTTTAGATTCAAATTTGTGTATACCGTAAAATGTGTCATTTAGCTTCTGGACAACTAGTGGTGCCATCAACATTAACTGCATCTCTCACTAAGTCACCAAAAAAAAAAGAAATGCTTCTGTTCCTGCATGTACATGTAAGGTAGTCGTCAGCAAAAACCACGGAAGTAATTCATTTTTACAGCGTGTTCCTTTTGTAGCCAAAACTTGTGGGGCTTGACTAAGCAACTCCAGCATTTGTTAGAAGCTACTAGAGCACTACTAATTCTGGAGGACCCCTAAATGCAGTGCTCCTTTGTTAGAAGCTACTAGAGCAATACTAATTTTTGATCACTTCCCACAAGTTTGTTCAAGATTTCAGGCTCTGGAATTGTTCAAAGCGCAGTTCAACATCCCATTCTTCGTGGACATATTCAGCATTTGGACGGAAGGGAATGATTTTATTTTTAGGAAAATACTCAGAAAGTTGTTACAACAAGATTGAGACTAAACGTGTCTCAATCCTCACAAAGTATGCTGACAAGAAAAATTGTCATGAGAAAGGCACCGTAGTGGTCATATATGGAAAAACCACACGAATTAATTTTTCAAGTCTGTTTCTAACCCATATCTCCCGTCACACAACTTTAATTGGGGTGTTGATTTGTGAAGTCTTCTCAAGATGTTGCTGTGTGCTGCGAGCAACTGAAATGTGCGCTTCAACTTCAAGCCATCTAGAATAGTAAAATAAATGTAGTTGGATTCAGCCGTTACAACGTTGTCACACGGATAGCAATCGTCTCAGTTGGATTTGGAATTTCATGACTGAGTACGTACTGGGCAGGAAAGCGTTACCATCACCCTCCTTATAAAACTTCTCTTTTATTTAATCTAGCTATAGATCTTACCTTTTTTTAGAAAGAGAATGTATCCTATGCACACCAACCTTATATGCACATGTGCACACTAGCCATCTGAGCCATCGATTCCCTATCCGGTGGACAGCACAGCCAGGGCAGCGTTTTTGCGAAAAAACGCCCGCACGCGATGGCAATCTAGAGGTTGGAGCTTGCCACAGGAGGTGTCCACCGGTGAGGAGTAGCTGGTTGCTTGAGGTGAGCACTAGTAGGGAGGAAGATGTTGGGGGAGGGCGTGTGGCCAGGAGGGCTCTGCCAAGTACATGGCATGCCAGGGAAATCTCCAGGGAGGAATAATATTAGGGGTGTTGCGGGGAAAAAAGCCTAAGGTAGGGGCATCGCCCGATGAAGGAACCATCATGTCTTCTAGCTCGGCGCACTACTACAAAAATCTTTTACAAAGGCGTTCCCATTGCATTAACCGTGGCGGTTTTAGAAAACGCCACGGTTAATGCCCTAAATAACTATGGCGGGTTTTACATTAATGCGGTGGTATTTATAAATGGCACGGTAAATAAATTAACGTGGCGGTTTTTGTAAAAAACCCGCCACCTGAAATGACCTATTAACCGTGGTGGTCTCGCTTATAAGGCCTGCCACGATTAATACAATTCACAAAAGTTAGTTTCAGCCCAAAACTTCGACCATAATATATATAATGGAGTTAGGGTTTCACTTCATCCACTCTCTTCCTTCTCTCTCACTCCATCGGCCACTTAGGATGCGACTCTGTGCACTCACCTCCCGTTCACCCAAGTCCCTTCCTCCCTCCTCTCACCGGTGTGGCACCTCGGCCCCACCAGGGGTCCCCTTTCCTCCACCGGTGGCACGCGACGGCGAGGAGCCCGGCGTGCGGCCCATTCCTCCACCCGGCGGCACACGGGGCGGCGAGGAGGATCCACGGTCTTGCGACCCTTCCTCCACCGGCGGCACCACGGATGGCTAAGAGGAACCCTAGCGCATGGTCCCTTCCTCCACTAGCGGCACGCGAACGGTGAGAAGGAGCCCCCTCCACCAGGCGGCACGTGGGCGGCGAGGAGCCTCGGATCTCACGCGATCGTGGACCCACCGAACACGCAGAGCACGGATCTCCTGCGGTAACGCCGTTCATCGGCGAGGGGCGAAAGACGTCTTGTCGGGCGGTGGAGCGGATCGACCGGGTGCATGGCTACGACGGCCGCCCCTACAATCGAAACCCTAGCGGGCGCATGGCCTAGATCAAGATCTGGATCTACGATTTCTATTTTTTATATATATTTTCCCCAGCATAAACCGTGGCGCCACAGTTAATGCATTAACTGTGGTGGTTTTTTATCCACCAGAAAACTATCATGGTTAATGGATCTATTAATTGTGACCTTTTGTTCGTGGCGGTTAAATCGCCACCATGGACCTTTTTGTCAATGGAAATACAATGTAATTAAATAGAAAAATGAAAAAAAAAAGCCGCCCGCGGTTAATAAATTATGTAGTAGTGACGACACCTAAACAAGGAGACGAAGGAGACACATGAATTGCTACTTTTTTTTTTTGAGAAAAACATGAATTGCTACATAACAGTTTGAGAGTAAACAAACAACTGCTAGAGAGCTCATAGCGAATCGGCCTGTATCGATCTAGGCCCATTAGCAAGCCCACGCAAGGTGGCAATACGTGCGTGTTGGCGTCTGCGTTGTGCCGTGTAATCTAAAAAAAAACGTCGGCGACTCAGCATGGCTGCTGCTTGAGAATTGAGCTTGACTGACTCCTCTCCCTGTACGCAGCTGCGGCAACGTAAGCTACGATGGCGGACTACGTGTATGGTCCCGGGCGGAACCACCTGTTGCGTGCGAGGCCGGTGAACATCCCGCACCAGGTGATCCGCGCCATGAACGCAGGCGAGCGAGGACTACCGCTCGCCCGGCCATCCCGGCTCACCAAGGTCCTCCTGGAGGGCGTGAAGAAGATCTTCAAGACCACCACCGGCACGCCCGTTCCTAATCCCGGCGACGGGGACGGCGCGCGGGGGAGCTGCGCTGACCAACACCCTATCCCGAGGGGGACGCATCGTCCTCGTTCCTCATCGGACAATTCAGCCCTCAGCGTGGATCGACCCACAGCAGCGCCAGGATTCGGCGTGGGCGTGGTTGAGAGCGGCCCCGGGCCCGCGGCGCCGACCTCGGCGCCGCCGAACGCAAGCTCGGTGGACACGCCGACGACACCATCAAGGCAACGCCATCGCGTGCAACGAGGCGGCCACCGGCGTCACCAGCGACCACCGCCCGTCGCCAGCCGCTCGGCGTGTATGATCACCCGGCTGCTGGTGGTGGATGGCGTGTCGTCCATCTGGCGCGATCGACTTCCGTATGGGCGAAGTGGGCGTTGATGTGGCGGTAACGGGGGTCGCGAAGAAGTCGATGCCCACCGGGATGGGCATCGTGTCGCCAGCCCTAAGGCGCTGGAGGCCAGCAAGAGGGCGAGGTCGTCGCCGTCTTCTTCGACCGGAAGGACTACCTCAGGTTCTCACGAGATGGCACGCATGCTGGCCGTACCGCCCGTCTATCCAGCTGCTCTACGACCTTCGGCCGCTCGACCTCATCTTCGAGGAAGGGCTCGACAATGTCATCAAGAGGCACAATCGCCTCGGCACAGCCACCAGGTTGAGTTTTAGTGTTCTGTGTTTACGGCATGCCTGCCAGGTGTTCGATCGACTAATTGCGTGAATTATTGTGAAATGCAGGCTCGCCGTGGAGGCGTGGGGGCTCAAGAACTGCTGCCAGAAGGAGGAGTGGGTCAGCAACACCGTCACCGCCGTCGTCGTGCCGTCCTACGTCGACAGCGCCCGACATCGTCGAGGCACGCGTGGAAGCGGTACAACCTCAGCCTTGGGCTTGGCCTCAACAAGGTCGCCGGCAAGGTCTTCAGGATCGGCCATCTCGGGAACCTCAACGAGGTACTTACGATCCTAGCTGTAGCTGCATTGCAGTTCTGCACTGTTGACAATTTATCAATTAATCACTGTAACATTTTTTTGGCAGCTGCAACTGCTGGGATGCCTGAGCGGGCGTGGAGATGGTACTCAAGGACGTTGGGTACCCGGTGAAGCTCGGCAGCGGCGTGGCGGCCGCCGCAGCGTACCTGTCAAATTTCACGCCTCTCATTCCGTCCAGGATCTGAGAACACTGCTAGGGAGGACAGCGCAAATAAGGCCGGTGGCCAGTGACCAGCGACGAGCGGGTGGGCAGACAGACCAACAAATTAAGAGTGCAGCTTCGCGCTCTGCTGCCTTGCAGAGTGGATGGTAGACTGCAGTAACCAACTGTTGCTGTACTCTGTATGTAATGTTAATTTCCACACTCAGCTCTGATACAGAGTACATATAATTTTGTGAATATACAGTTTTAATTAGACCTCAACTTAATCTCCGAATATAGACCTACTCAGTTTTAACTACAATATATTTTCTCATACCCAAATAGGCAACCAATCAAATCTTGCTATCACGTAATGTTTTTTTTTTCTTGAGTCAGAACTGAATTCAGGCCATAGAACATGCCATTCTAACTGACGGAAAAAAGGCTCTTACAAATTAGTATATTGCTCGTATTAAGGCTTTGCGTGATCATAGAACAGTCTGTACTTACCACATGAATAAGTCTTACAATACTGTGTAACCCAATGTATAAAATTGTGGTAATGGATAGTACGGCACACATCAGAATTTAGTAATGAACTGAAAACTCCAAACAAGTACTGGCTGTTGCGCTGAACAACTTCTTCAGTTAATTTGATGTCGTAGATGTTTGCACATTTTTCAATAAACTCAGTGAAAGCTAGAGAAGTTGGATTGAGGACAAAGTTAAAAGATATTGTTCTTTAGAACATACGGAGTATCATATATGAATCACAATGATAGCATATACTGTACATGAGTAATGTGGTCTAGAGTTTCAGTTAAAAAAAATGTGGTCTAGAGTACATTTTATGCATATAGATAGACAATGCAACCTTGTGATAAAATCTTATGAGAAGAGAATAAAATGTACCGTTGTTCCCTCAGTAAAAGTATATGGTTACTTTAGATGTGTCCAACAAATCATCAAGGAGCATGGCCTAAGTTAGCGAGGCATACTAGACGATGCCACAAATTCTTGCTCCAAACTGTAGCACCCAGAGGTCATTGGCAGTCGTAACTTTGTAGCATTGACAGGATCGATATGTTCATGTGGGTTCTGAGGTCCTGGGCCCATGAAAGGTTCCATTTCTCCATCTTTTCAACTAAAATATATGCCTTCCTTAGCCTCTTCGTTCTTAGTAGTTGTAGTTTCATATCTACTTCTTTCATACTAGGTCTATGTCCTCCTTTAGATCTCAAGCATGATTCGATAAGTGAGGTAATATCATGAATCTCTTCTTGGTTGATCTCTTCCACAACTTGTGGATCCATTATTTCCATGAGAGCCCCTTCTTGGAGTCCTTCAATGAAGTAATGAGATAGGCTTTGCTTTGCACCTAAGTTGTTGATGAAAATTGGTTTCTTCCTTGTCGGAAGTTCCACAAGTATCACCCCAAAAACTATACACATCACTTTTCTCGGTTAGTTGACCAGTATGATAATATTACGGATCCAAATAACCAAATGTTCCTTGGACAATTGTCACCACATGTGTTTCATCAAGTGAAAGAGATCTTGAAGCACCAAAATCTGAGACCTTTGTTGTGAAGTTGTCATCCAAGAGGATATTGGAAGACTTCACATCTCTATGGAAAATTGGTATTTCAGCAAACAGTGTAGATAAGCAAGTGCTCCACCGCTTCCATTGCAATCCTAATGCGATCATCCCATGATAGCCAACATTTTTCTTCAATGTTTGCATGAAGAAGACCATATAGAGTGCCATTTGATATGAACTCATAAACTAGCAAGGGCACCTCATCTTCCGGGCAACAACCATAAAGTTTCACTACATTACGATGAATGATTTGAGACAAAATAACAACCTCATTGATAAAAACGGTCTATTTACTGTTTTTGCTCTACTATTTTTTGGATTTTTTTATGGCCAACGCGCGCGGGTCGGACGGAGAACCCCTTTATAAACTCTGTGCCATGCCCTCCATGACCTAGAACACGAGTAGTGTCGAATTTGTTGGTTGCCACTTCTAGTTCCTCTAATGTGAATATCTTTGTTCTATTTGCAACACTTTCATTTGAGATTAGTTGCTCTAGGAGTAGACCTTGGTTTTTCTTGAAGTATGCTCTTCGTATTCTCCTTTGGATACTTTTCTTCCACTTACCGGTGAGTACAATGGCGCCTAATGTAAAACTTATGAAACCAAGTCCACAAGCAAGCCCAATTACAATTCCTACATTCATTTAACGTGAAAACATGAATATTTTAGAAAATTTTAACTTTGATGGATAGATGCATGACTCACCGAGAATTAGATTACGCCGCTTAGCTGACATGACACATTTATGTTTGTTTGTATCATATTCTTTTCCATGAGAACAACTTGTACAATTGAAGCCTCCATCAAAATTGTGGCATATCCCATTGCATTTATTTGGAATAGAGCACTCATCGATATCTGCATTAGTAAGATGGTCGTATGTTAGTGGTGCAAGTAAAATCATGCAAACATTTACTGATATTTCTTAGAAAAAAGTAATGTGATGTGTGATCATGTGGAACCGTTAGTGATGCAAGTAGAAGCATGACCTTTCGAAGAGATACAATAGTATATAATTCTAATTTACATCGATTAAGATGCATGATGTAGTGTTTTTATGTTATCTCACAAGACTGTCTAGAAAAAGGCTAAAATCTAGAAATTTTAAAAAATCAATCATAAATTAGGTAGAATTAGCTTCATCACTGCTGAGATATAGTCAATATATATATATATATATATATATATATATATATATATATATATATATATATATATATATATATATATATATATATATATATATATATATATATATATATATATATATATATATATATATATATATATATATATATATATACACTGAAAACCCATGGGCCTTGGGCCTGCCACTAGTGGCTCCCCAACATGCCTTTATGTACCCTACACTTGTCACTAATCAAGGTTATTCGAGTATTACCAAACCCTAATCCTTTCTCATATATGTTAGCCACTTGTTGAATGAGAAGTCACAATAGGCACTATAGTTTTAACATAACATGCGGATAAAAAAGTTTCACAAGAACTAAGCAAATATTGATGAGCACTAGAGCACGATACATGGTTTACAACTAAAAGCATATCTGAAGCTAACACTGTAACTAAACACAATATATGAATATTGACGGGCACCATGTAGTGTTGATAACTAAAAAGTATATCACAAATTCATAATCAGATACGCTATAGAGTGTGTATATACACCTACCCATTTTGTATGTGTGTGTGTGTGTGTGTGTGTGTGTGAGAGAGAGAGAGAGAGAGAGAGAGAGGCACTTATATAATTATTCTGATTAGCTGTAGGTCCAAAATTTATATCTTGGAATATAGAGGTTTTTATAGTCCCGGGGAGTAGTTACTTGCATCTTCGAAAAACACATTGCGTATGTGTTCATACTAATTTAGCAGTTTGAGTATGTTTATATACTCATATTAAGATACTTCAAATCTTATTACGTGAAAAATTTTTGAAGGAACCTATATTTTTAATATATTACTAAAATGCCACTATTGTAGTATATAAAATAAGTATATCCATATACTTTATGTATATATGCTTGCATACTTAACATACATACGACCCTAGGTGGTTTAGTATGAACATATACTTCGCCTACATACACTTGATTCGGTCATATATGCCCCTAAATCTAGAGATATAAACATGGGAGTAACTACTCCCGAGGGGGTAGAAAATATTTTCCCTATATATAGTACGTAGCACATATCGATAGAGTAGTAGTATTAGACAGATAAGAAACTTAGTGAAAATACATGCATTTAGGAGATAAATATGACCTGTACAATTATTTTGAAGGTACGGATTTCCTTGGAAGCCATCGGAACACTTGCAGCGGTATCCATCAAGTGTTTTCCCTTGCATGACCTCTTCACAGAAACTATTGACACTGATGCACGCATACGTAGCAATATTTAGCCTAGCTTTCTGACAAGTTAAGTTTGCTATGACCCAATTTATTAGTATATCCTCCTTAGAGAAATCGAAGTGGTCATCATAATTAATTGATGATGCACACACATATGCAGTGCTACAACCACGTTTATAATAAGTCCCAGATTGATCAGTAGTGATGAGTACTGTCTCCATATTGTTGGCGCTTGTGTCATTCAGCACGTTTGTAACCATCAGAATTCCATCATCAAGTGATAAATTGGTCACACGAAACTGTGCGTACCCTCGATCAAGAAGAGTAGTGCCGTTACTTGTACAGTTGAGTTGTAGGTTGTCATTTGCGGAGCAACCTTCTTCAATCCCAAAAGGGAATGGAATGGTTATGTTTCCACACAATCTTGTACAGTCCTCTTTGGTCGCCTTTGGATGGTAATTTACTTCGTGGCAAACAAGGTGAGAAATTAGGATTAATCCAAGGAAAGTACAGTCAGGCAGTTTTGAGAGAAAGAAACTATAGTAAATTTATTTTTTGAACGAGTATAGTAAATTTATTTAGTCCAGTGGTAAAGGCATTTGATATGTATGGCATTAAATACTGCAAGAGCAGGGAGAATCAAAACATTATTTTAGTCTTGCTGAATAAATAACACATTAATCCACTTGCATGCGTGGTAAATTCTGTGATTCGATCGTGAGTGCTTTCAGATTTGTACTAATATGAACTGATAATGCAGTTACCTAATAATAAAAGAAAATGTCCACACGTGCCACTTAAAGAAACTATGTCATGCAAAAAAAAAGCAACGATGCGCCCCTTGTACTAATACGAACTGACAATAATTTCAAAAAAAAAAAAAAAAACTGACAATGCAATTACCTTGCTGGATGCAGCCATCTTCAACATAGGGGTTTCCTTCCATTTGATCAGGGCACAAGCAATTGTAACCTCCATGAGATAGTGGAAGATCATCATTGCAGATGCTTTTAAGCTATTACAAGCATAGGTACTCTTATTAACTGGAGATTTGGCACTTTTCGCAATTTGGTTGGTCTGTGATTGCAATGTGAAGTGTCATATCTTGAACATTGCTTTCGTATTCACCCAACTTGCGTAAAGATCTCCTATAGTGAAGCTATAGTATTCGAAAAAGATGACCTTGATACTAGAGAGCGCTTCATCAAATGGTGCAATAATCGCATGCTTTCGGCGGCCAAGTTTGAGTGTAAAGGTTTGCGGTCCGTCGTTGTTGATGATGAATAGGTATTGATGGCGCAGCAGCCAAACCCTCCACATGCAGCGTTGCCCACGTTTGCCCTCTCCATGATCTCTCTGTTACGTGTGCAAATACTAATGCAAGAACCAATGAGATCTGTCTCATTATCACCGAACATGTAGGCGTCGACACCACAGCCAACAATATACAAAGTGTTTCCACTATAATCAATCGTAACACCAGTCGGGCCTCCCAGGACTGGGTGTAGACGACGTCCACACCTAAGCCCATGGTGATGTTGTACCCAACAGCAGAAGCCCCAACTCTATTGCTGTTGACATCGATATAAGTCACCTGAGTCGAGCTGTTTCCCCGGAAGAGCAGCCTCGGGGAACCAGTTGTGTTGTCGCAGGTGAGCTCAAAGCCTCGCCGGAAGCAGCCCGGCCCTATCCCAAAGGGGTACGAAATTTCGACACCCCCGCAGAGGGAGGGGCAGTGCGCCAGGGAGGCATTGTTAGGGATACCAATAAGGTGCCCATTCCCCGTCCCAGCAGCATGGACCTTGGCCGACGGCGCTCGCGCTGTGGCGGCCAAACACAAGAGCACAACGCATGTGCGAGCTAGTAGCACTCCAGTGGAGCACATTGCTGTATCGGAGGTCTGCAAGGGCTTGTTTCTCTGGAGATGGAGGGTGGTGTGGCGAGTGGTGTACTTTGTCGATCTACACGGTTTTATATATGCTGAGACTGTAACAACACAAGTAGCCCCACAAAGAACAATAAAAAATCTCTCTTGCGTTGGACAAGCATTATTCCAGGTAGCGATGGTATATTAGTGGAAAGACGACCTGAACTCGGAATTTCAGGGCAAGTGTCCCATCTGGTCAATGTTATGGCGGTCCTCGCTGGGATCAAGAAGACTTGCCAAATGAGATGTGGACTGTGGAGTATTCCTCTGCACCTTTCATTAATGGAAACAACGATGTGCCCTTGTGCTCAGGAGAGATCGAAGTCATGAGTTATACACCTTCCATGTAACTCTCACGAGAATACGAGATATATATGATACATCAAGAAGTAAATACTAAAACATTCGTTTATCTTATTGTTACCCCCACTATCTAAAGTGACACTTTTCACTTTAGATTCAAATTTGTATATATACCATAAAATGTGTCATTTAGCTTCTGGAGAACAACTAGTGGAGCCATCAACATTAACTGCATCCCTCACCGGCCAGTCACCAAAAGAAAAGGTATGCTTCTCTTCTGTATCCAAAAGACTGAAACCACCACCACGGGTTTACATATATGTTCCCGCAGGCACAAGTAAGGTAGCCGTCAGCTAAAACCTGGGAACTAATTCATTTTTATAGCCAAATCGATTTTCATATCAGGACCACTTTTGATTAATTTGGAGGTTTCCATTTATTTTCATAGGTCTATTTTTTCCTTATCACTCCAATAGCAGCACCCAAATTAGAGCCCTACTCATATGGGTCCCACATGTCAGGGAGAGGGAGCAAGGCAGCCACACCGCAGCTGCTGGTGCTGCTCCTGCAGAGCGCCACTCCTGTAGATCCACTATCACGTCAACTATTCCTTGCCTAAAAATGAGAGAAAATTCACGAGTCATGGAGTTACTGTTACTAATTGGAAGATTTTTTCAAAGAAAAAAACTACCACGAGACACGCCGTGCTGATTCACTTAAGACGTGCTAGAAAGGATATATTCTACAAATTGTCACAAAATCAGAAATGTCAAGCTATTGTTATCGGTGTTGACCTGTGAAGTCTTGTCTCGAGTTACCATAAAAGATGCAAGTAATTGAGATGTTTCATAATCTTATTTCTGTTTTTATAGAGAAAATAAACAAAGAAATGTACTAAGAAAGCTATTGCATCGTTGAGTCCACATATATCGCAATCCAGGTACAAGTAGCGATAATGGGACAAATTTATTATATCATGAAAAGACTGGAAACCACTGCCACGGGCTTACCTGTTCCCGCGGGCACAGGTAAGGTAGCCATCAGCTAAAACCTCGGAAGTAATTCCACGGGCCTGCTGAGGTCATGTTTAGTCGGGGAAAAGACAACCTAAAAATGCTTCAATAATCTGTCACATTAATCTTTTTTCTATAAATAAAGCATTAAATGTATGTAAATAAAAAAACTAATTGTATAGTTTGGCTGAAAAGTATAAGATGAATCTTTTGAGCCTAGTTAGTTCATGGTAGTAGGACAATAATTACCAAATACAAAACAAAAAAGTCTTCTGATGAAAACCCAATATATTTTACCAACTAAACACACCCGAGCAACTCTAATAGAGACCCACCAATTAAGGCCTCTACTCCTGATTTAGAGCTTTTCTTTAGTTATTGCTGTCCTGTTTTTTCCTAACCACTCCAACAACACCACCCAAATTAGGGCCCTACTTCTATGGATCCCACATGGCAGTCACTGGTGTACATAAGGAGAGGGAGCAAGGCAGCCACGCCGCCGCTGCAGGTGCTTCTCCTGCCGAGCGCCACTCCATGTCAACTGTCACATCAACTACTCAGTGCATAAAAATAAGAGAAAAATCTCGAGTCATTGAGTTACTTTTATTTATTTATTGGAAGATAACTTTAAAAAACTACCATGAGATACGCCATGCCAATTGGAAGATTACTTAGAAAAACTACCACAAGATACGCCATGCCGATTCGCTTAAGACATGTGCTAGAAATGATAAATTCGCTCTCGAGTCACCATAAAAATGCTAGTAGTTCAGATGCTTCATAATCTTATATCTATTTTTATAGGAAAAAAAAAGTAATAAACAAAGAAATGTACTAAGAAAGCTATTGCATCGTTGAGTCTTTACATATCGCAATCCTTACATGTATAGCTAGCGATAATAATGGGAAGAATTTGTATCATGAAAAGATTGGAAACCACCGCCACAGGCTTACGTGTTACCGTAGGCACAAGTAAGCAGGTATCCGTCACCAAAAACCTCAAAAGTAATTCGTTTTTATGGCGCGCTCCTTTTGAAGCCAAAACAAGTGGGGCTTAATCGAGCAACTACAGCAGAGGCTCCCAAATTAGGGTTCCTACTTTTGATTTCTGGATTTCCTTCTAGTTTTTTTTTTTAACAAGGCGCTTTCCCATTTCCATTACTTAAAACGAAAATACAACAGAGTTTAAGAGTATTCAGGCAGCATAAAAGAAAAGTTCAGAACATGAAAGCCATGGGGGACATGTTAACCCCAAGAAGCTACAAAACCATTCCAGAACAACGAACAATATATAACAACCACGATAACAACTATGACTTGATAAGCTACTCTTCACCTTCTCCAACACCATTGCCTTCCTCGCCTGTCATCAGCTTGGAGCTCCCCGCAGCATCATCATCCTTGCCGATGATCATCCTTGAACCGGCGCCATCATCATCAGTCAACATCCTGAAGCTCCCAGCGTGAGATTGGTGTAGGAGGTTAACAGCAAACTTCGAGTTGCCGACAGCTTGGGACCACACAACTCTATCTTCTTCTTTAAGCAAACCTGACCAAAACTTCATTAAACCACATGCATGACATATAATTTCCAAAGGGTTATTGAATTTTTTTCCCTTCAAAGCAGATTGAGTTTCATTTTTTCCATATTGCCCAACATATGGCAGCCAGACCTATAGCATGAAACTGACTGCCTAGTGGTAACCATTTCTCACACCAAATCCACCCTTGATCAAAGGAACGGGGTATATCAACAACACCAATGCTAGATGCAATAGTAGCCCAAATACATTTTGCAATGAGACAAGTAAACATCAGGTGGTCTACGGTTTTACGCCTGTATACAAAAATAACAAATAGGACTCCCCTTCCAGTTTCTTTTCAACATATTATCTTTAGTCAAAATTGCTTTATTAGCAAGCATCCATAGAAAGATTTTTATTTTTAGCCGGCACTTTTGCTTTCCAGATCTTTTTACGATGAAAACCATTATCACTAGAAGTCATGCCATTATACATTGATTTTACACTAAATTTACCATTTTTCTTGCTTCCACCAACATTTATCTTTTCCAATTGTCAAATTCGACAAAGGATTTTTTTCCTTGAGATCCAGCCAATCTATCGAAGATCTCCACCTAGCCATCTACTAAAAAGATATAGGGCTAGTACCATTTATCATCGAGCCACACTTATATCTTTTTGTTCCGCGAATTTGAATAACACTAGATGGGAGACACATAATGGTTTATCCTCCAACCAAGCATCTTTCCACAAGGAAGTGGAGGTACCATCTTTGATCATGAATTTCCTTCCTTGTAGATATAAGTCCTTAACCTTTACAGGTCAGACCAAATGGGGGAGTCATTTTGCTTATGTTTCACTGAAGTGATAAAATATCTTCTTAAGTATTTGAAATTGACAATCTCTTGCCATAATCCACTTTCATTTTCCAATTTCCACCACCACTTACTTAAAAGGATTATATTCATTTTCTTTATGCTTTTATTCCCAGCCCCCTTTCTTTTTTGCTCTTACATATTTTAGTCCACTTCACCAAATGATTTTTTTCTCTTAGTATGACCTCATTGCCAAAAGAATGTCCTTCTGATCTTATCAAGAACATTTACCACAATCTTAGGAAAAAGGTAGATCGACATGATACATTGGTGTATTATTCAAACTTGCAGTAATAAGTGTATATCTACTAGCAATGGTGAGGGTGGAGCCTTTCCAAACCTCCAATATTTTTGCATTCTTATCAATCAAAGGGGTCCAGTCAATGACATGGAGCCTACTAGGACTCCACACGAGATACCGCTAGATATTTTATTGGAAAGTATCCAATTTGGCGGTTAAAAATTTCAGCATAGATGGGACCAATATTGTCAATATCATTCACAATTACCACCTCACTTTTATTGAAATTAATCTTAAGACCAGCCATCATTTCATAAAGGTAAAGCAACAGCTTCAAATTTCTTGCCTTCTTAATATCATGTTTCAAGCATATTATTGTATCATCTACATACTGCAGAATAACAACACCATGAGGTATAATATGATCAATAAGCCCCACCACAAGGTTATTATTTTGTGCTTGTAAGATCATTCTTGTCAAGCAATCAGCTACAAAATTGAAGAGGATGGGGACAAGGGATCACCTTGTCCTACTCAATATCGGTTTATGCTTTAACGCGCCTAGCGGAGGGTCGCATCGCCACCCGGTGCACCTCCCCATCACGCTGCCTCCTCCGCCTTGGCACGAGGAACCGGGCTAGGGATTGTAAGCAGCTTCACCATCGTCGTCCACCTCGGCGCCCTCCGGTGAATCATGTGCAAGCACACCCCCCACGACATGGTGTCGGCAGCGGTGGCGATGGCGAGGCCCCGGTGCGCCCCAAGCCGCACACGACCCTAATTCTTTGTCCACCCCCTCGTAACTTTGACAACGCAGCGCCTATGGGGTTCCCCTCGGCGTCGGCGACGCCAGCGCTGGTGGGGGGTGGTTGCCACCGTTGGGTCAACACAGGGGCTTACATAGGGCACCGGCCCGTCGACACCGAGCCAAGGTGCCATCGGCGATAGCGGCGTCTGTCGGTATAAATTATATGCACACAATGTCGTTGTAAAAATATCCGCAAGCGCATAGATAGAAATATCGTTGTAGCACTTCACCAAAAGATGAACTCCGGTTTTAAAATATCGAACCCAAAGGAACAACAAGGTGAATATAACTAGCGTTTACCCAATCCACTTCACAATCAAAGTACTTAAGAAACTAGCTAGAATTAGGAGATAACACTGACTTCTTATTCTAATCTCGATAAACCCCGGTTTATTTATTCTATCATGGACGCTAATTCTTAATAAAGTAAAGCAAAATTACTCTACTAAGAACAGACAAAGTCTACCGTTAACTTCTTGGTGGGAAGTGGGCTACAGAGGATTCAATAAAGCTATAAAAGTCACATTTATGGTGCTACCACTGATTCCAAGCCAAAAAGGGGCATTCACAGATAACTGTAGTCTAAGCACCGCGCATACACTAGAAACTATCCCTCTAATCAAGAGCAACCAAGATTAAAGTACTCTAAATGAATTGCAAACTTGAAGAATAGAATAAACCAAAACTTACTTTAATTATGAAGTCGAAAACCAGATAATCTCTGAATACACTCCTCTTGCGAAGAGAATGATCCCTCAGAATATAAGAAAGAAGATTCCGACAGGCCGGAACTCCTCCGAAGCACTCCTCACTAATCTCTCTATTTCTAATAAATTCGATTGCTAATCAAGATCCTTTATAGCTAATATAGAAGTGGCCATGCTCTAATCATAGGATCTTAACTTCTCTAACCTTATACTTCTCAGAGAGAAGGAATTCTATGTAATGAAAACTGAATATTGAATTAGGGTTTCAGGGGTAGCCCCGCCCCTTCTTTATAGCCTCATAGGATGAATCTCGGCCCTTGGATCAAACCGACTTGATTGGACGGACTAGATCAACTCCATCGGTCGATTGTAGGAAGCTTCTAGAAGATGAACACGTGGTTCCACCAGGAGGTGCCGCGCGGCACCCACCCCCCGTGCCGCCCGGCCCTACGGCGAAGGTGGGCCCAAGCCTTGGCGAGGTGTCCTCCCTTCTCATTTTAACCCTTGAAAATTGTACTAATCGCCTTGATTTGGTCTTTTTCTTCCATTTCTCTATTTTCACTCTTTTCAGCTTTGTTTCCGATGTTTTTCGGAGTTCTCCTGCAAAACTGAGTGTGCACCAAAACTCATGGAAATCATTAGCAATAATAAGATTTTAGTAGCATTCATCCCATATTTAAGAGCTTTCCATATATATAAAAGTGGTTAATAAGTACCATCAACAAGCTCCCTCACACTTGGGCTTTTACTCGTCCCGATAAAAGGATGGTTTACTTTAGAGTTAACTTAAGATCAAGACATCAAACATGAATGTTCCTTAGTCTATCCTGCACTGTGGGATTCAATGTGTCTACCAACAATCTTTAGGCAGTTGAAAAGTAGAACAACTGGAACAGATCACCCTTATCTTTAATCAAGTCAACTGGAGTTTTTAATAAAGTTTTGAAAAGAAAACATAGCATACTTTCTCCTACAAGTATGCTATGTTAATTAATTTTGTGAATATACAAGTTTAATTAGACTTCAAATTAATTAATCTCCGTATATAGACCTACTCAGTTTTAACTACAGTATATTTGCTCATACTCAAATAGGCAAATACCCAATCAACTCTGCTTCTTGCTATCACGTAATGTTTTTTTTTTCTTCAGTCTGAATTGAAATCAGGCCACAGAACATACTATTCTAACTAACGACAAAGAAGCTCTGGCGTTGCTCGTATCAAGTGTTTGCGTGATCATAGAACAAGCTGCACTCACTATATGAGTAAGTCTTACAATACCCTGTAGGCTGTAACTCAATGTATAAAATGGTGGTAATGAATAGTACGCCACACATCAGAATTTGGTAATGAACTGAAAACTCCAAAACAAGTACTGGCCGTTGCGCTGAATAACTTCTTCACGCAGCTTTGGCGAGCTGGCCGAGCTCCCTATCGACGGCCACCTTGAGGAAACTGCCTTCCTCGACGACCATCTGCACGGGGAGGAAGCCCAGCCCGTTGGCCACGGCAAGCATCACTTCTTTCATCTCGGCGCGGAACTCCTGCCTGTCAACCTTGCCGCTGCCGTCCCTGTCGAACCGCGCGAACAACCCGTGGTACAGCCCGGCGAGCTCGTCGGTCTGCCGTTTGCCGTCCACGCCGAAGTGCTTCTCCAGGACACGCAGGCTCATGAGCTCCCCGGCCATCTCGGGCGTAGGTGAGCAGGCCGTCGTGGTCGGCGCGTCCAGCGCCCGCGAACCGGCCGTCCACCGAGGAGTTGAAGGCTCCCTCGTCCTCCATGAAGCTCGGACTGTGCTCCCGTCTAGGATCTCCACGCTCATCTTCAGATTCTCTGGGCGTTCTTAGGACGTGTTAGTGTTTGGGCTATTATGTGGCTGGTGAGATGGTAAGTCTAAGTGCCATCAGTCGTCCGGGTTTTTATAGGATCGCGGCTGGTGCAGGTCATACGGCCGTACCTTTTTTTTTTTTTTTTTTTTTTTTTGACACCTCTCATCTGGGTACAGCTGTAGCATCTGTTCGTACATACGCACGCCCACACAACACACTCACACTACTCACACCACCATGTACAAACAAACCTACAACTACACTCAGATTGAAGACCGCGTCCTTTTAGAGATCACCGAAATCCACAGATTCCGTAGGCGATGGGCACGTCACGATTCCATTGTGGCATCACGCGTCAGGAGAGGCAGACGCTTGGAGGAACGTCCAAACGGAGATAATTTTGGGAAAAATCCCGGTGCCACACCCGACCGAACCTGAGATTCGAACCTGGGCGGGTGGCCTCCACAACGGGAGCGCCCACCACCACGCCACAAGCGCGTTGGCGTCATACGGCCCGTGCGATGGCGCGTGCCTGGGCCGACGGTTTTTTCAGATCAGTTGGGCTGGGCGGTGGGTTTTGACACCGGTAAGCACGTATGCCTGGGTATTCCAATGAATACCCAACATTTCAGTACTAAAAAAAATACATATACCAATATACATGTATACTCTCTTTTTTAATTGGAGCAAGAGTCAAAAATGCCACAAACAAGGAATACACTATATTTTACTTCAATTTTTTGGCATTTCGCATACCCAGCCACAGATTCCTGGCTCCGCCAGTGCCGGTAAGAGCAGGTTTAATAGAATCGCTGGCTGCTCGCTCGGTGCCGGCGGCAAAGCGCTCTAAATAGTGGCAGGTCCCACAGATATTGATGGCTTGCATTGCTGCTCAGCCAATCAAATCGCATTTTGATCCTTCTCGCCGGCTGCAGCAGGCGACTCACGAAACGCCCGCTCCTCTCTCTTCCTTTCTCTCTCTTCCTCGTTGGTTGTCGCCGGCTGAAATTTGTCCACTAGACCACTATACTTCTCTAAGATGCTGTGGGCGGGAGTTGTCCCCTCGCTGGTTGTGTGGCGGTGCTTGGGAACGACGCGAACGTTCATTTGTTTCGGCCCGTTCAGCCGTTGTTTAATCGGTGATCCGTGATCGGTCACGGTGATGGTTGTCGGTTGGCCACTACGACACCGAAGACTTTTAATAGGTGAGGCCGTTTTCGGTCCTTCACTTGTCGGACCTCAGATTCCAAATACTATAACGAGCTGCTTTGCTAAAAAAAAAACGAGCAGCAGTACCAAAATATTAATGGTATGGAACTGCACCAACTTGTGCTTTGATATTGTGCTTCAGAGTTCATAGTTAGTTTGGAAATTTTGATTAAATCTTCCCAGCAGGAAGGTTGTTACTGAGGTCCTTTGTGTCGCAGCATGCACGGGAAACATGAAAATTGCACATGCAAAAGTGAGGGCCTTTTGCAGGTGGAATGCCTTTGCACCAGGCCGGGACGGTCCTGAGGATCGAGTTCCACAGGACTATGATCAAGACTTAGCAATAACCTTGAATAGAGTATAACAAGCATGATGTTTCACTGATCATGTGTTGACCATTAGCTGCAGCTACTTGGACTTGACAAACAGTAAAAATAGAAACAATAAAAATACTTGGACATACACGTTGAACCTTCTTACTCATTCTAAATATTTGGAACCTTCTTACTCATTCTAAATATTTCCTCAGACTTCAGGTTCCAAATATTTGCGCATACACGTTGAACCTTCTTACTCATTCTAATTGCATAATAAATTAGACGATAATGTTCACATAGAAATACCCTGCAAAAGTGATTGGCCTTTTGCAGGTGGAGCACCAGGGACGGCTTGAACTACAGAAATATTTGATATTTTCATGAATTCAACTTTCGAAAGTAGAAAACAAACATATGTGAAGCAGACTGATGAGTGATGAGGTCATATATTGAAGCACACTGACCAGATCACCGTGGATAACTCGACGACAGAATTATCTCTTCCTCCATGGTGTATTGTCTGCTTGCTTCTTCAGTAGCATGTTCAATGCATATAGCCCCGGTTCCATTATCGTCATATCTCCTTTGTGTTGTATCACATGGAACATGCTTCCTTTTAGCTAATAAGTTTTCAAGTGTCATCTCCACATGCCTCATCGTAGGCCTATCTTCTCCTTTAATTTTAGTACACAATACAGCTAGTGCAGCTACTTCTTGAACTTCCCCATTTTCTTCCTCCATAACTTGATGATCCATTATGTCAATGAAGTTCCCTTCAATGAGTAATGTGGTGAAATGTGAAACAAGACCACCACAATATTCAGGCATGTGGACAAATGGTTTCTTTCTAGTAAGTAGTTCTATAAGAAGAACACCAAAACTGAACACATCACTCTTGTCAGTAAGACGTCCAGTGATATAGTACGTAGGATCTAAGTAACCAATTGTTCCTTGAACAACCGTAGTCACCCCTGTTTTATCAATGGGTATATACACGGAGGCTCCAAAGTCGATACCTTTGCGGTTAAATTGTCATCAAGAAGTATGTTGGATGATTTGATATCTCTATGAAATATTGGCATTGATGCGGCCGAGTGTAGATAGGACAATGCTCTAGCAACTTCAAGTGCGATCCTCGGTCGGTCACCCCATGATATTGATTTTGGTCCTTCAACATGAAGATGGTGATAAAGGGTTCCATTTGAAATGAACTCATAAACTAGTAGTGGAACCTCTGTCTCAAGGCAACATCCTAAAAACTTGACCACGTTTCTGTGGTTCACTTGAGAAAGAATTACAACTTCATTTATGAATTCATCAATTTCTCTTTGTACTACAATCTTTGATTTCTTGATTGCCACAACATGTAGATCCGATTCCCTTGAATACAATGCCATGACCTCCACCACCAACCACATATTCTCTATTAAAATTATTTGTAGCAAGCTCTAGCTCTCTTAAGGTAATAATCATCCTTTCACTAATGTTTGCATTTTTTGATATCAATTGTTGCAATAATAACCCATGATTTTGTTTGAAAAACATCTTTTTCATTTGTAGCCGTCTAATTTTGTGCATTATGAAGGGTCCACTAAGTGCTAGAAGCAAAAGAGTTGTGCAACCTCCTCCTACTCCGATGCTTAAACCTGAAAATAGTAATAGTAAGATATATTCCTGAGTTTGGAGTAAACATACACATACAAGGTTAATGACCGCAAGTTAGATTTACACTTAAGGATTAGATGTAAAAAACATGTAAAACTTGTGGATTTTTTTTTTTTACTTTTGATCGAAAAATACATGACTCACCGATAATTAGATTTTGATGTGTGGCTGACATGACACATTTACGTTTATTCGCATCATATTCTGTTCCATGAGGGCACCTTGTACAATTGAAGCCTCCAAGAAAATTGTGGCAGATCCCATTGCATTTATTTGGAATATTGCACTCATCGATATCTGTATCATTAAGATGGTTGTATGTTGGTAGTGCAAGTAAAATCATGCACACATTGATATTTCTTAGAAAAAGTAATGTGATGTGTGATCATGTAGAACCCTGATGGTGCAAGTAGTAGCATGACCAAGAGTAATAGTATAGAGTTGTAATTAACATTGAGTAAGATGCAAGATGGAATGTTTTTGTTGCAGAAGAGAATCTTAATACTATTGGAGAATCTTTTTTCTTTGAATTATCATGTTAATCCTCACAAGACTATAGAAAGAGACATAAAATCTATAAATTCAAAAACATTCAATCATAAATTAGGTACCAATAAATGTTTTGTGAGGATTAAATTCTCCTATTGGTGAGGAGGAGGTGCTATATGGGTTGAGATGTTGATCAGGGGCTCCCTACACATATGTAGTCCAAGAGGTAGGATACAGTTACAACTTGAGTCCTAATTAGTTTGCAAGCTGGTTTCCTAGTTTGTTACAACATAATCTCCATGTATTGCCTAGGGAATGCTACGGTACACCCTTTATGTAATATATCAAATAAATCCAAGCCCTTGATTTTTTTTTTGATATTTTGAAGTAAATTAATTAATTAATTAATTGAACTGAAAAGTGAAAAAATATTTATCGAATCCTCAAGTCACGGAGACAAAAACAGCAGGTCCCCTTCCTTTTCCGTGGCATATGTGGATCATCGGTGACAAGAAAACAAAAATCAGCAAGTGCCCCTCCCAATCTAACACGTACGCATGCCAAGGTACCACATATAAATCACGTACACTCAATGATGTATTACACACTAACACCATAAGCAAATCACGCTAATATGTCACGTACGTTGGCACACATGCAAATCACATCCATGCATCAATCAAATCTCAACAAATAATTTTTATGTAAAAAAACTTTCCTCATTTATCCTACTTTACAAAAATAAAAATTATATAGATATATATGTCACATATTACCTCCTAGGAGGTAATAGATGAAAATCAAAATAAATAAATGACTTACAATGATTCGGTGTACCATAACAAAACCATATCGAGGCAAAATCCACTCATAACATCCCATGTTTTACTGAGGTGGCATTAACAGTGGCTTGGGAGCTCTGGAAAGTACGCAATGACAATTAAGGTCTTTGAAAGGCATGATCCATCTACGGAGCGGTGGTCTAGCAATTTTAAAAAGTCAATGTTTACTTCAATAAGTTAGATTTAAAGTTGACCTGTGGTCATCTTTTTTGTGTTTGGCAAGATGTTGTCAGTTAATTTTGTATGTAAGAATCCTTATCCCGTTTATTAAAAATTAATGAAAAATGGTCGTCGTTGTGAGATCTCCCCATAGTTTTTGTTGTCCAAAAAAGCCATATTGCCTATGCCTTGTATGCCAAGTCGATGAGCCCATGTCAAATTCTCTTCTCCATTGGCCAATTGGTCTAGCCAACCCCCTCATGCAGAGCCATTTATGATTCAGGTGAAGGTCGCTTGTTCTTATTTTAGCTTATTCTCTTACAAAATACTATTGAATCGACCCGAAATCAGTCGGCTCATATATAGGTCAAAATAATCGGAAGGTACAACGTCAGCCATGTTGGTTGTGTGGATTAGTACCACAAGTGTCTATCATGACCTAAATTGCACTGTACTATATATACATTAGGTATGGCCAGCACGTACTATATCCATCCTTTTGAAGTATTCGACCTGTTCATCTCATTCTATGCATCCATTTCCAAAAAATCTCATTCTATGCATTGGTAGTTCACAATGCCCCCTGGATAATAATGTGTCTCACTTGGACTACTAGTCAAGTGCTAGTGCACCGAGTTGGTGCGACACTCAGGTTGGGTCCGCCCTTTGGTTATTTGGTCTCGCCTACCTTGGTCTAGGCGTGGCGCAGTCGACCATGGTAGTCATGGTGAGGATACCACCCGTAAGCCAGAAACCATATAGTACTCATCAAGTTTATACATGAGAAAGATTCACCAGCGATCCCTCAAGTTGCTCAAGGTGTCATCTACGTCCCTAAACTTTCAAAGATATCTATGGGTCCCTAAACTTGGCAAAGTGTATCATCTAGGTCCCTAAACTTTAGAGGTGATCCTTGCAGGTCCCTAAACTTGGTAGAGGGTGTCATCCAATTCCTTTAACTTTCAATATGATCACTGTAAGTCTTTAGACTTGTCGACGCTGTCATCCCGGTCCAAATGTGTTCTAACTCACTCTATAAATGGTTGTGGCGCATTAATATACTTGGTTTAAACTAAAATAGAAAACACTAAAATTAATTTAATATTTATGTATCATTAATAGCATTAAATTAATATTAAAAGTACATTTTAATAATAGTGTTATACTATTAGTAACTAATAGAGAAAGTTATTTCTATAATACTACTATTCAAACTTTTAAAATAATAGTGTTGTTGTAAGTTATTTTAATATTTTAATTTTTTAGATTAAATTATTTTGTATAATTTATAATTTCAGGTAAATATTATATAAATAATGATTGATTAATTGACACATGGTGTATCCATTTTGCATACAATTAGCACGCCCACGTCGGTTTATAGAGTGAGCTAGAACACATTTGGACAACGTTAATGAAGTTTAGGGACCTACGGTGATCATATTGAAAGTTTAGGGACTTCGATGACACCCTACTCGCTAAGTTTAGGGACCTCAAGTGATCACCTTAAAAGTTTGGGGACCTGGATGACATCCTTTGCCAAGTTTTAGGACCCGGAGATATCACTTTGAAAGTTTGGGACCTAGATGACACCTTGAGCCAAGTTGAGGGACCACTGATGAATTTTTCTCTTTATACATCTTGATGCACCTACCATAATGTACCTACATTGTTCATTAGTTTAACGATATGCACCTTATTATTTTATTAAAGATACAAAAGACATTACTTCCTCTTTTGCAAATAGGTTTTTTTGGTTTTTTTCTAGAAGCATTTTTTTTTTAATCTGGTTACCCAAAAATATATTAATAAGAGAGAAAGAGAGTTTACAGTGCGCAAGGAGCAACTGCCTCTAGCAGACCACTATAGGGGTTTTGAAAACTGAAACTAATTACTCACTAAAAGAGTTAAAACCATTAGAGGCAGAGGAAGAGTTGCTGCTCTATCTACATCTGCATCTGTAATCTAAGGGACCTTCATCTTTACTTCCCCTAACTCAGCTGCAATGTCTGCAAGAGCCCTGGAAAGCTCTTGGTCCTCTAGACGTGCTGCCGCTTGGATGGCCTTGACCGCCTTCTCTAGGAGGTCATGCCCTTACTGTCAATGTTGGTTGTGACCGTTGCATCCAGAGCTAGTGCCGCTGACTTGGCGTTGATGAAGGAGAGATCACGCATGAGCTTGTACTGGGCACGCTCAACAACTAGGACTGAGGATGGTCGAGCTGCCTAGAGTGCACTCGAGCGGGTAGGGGCAGCAACAACCCTCCTCCTGTGTTTCCAACGCCGGTCTTTGGAGGATTGGGGCAAGGATGAGCATGAACATCCCTGCACAAAAGCCATTGTAGCCATCAAGCTTCTCCTGGTCGTCCTCCACTGTAGTTGCGTAGTCGTCGGAGCAACCCATGGCGTCCTGAGTGGTCTGGTTGTCAACGTCCGAGACGTCACCAATGCTTGCACCCTTACTAGAGACTTGAGGCACAACTTCAATGGCCATCCGAATGACAAGGGTGATGGGTTGCACTTTGGCATAGTTTTGTTCATGGACCATTGGGTCCTCCTCCAGCCGATAGGACCTATCGCCGTCCGAGTCCCTAGAGAAGTCGAGCAAGGGGTCACTGCTTATCGGCGAAGTGCAGTGCTGACTCCATCCCGAAGTTCGAGCAACTGGGGAAAGCAAGCGGCGATGTTCCCAGTCCTCTAAGGTGTGATCAAGGGCCTCCCGCCCTCGCTCAGTCCTTCATGGTGAGTGTTACCTGAGAGCCCATCTGGAGCATTCTGAAGTGGCGTGGTGGGATGGTTTGTAGAGGCGAGAGATGTGACCCAAGCCCATGTACCTAAGGTAGCATGAGGGTCTCGACATTGCATGACATGGTACGGCGGTCGGCGCTGAGACAACGGAAGCAGCGGCCGTCAAACGCCGTCTGGAGCACTCACGGACTAGCGTTGCATCCATCGATCGGTCATGGTCCCTGCGCTGTCTGCTCAAGGTGTTGGGGAAGTACGCGCTACTAGCCATTAATGTTCAGGGCAGTCACCGTTTGCCTGGGCCCCAACCGCTGGTGGACGGTCGAAATTCGCCCAGTCACGACATCAGGGGCTCGATGCCCGTCGTGCCCACTTGCGTCCGAGGACTGCTGCTATGTAGCGCCGCACGCAACCACAACAGCCCTCACCATCCGGCGGTAATGATGGCGGTGGTGGCGCCGACATTGGCGCCTTGCCGGGTGGTGGCGCTGACTGTAGCGCAACCTGCGGGACTTGCCGGGTTCGTCGAAGGTGGGGAGGTGGTCCGACGTGTGGCTTGGAGGTAGGAAACTCATGCTCAGGCCCGATGTTGAGGCCCTAGGTGAAAGTGTCAGGGGATGCGCTCAACTATCGCCGATGTAGACTACTCATCGTGCTCCTCGATGTGTGCTGTTGCGGCATGGTTCTTTTGTCCGCGGTGACTCCTGCAACACTTGCGGGCAGGTCCCTTGATACCAACAATGTCCGCGTCGGTGCCCCTGCATCCTCGACGCCCCAGGCGGGTCGGCGGCCGGGCGCCATTTGGGTTGGCCTCCTATGTTGAGGTTAGGAGAGGGCCCCGGCAAGCCGCACGAAGGTAGGGGAGGTCCGCTCCATGCCCCAATCGTCCTCATTTTCAATGTCGAACCAATCCTTGATGATGATGTCACTCCATCGCTACATCTTCAGTCCGCCCATGGAGGAGGGGTTGAAGGGTGTGGTGTCGGCCGAGATAGACCTACCGCGGTCACCAGCTTCTCCCCCGTGCCACGGCCGGCCGCCGCTACCGCTAGCACCGGGCGGATCGGGGAGGGGGGATAGGGGTGGGGGCGGCGGATCCACAGGGCCCACATGGCTGCCCGGTGAGTGAAGGAGGAGGAGCTTGGGGCGGTGGAGTAGGCGGGGTCGGGGAGAGCGCCCACCACGGTCGGCTACAAGACCTCCTCCAGCACCTCCCCGCACAACCGCGACCTCGCCACCATCATCACCGTGGAACCGGATGACTTGGGTCCGCTAGCATCGGATCGTGGCACCTCCGCGCTAAATAGGGGACAACCATGCCCCATAGCCGGCCCCTCGCAAGCCGGGAGGCCGCAGCGGCCGTGGGGAAGCGGGAGGGGTGGAACCGCCAACGGGGACGCGGTCGGGGCCTCTCTGCGCCGTAGCCGTAGTCCCCCGACCATGGGGTGGAGCCGACCGCCAAGGCCACACGAGCTCGAGCCGGGGTCCCGGCGGTGGTGGGGGAAGCGGGGGGAAGTGGAGCGTGGAGCTGGTCTTCATAGCCGTGGCTTGGATGGCCCGAAGATTGTGGCGTCTGGACTGGGAAGTACGGGGTGAACAGGGGCTCTGGAGTGGGGGAAGGAGTGGGTGAGGGAAGAGGGAGGCGGGCGCCGACGGCGGGTTAGGGAGGCCGGGCGGCGCCGACAGTGGCGGTGGCGGTGTCGCTAGCTAGGGTTGGGGGCGCAATACCGCATCGATTTAGGTGTTGCTCTAATCGAATCTGTCGAATTCCCTAAATGCATTTCTTGTGCTATGTATTTAGTTTAGACATAGTGTATAACTAGGTGCATAGCAATGTATCTAGAAAAGCCAAAATAATTTATAATTTGGAATGGAGGGAGTAATTATCTGATACATGAAATTTAACAACATTAGGAGTTAGGACTGAAATGTGCGCTAAAACTATATTAACTAAGAGCTTAGTTTAGGACCTTCAGTCAATATTTTAACAAAATACAAGAAATAGCTATTGAAAGCCACAGGCACCACAGTTTGAACTTATCATACAGATAAAAACTTCCAGAACAACCAACCGAAGATTGGTGCCCACTATAGAGTCACCACACACATGGGATGCAACTACAACAAGCATAGCTCAAGCTAATACTGTAACTAACACAATCTATGAATATTGATGGACACTTTATTATAGTATGTATTTGATAGCTAAAAGTGTATCACAAATTCACAATCAGATATACTACAGTGTGTGTATACACACACAAAAGTACCTATTTGTGTTATAAAATGAGAGAGATCATATATAATTTACTGTGATTGGCTGTAGGTCCAACATTTATATATATCTGGGACTTGGAATTAATTATATACTAATTATATACTAATGTGTGTGTCTCTTAATTAAATTTTGAGCATACAGTATGTAGAAGCACATATTGATAGAATAATATTAGCTAAATTATTAAGAAAGTTAGTGAAAATACATTTAAGAGAGAAATATGACCTTCACAACCATTTTGAAGGTACGGATTTCCATCGAAGCCATCTGAACATTTGCAGCGATATCCATCACGTGCTTCCCTCGCATGACATTTTCACATATACTTTTTTTCACTGATGCACGCATATGTAGCATTATTTTCCCTAGCTTCCTGGCAAGTTAAGTTTGCTACGGCCCATTTTATTATTATATCCGCCTGAAAGAAATCAAAATTGTCATCCACAACATCCTCATAGATACTGTTCTGGTGACCATCAAAGCCAGTGACGTTTGCAACCATCAGAATTCCATCTTCAAGCGATAAACTGGTCACACGATACTGTGCGTAACCTAGATCAAGAAGAGTAGTGCCATTACTTGTACAGTCGAGTTGTAGGTTATCATTTGCGAAACAACCTTCTTCAATCCCAAAAGGGAATGGAATGGACATGTTTCCACATGATCTTCTACAGTGCTCTTTGGCCTTTGGATTGTAATCTGTTCATGGCAGAAAAAGCGAAGAGTTAGCTAGGATCAATCTAATTAATGAAAGTAATTTTGTTTTTTTATATTTGGTCTTAATTTTGTTCTAAGTCAAATATTTTTACCATCATTTTTTTTTTTTTAACAATTGTAGATTAACAACATGAAATTTGTGTGCTTTAGATTTACGGTCAAAGTTACGAATATTTGACTTAAAATAAACCGTATATGCATGATATGGAAAAAGGTAGAAAGACATATTTTGAGAGGAAGGGACTACTGGTCAGAGTTTAGTTCATCGGTGAAGGCATTGGCTACTGCAAGTGTGTAGGGATCAAAACATTGATTCCTGAGTGCTTTCAGATTGGTATAGTATCAACTGACAATGCAATTAACAAATCTACAAAATGGCTCAAGAAAGCCACTTAAGAAAACAACGTCATGGAGAGAGAGAGAGAGAGAGAGAGAGAGAGAGAGAGCGCGCCTTGGATGCAGCCATCTGTAACATAGGGGTTACCATCCGTTTGACCAGGGCAAAAGCAATTGTAGCCTCCTCGAGACGATAGTGGTAGATCCCTGCAGATGCTTTCACTATTGCATGCATAGGTATCTTTATTCTCTTGGGATTGGGCACTTGCGCAGCTTGGTTGGCCCGTGATTGCAATCCCAAGTTCCATATCTCCAATATTTGTTATATTCACCCAACTAGCATAAAGATCACATATAACGAAGTCATAGTATCCCGAAAAGATAACCTTGACACCGGAGGGATCTTCATCTAATCGTGGAATCGTCGTATTGTGGTGGCCAATTTTAAAAGTAAAGGCTTGCCGGCCCCTTCTGTGTGAAGAGATGGTGCAACAGCCAAACCCTCCACAGTAATACTTGCCATCGCCCACGTTTGTGCCCTCCATGATCTCTACGTTATCTGGCAAGAAATACTCATGCAAGATCCAATAAGATCTGTTGCATTATCACCGAACAAGTAGACGTCCACACCACAACCAACAACAAACAAACTGTTTCCACCTAGAATAAAGACACTCTCAGTAGGGGGCCTCCCAGGTGTAATTGTCTACACCTAAGCCCATGGTGATGTTGTACCCAACAGCGAAGCAGAAAAACAAATTGCTGCCGGCATGTATAGAAGTCACCTGAGTCGAGCTGTTTCCCATGAAGAGCCTAGGGGAACCAGTTGTGTTGTCGCAGGTAAGCTCGAAGCCTTGTTGCCGGAAGCAGCCCGTCCCTATAGGGGTACGAGATTTTCACATCCCCGCAGTGGGAGGGGCAGTGCGCCCGAGGAAGCCTTGGTAGGGATACCAAGGAGCCCATTCCCGGTCCCAGCGGCATGCACCTTGGCCGGCAGCGCGGCGGCCAGACACATACACATGAGCACAACGCATGTGCGAGCTAGTAGCACTCCAGTGGACCACATCGTTGTATCTCGGAGGTCTGCAAGGGCTTTTTTTTATGGAGACGGAGGATGGTGTGGTGAGTGGCGTACTGTATGTGTCAATCTACACAGTTTTATACTGAGACTGTAACAGCGAGTAGCACCACAAAGAACAATAAAAATCTCGCTTGCGTTTGACTAGTACTGTATTCCAGGTAGCGATAGTGGAAGGACGACCTGGACGACTTGGAATTTCAAGTCAAGTGTCCCATCTGATGTTATGGTCGTCGCTGGGGTCAAGAAGACTTGCCAAATATGAGATGCCAAATATGAGATGTGGACTGTGGAGTATTCCTCCTGCCTTTCATTAATTGAAACAACGATTTGCGCCCTTGTGCTCAGGGTGAGACCGAAGTCATGGGATATCTAGATCAAAAAATAAATACTAAAACATTCATTCATCTTACTATTACCCCCTCTATCTAAAGAGACATCACTTTTTCACTTTAGATTCAAAGTTGTATATATATACCATAAAAATGTGTTATTTAGCTTCTGGACAACTAGTGGTGCCATCAAAATTTAACTGCATCCCTGTCAGGTACATGGGCCCATGTACCTGACAATCCCTCACCCAGTCACCAAAAGAAAAGAAATGCTTCTGTAGACAAAAGACATGAAACACCACCACCACGGGTTTACATGTTCCCGCATGTACAGCAGTACAGGTAAGGTAGTCGTCAGCAAAAACCTCGGAAGTAATTCATTTTTTACAGCGCGTTCCTTTGTAGCCAAAACTAGTGGGGCTTGACTAAGCAACTCCAGGAGAGGGACCTAAATCAAGGCTTCTATTTTAATGAAAATTAAATTAAATAAACAAAGAAATTTTCTAAGAAAGCTATTGCATCGTTGAGTCTACATATATCGTATCGTAATCCTTACAGGTAGCTAGCTATAACGGGGGAGAATTTATATCATGAAATGGCTGGAAACCACCGCCAAGGGCTTTCATGTTACCGTCGTACCGAAGGCATAGGTAAGGTAGCCGTCAACAAAAACCTCAAATGTAATTCATTTTTATAGCGCGCTCGTTCTGTAGCCAAAACTAGTTTGACCGGCATTAAGTCTTCTTACGAGTACCGTCCGTGTTGTGAGCTGAATCTATTTAAAATATGTTCTGTGGTTTTTGTTTGATCGCAGAGGGGTGTCAGGCTGAAGGGCCAAGTGACCTTGGTACTTTTTCTTCTCTAACGAAAAGGTAGAGCTCATTGAAGAAAATATGTACGTAGACAACTTTGATTGTGTCCTGTGCACAATTTGCACTGAAAATTCTGGAGGACCCCTGCATGTAGTGCTCCTTTGTTAGAAGCTTTTTTTAGATAATGGATAAAACAGTCCGGCCTCTACACTTTGTTCAAGATTTCAGGCTCTGGATTTGTTCAAAGCCCCTTTCAACATCCCATTCTTCGTGGATTTATTCAGCATTTGGACAGAAAGGAATGATTTTATTTTTAAAGGTATTCAACCAAATGTTTTAAAGTGCAAGTTAAATTTTATTAAGGAATTACCCTGTTACACAGTGTCATCAAAAGGAAAGCTGTTTAATTTTTTTACGAAAAATACTCGGAAAGCTGTTTAATTTTTTTTTTTTTTTTAGAAAAACACTCGGAAAGCTGTTACAACAAGATTGAGTCTCCACGTGTCTCAATCCTCACACAGTATGCTGACAAGGAAAAAATTGTCATAAGAAAGGCACCGTAGCAGTCATGGAAAAACCACACGATTTTTCAAGTCTGTTTCTAACCCATATCTCCCGTCACACAACTTTAATTGGGGTGTTGATTTGTGAAGTCTTCTCAAGATGTTGCCATGCGCTGCGAGCAACTGAAATGTGCGCTTCAACTGCAAGCCATCTAGAATAGTAAAATAAATGTAGTTGGATTCAGCCATGTGCGCTTCAACTTCAAGCCATCTAGAATAGCAAAATAAATGTAGTTGGATTCAGCCGTTACAACGTTGTCACACGGATAGCAATCCTCTCAGTTGGATTTGGAATTTCATGACTGAGTACGTACTGGGCAGGAAAGCGTTACCATCACCCCCTCCTTATAACTTCTCTTTTATTTAATCTAGCTATAGATCTTACCTTTTTTTAGAAAAGGATCGATCTTACTTTTAGTTAAGTATACTAGTAGTCTGCATGTTTAAAATTTCAAGAGATGGAAGCACTAAAAGTCAAGTTCAATGTCTACATCTAAGAGCAACTCTAGCGCTAGCTTCCTCAATTTTGAGGACCTTATTTTCTTGCATTTACTCCAGCATCAGTCCTCAAATTCTTTTGTATAGACACGACACATGAGACCCATTCTTCATTCTCTTCGCTCCTTCCTTTTCTCCTTTGTGAGGTCGCTCCCGCACTTGCTAGTTGTGTCCCCACTTCCCCGTTCGTCAATAGCGAGGCGCTCTGAAGGGAGATCCAGAGGTTGGAGCTTGCCGCAGGAGGTGTCCACCTGTGGGGTGTAGTTGGTCACTTGAGGCGAGCACCGGTAGGGAGGAAGATGTCGGGGGGGGCATGTGGCCGGGAGGGCTCACGCCAAGTACATGGCGTGCCGAGGAAAATCTCTAGGGAGGAACAATATTAGGGGTGTTGCCGGGAAAAGGCTAAGGTAGGGGCATTGCCGGGAACCATCATGTCTTCTAGCTCAACGCACTACTACAAAAAAATCTTTTACAAGGCGTTTCCATTCCATTAATCGTGGCAATTTTACAAGGCGTTTCCCTTTACCTATCTCGGTTTACCCCTCTACATTGACAGACCAAGGAATTTAGAATTCATGCCTCTGGTCAGCAAATGTGAAAGAAGACTAGGGGGCATCTCAACTTTTCTAAACCAGGCTGGTAGGTTGGAGCTTACCAATGTTGTATTCTCTGCTCTCCCTACTTTTTTTATGTGCACTCTTGCTCTGCCAAAGGGTATCATCAAGAATGTGGACAAAAACAGAAGGTTCTGTTTATGGAGAGGTGCTGAGTCTAATGCCAACACTATGCCCAAGGCTGCTTGGAAAATGTCATGCCTACCAAAAATTGAGGGAGGCATCGGAATCATTGATCTTGAAAAACAGAATAAAGCCCTCTTGATGAAACACCTCCATAAATTCTTCAATAAGGAGGATATACCTTGGGTCCATATTGTTTTGGAGAAACATTATAAAAAATGGGAAGCTGCCAAGTCATATTAAAAAGGGGTCCTTTTGGTGGAGAGACATTCTTAAACTTCTTCCAGAATTTAAAAGTTTGGCTAGACCCGTTGCAAATTGTGGGGATTCTATTCTGTTCTGGCATGATTCTTGGTCTGACACACCTCTGGAGACATCCCTTCCTGAACCGTACTCTTTTGCTTGTCACAAGAATGCTTGTCTTCAAAGAGTTCTTGATCAGCCTGATCCCTCAGTTCTTTTTCAGTTACCACTCTCTCTGAAGCGACCTATTTGCAATGGCAAAACCTTGGGGATTTGATAAACTCTTTCCAAGCTAGTGATGCTAAAGATGTTTGGAATTACTCTTGGGGCTCTAGCAAGTTCTCCTCCTCAAAGGTTTACAAGCGGTGGTTGGCAGCCATGATGCCCATTTTTTCTTTTAAGTGGCTCGAAGTCTTTTTGTCACCCAAAACACAAGGTCTTCTTTTGGTTACTGATGAAGGATAGATTAAGCACAAGAAACATTTTTTTGAAAAAGAAGGGCATGCATTTAGATGACTTCTCCCCTGTGTTTTCTCGCAACATGTCTTTCTGAGGAAACTATTTGCCATCTGTTCTGGAATGCCCCTTCTCGGTCATGTGTTGGGCTGGATCAATGTTCAATTCTCGGTTGGAGTTTCTTTTCGTGAGGTTAATGACCATCTCACCTTGGGTCACCTTTTTCATGAATGCAGTAATCCTCTTCTCTTGGGCAATTTGGATGGTCGGGAATGGGCTGATTTTTAACGGTGTCCATCCATCTCTTTTTAGAATGTCAGCGAATTTTCATCAAGGAGCTGGCTTTGTTGAAGCACGGAATTAAAGCTTCAAATCTATCTCAGTTTTCCTAATGGAGCCACAACATTTCTCAGACGCCAGATTTTTTTTTTTTTTTTCTTTGTTTCTTTTTTTTTTTTTTTTTTTGTATCCTGAACACTTTTTTGGTGATTGTTCTTGTCTTGTTTTTTCGGTCTTCTGATTAATAAAAAGTACTGTAGGGGCTTCGGCCCCTCCAGATTTCTCAAAAAAAAAAAAAAAAAAAAAAAAAACAGATGAAACACATGTACACAAGCTTGGCGCCAGCCTGTCCATGCCCTCGGCGGTATATTACAAAATTTACTAAAAAGCCTTACAACTGCAATTGAAACAATATACAATTACATATGCATTATCGTTTTTAAGCAAGCAGCACAATTGCAATCGAAATTTAGCGTTTAAGAAATTGCATGCGTGGCACATATGGTATTTATAAGAAAAAAAAAAAACGTTCACAAGGGAGGAATGAAGATAAAATTGGAGAAAAAGGAAGGCATGTGACGTTTGTGTTAGAGTGGAAGAATGAAGTCAGTATATATAGTAGAAGTGGATTGACCCTAATATGGGTTATGGTTACATATACAATATATGCAAATGAATCCCTATACAAATGGAAATATACCAGCACACACGAAAAGAATCGATGCTGCAGTAGAGCAGCGTGGTCCTAGCCCAAAAGGGTACGAGATATTGACATCCTCTCCTTGTTGTAAATACTAGGTTTGTTTAATCTGGTATGGCGGAAACCTAGAAGCAGATTCTGAATTTCCGATCCACTCTCGGGTTTGTTTTTAGCGACAACGATCCACTCGGCGTCGGCTGGGCAGCCGCTCGCTGCTGCGACAGGCCTGGAGATAGATCAGTGGCCGCCTGCCATGACGACGGTGGACACTACGCCTCTCGTCTTTGGGAGAAGGATGAGCGCCAGGACCGCGCAGATGAGGGCGAAGACGGCTCCGATGCCCAAGGCCGGGGCGTTTCCTTTGTTGAAGACGCCGTCGATGGGGCCTGCGCTGAGGGCGATCACCAGCTGTGGAACCACGACGGCAATGTTGAGGACGCCAAGGGTGAGACCTTGGCCACCGCCCCTCGTCAGCGGCAACCTCAGATGCCACGGCGCAAGGTATAGTGAACAGCACCTGCGTGCATACAATGCAATGCAACAAGCAAATTTGGACTACATTAATTTTTGGAAACAAATTCAGTAGGGATGGTCCTCAACAAAACAATGCGGATGTCGTCTTACGGCCTGAGGGATGCCGATGAGGGCGAAGATAGCGAGCGCTGCGCTCTTGAATCTGTGGTCGGGGCCGGGCGAGAGGGAGGCGGCGAGCGAGGGCTTGTAGCCCTTCATGGAGACCATGCCGACGACGACCATGGCCGTCATGAGGACGAACACCATGAGGCTGCTAATGGACCAGACGACCCGGGACGTGAGCTTCCGGCACAGCTTGGGGATGAGCAAGGAGGTGACGCCCAGCGCGATGGAGCCGAAGAGGAGGCCCACGGCGCCCTCGCGGACGCCGGCGTTGTACAGGTCCGCCTTGCCGCCCACGCCCTGTGGCTCGCCGTGGAAGATCTCCCGCCCCATCCAGTCGGTGTTGTACTGGATGAACGGGAACCACGCGAGCTGCGATGTGCCGAGTCAGTCAGTCAGTCCAATCGAGTCAATGATGAGGGAGCGGTGTGTGTTCGTATCGTACATACCCAGCTGACGGCCGTGACGGCGAGCACGCCGTACATGGCAGGGGAAGGTTCTTGAGGCTCTTGAAGAGATCGACGAACAAAGGAGCACGCGCCGCCGCCGGAGGCGTCGACGTTGTCCTTGTCGAGTTGCTCCTCGGCGGCGAACCACAAGGTGATCGACATGGTGATTATAATGAGGATCTGATCAACAGACCAAAGGAAAGCGACATAATATCGATCAAAATCTCTGTGAAGCAATAGACGAATGAAGCAACAACATTATGGTACTCACCATCGCAGTCAAGAAGGCGCCCTTGAGGTTCGCGCAGGCATCGCAGCACGCCGAGGTTTTGAGCCAAGGGAGCCACCTGATGGATACAGAATGGAATATCAGACAACAACACAACAGTGGGGACGAATAGAAGATTCATCAGGAATGGGGAGAATACGAAAATTCAGGAGATGGTCGAATCAGGCTTCGTACTCGTGCCATTTCGCGTTGGCGCCGGACAAGTATCCGAGCACGCCGCCAAGAGCCGCCGACACGGAGAGGACGGCCTGGCCAACGTTGGGGCCGTGCTGTCCAGCTGCAGCAGCAGTAAATGAGACAACAACATTATTAGCATCACTAATCCAGCGTGCGTATGAATATGATCGATTTCGAATTCAGATTCAAACAAAAACCAACTGCAAAACACTCACCAGCTAGATCGGCCATCATCGCGCGGAGCGGTCCCTGGACGGTGTTGTTGGCAAAGTCAAGGAACCAGAAGCCAACAATGTAGACGATGGCGGCGTACCAGCGGGGGCCGGTGAACTTGCTGCAATGCTCCTTGGTGTCGCCGAGGCGCCGCCCGATGTCCGCCGAGAACCCGATCATCATCACCTTGCATTGCCGGTGCACCAGCATCGATCATCAGCTGCCAGTATGTAGTACTGTAGAAAACAAAGGGATCGCCACGGAAAAGATGATGTGTCCATACAGAGAGGCAGATGATGATGCATCCAGAGAGGACGAAGGGCCTCCTCCGGCCCATCTTCGAGGTGCACCGGTCGCTGTAGTAGCCCACGATGGGTTGCACCTGCCAACCAAGTCAATTCACATTAATCCCCGGGCCGGTATCGGAAAAGGGTATCGGAAAAGGAGGCACGAAGATGACTGGACGTATGAAAATCTTGGTAATTATCTTATATATCTTGAAAATAAATCTTGTTAATTATCTTATCTCTTGAAACTAAGTCTTGGTAATTTTTTTAAAAAATTACACATTATAAGTTTATAACGCAGACGCCCACACACACACGCACATTCACCCCTACGAACACACGTACGTAAACCCTACCCCTATGAGCACCTCCGAAGACTGAGCCGGCAGATCCAGATATTCCCGAAGTCACCACAGGCTCCTTGTCGTCGACAGGGACGTCGCTTACCACTTAAAGCATAACGCTGCTAAATCTTAAAATAAATCCAGAAAAATGCGAGCACCCATATTAAGTCGAGGACTTGAACCCAAGTGGGCAGGTTCCACCACAAGGGACCTAACCAATTGATCTAAGATCAGTTCGCAACTAAGTCTTGGTAATTGAAACCTCAAAATGCTTGAACATAAAGATGGAAATAATCGTAGGTGGGCAGTCGTTGTATTCCGGCGTGCCGCGGCACCGCCAAGCCTCCCCATCCCCCGCCTGCTCCAGCCGCCATCGCTGCCCTCCGGCGTGCCACGGCGGCGGCCCCATCGAGTGGGTCCGCCTCTCTCCTCTGCCCCCCCCCCTCGAACACACAAACCTCCCTCTTTCAGCTCTGGTGTGGTAGAGTGACTAGATGGCTGAATCCGGGGCCCCTTTCGCAGTTGGCCTCCCTTTGGTCCTGCACAGTCCGAGGTCGTGGCCGGAGGACGCCGGTCGCGGGCTAGGTGCCGACCATGGTGGGCGGGTGCCGGTGATCTTTTTGGGCCGCACGACCGTCCGATGTCTTCTCCACTGCTGCCGCGTGTGGTCGACCACCTTGCAGCAGCCACATTTGGCCGGTGCTAGCATGATGCGCAGTTGTGGCACGTGCCACTCGACCGATGATGCCAGTGAGCCTCACCCATCTGCTCGCGCGGTGCCTGTGTGGCTAGGCCTAAGGTCGTGGCCATGCCAGGACTGGCTACATTCTACGGCACCAGCGGCAACGTGGATCTGGCCCAAGGGGCCGTATCCCGCGTCTATGTCCTGGCCGTGAAGGACCACGCGCGAGTGGTGGAGGTCATTCCCAAACAACGGTCGGTGAGCCAACCGTTTCCTGAATGGATTACGGATGAAAACCCTGCCCGACTTGCTCTAGGTCGGTGGCATTAGCCCATCCTCGCATCACCTACCTTCTTAAAGGCATTGCCAAAGACTTCGTTCATCGCACTTGTCGATGGGGTGCGCTTTTGTGGTAAAAGTACTTCTTCATTGCTCTACTAGCGTTGGTGTGGAATTTGTGGTTATCACTACCCTTCATAAACCCCATCTTTCTCCTCTACTGCTAGAGTCACCCCTTTGGCATCGACAGATGCTTTACCACTGATGCTGCTCGAGCGGATGCTTTGCTGCCGATGTCGCTTCGATCTTGCCCTCTCTAGCATATGCTTTGCTGCTAAGTGTGGGTTGGCCCGTCTTCTCCGATGATGGAGGCTTGGCGTCGTATGTTTTTGTAGCGGATGCTTTGCGGCTACTTGTCTCCAGCGGATTTTTTTACGCCATCATTGTGCCAGCCTCCGTGGCGAATGCTTTGCCGTCGAAGGGCGCCTGGTCGTTTTCCCCCGCGGATACTTTGTCGCCGTTGCTGTTGGAAGATCGTCATGTTAGGCACGGTGGATACCGCCGCCACGGTTCCTCTGCTCTGTGGGGGGTGGCACTGCGTCGTTATCTTTTAATTTGTCACAGGCTACGCTTTGTTGGGGTGCTGAGGCTATGGGTCTATCCTTTGTCACAGGCTACGCTTTGTTGGGGTGCTGAGGCTATATCGGTATATACGTCTATGTACCGTTGCTATCTAGTTTTTATTTATTTTGAGGCGCTATGTGTCTTTAATACACGTGTGCGTGTCCTTGTGATGTTTTAACCTCTACTTTTTTTTAGTGAAAACGTACCACCGTGTCTCAATCAAGAAAAAAAAAGTTTGATAACCTGAATAGATTTATGTTGATTTGACAAAATTTAACGTTGTTTATCTTTATCCAAATAGTAAGTAAGAGATAAGATCAGAATGATATACGTACTATAGGAGTACAAGATAATGCACGTACCACAAATCCGGAGACAGGCCCGCAGATCCATGTCAGAGACACGTAGCTGTGCGAGATCCCAAGAGTCTGGGCGGGCATATCAAAAGGTCGTCGTCGATCAGACCATGAAAACATATAGGAGTATACCAGAGAAAAAGTAGCTAAATCCGTGTACGTATGAACAAAAGACGACATGCAAGGACATATGAACTGTACAGTACCTGGGAGTAGGGCGAGAGGAGGGAGAGCTGCAGCGACCAGCAGTACTGGATGCCGCCGGCGACCATGCCTGCCAAGAAGAGCCGGACGATGCTTATCGGCGGCTTCGGGCGGCTCGCATTCCCATTGCCGTCGCCCTTCTCGCCGGCAACGACCCCGCGCTCCAGGTTCATGGTGGCACACTCGAGGCGCTGCTTGTTGGCGTCCTCCTTGCCGACGTCGGCGCCGTCCATTGCTGCGGCGGCGGCGGCGCGAGGTGCGAGGAGCAGGAACGAAGCAAGCACGCGGCCGGATTGTTGGTCGCAGGAGGATAGAGAGAGGACGATAGGGACATGCAAATGATCACGGTCACGGATGGGAGGCAAATGATCACCACGGTCACGGATGGTTTAAGGCCGGGGGCCGTGTGTATGTATACACAACGGCTGTATGCATGGGTTGGCAAAGCTGGAAACGAATGGAAGTATGTATACACATACTGATGTAATCAGTCAGTTTCGTAAGTGTTTTACCGATTGACTGAATGACTATCTTCCAAAGAGACAGGAGCAAAATCCGAACACCAACTTAACACGTCGTGGTCCGGCCGGAACACGCGCCCTGTTTTGCTAGCTCACCACGACGACACGAATGTAGAACATGCAGCTGGCGAACAGGTGTATCACAAAACCAATTTGTTACTCCAAATTTTGCAGATGGGCACACGTACGTCCGCCATTTTATATGCATATCCTGTCGCCCTGACTTTTTCAGCATGACACTATTCTATTCTATGCTATTAAATCCAAGTGGTGCCAAACAGCCTAGCTGCCCTGCCTGTCTGTCCATCAGGCGATCGATCGAGCTTATCTTAGGCCTTGTTTAGTTCACGAAAAGTGAACCCAAAAAGTGCTACAGTACCCATCACATCGAATCTCTTGATGTATGTATGGAGTATTAAATGTAGATAAACAAAAACAATTGCACAATTTAGCTGGAAAGTGCGAGACGAATCTTTTGAGCCTAATTAGTCTATGGTGGGACAATAATTACCAAATACAAACAAAAAGTGCTATAGTAGCCGAAACCCAAAATATTTCACCAACAAAACGCGAGTCGTTTGACCTGCTTACCGCCCGTGATTTTAGATCCTAGCATCCGAATTAAGGTGGAATATTTAAAAGAACGTCACTAGCTAGAACAACAACACAAACCATTTTAGACCCTACTATTAGTTAACTTTATTCAAGCAACAATGGATTTTTGAAGGAACAGGAGAGGCCGAAGAGGCCTCTATACTGAAATTTATTATCATAAAGAAAGCATCCGAAGCGATTACAGAAACGTAAGAAGGAAAAACGGAACTAAAGAACTAGAAAGCAAACTAGAGAGCTAGAGAGCAAGAAGAAAGAAGCTTAGGAGACAAAGAAGGAAACAAAGAAAATAAGAACAATTACACAGAGAGCTCTAGCCACGATTCAATGTTAGGAAAGTAACTCTTCTTTGCCCTCCATAAGAGTTGCTTGAACAGACAGCAGCTTTCCCTCTGAAAATAACACCATTTAGGGCCGCCGGCGCTTCTCCAGCAACCCCAGCAAAGGAGCCCGACCCCGCCAGCCGCGACACCCGCGGGACTGACGCGTCGCCGCCTGAACCGCCGCACCTATGACATGTCGACGGTACGCCGCAGCGCCCGTATTGCAAGCTCTCGCCCGCCCGCCCAATGTCACAAATGCAGCGAGCACAGAGAAATCTCTCGAGAAAGCTGGGCGTGCTCCAAGATGACCTTGAACCTGTTGAATCCGCGTTGCAGGACTTTGTTGCCATGTTCAATGGCCCTCTCCCCGCGCACATCATTGCTGCGCTCACCGAGCTGTTCAGCCTGGGCGATGACGATGCCGATGATGCTGATGAAGCCCCGATGCGCATGGTGGGCGAAGGAATCGACGACATCCAGCCTGGGGCGGCCCGATATCGCCAGCCCGACAAGAAGGGCCGCTGCCATCCTTGCGAACCATTTGTTTCCTCAATGCATTGCAGCCTTTTGCTTCAGAACTTGTTTCAGCTACCTGAGCCTGCGTCGCTCATCGCCGCCGCTTATGTTGGTTCGCCTCGTACTTGCATTACGGAGCACCGTGTGTTTTATTCTTCACTGAACTCGTCAGCTATGTATCGTTGCATTGCAATGCAATCCACAGTCTGCTCGGCGGGCTGCTTGTCTACGTCTCATGCTTGTCTGAGTTGGCGCCACTAAATGTTTTGAGTGCTCTGCTCGCCCTCCACCATGGAGGCCGTTATCTTCACTGCAAGCTGCACACGGCTCTGTGCAGCTGCCCTTTGAGTCTCGCTAGTTTCCTTAATGGATACTGAAAGCCTTGACCTTCTGTCGTGGAACGTGCGTGGCCTAAACCAGCAGGCTAGAAGAGACACCATGCACCAACTCCTAGCGGCAACCTCCTGTAATATTGTGTGTCTGCAAGAAACAAAGCTTGCCCAGCTCTGTCAATACGATGCGTCATATTTAGGCGGCTATCGGCTTCGACAATTCGGTACAAACCTGCATCGGGGCCATCGCAAACGAGGGGGGGGATTACTTTGCTGTGGGACGACAACAAAGCAACTTGCACGAACATCGTCTCCGGTGATTACCACCTTCGGCTGATGTGCACTTCATAGACACGGGTGTCACCTTCCTGCTAACAGTGGTCTATGGACCATCTCGTAGGGCAAACAAGCCGGCCTTTCTACGGGAACTGAAGTCGATGAAACCACCGTCCGGCACACGCTGGCTGATCACGGGTGATTTCAACCTAATCTACAAAGCATCTGACAAGAACAACAGTAGACTAAGCCCAACACTAATGCGTCAGTTCCGAGAGGCAATTGATGACTGCGAGCTAACGGAGTTAAGCCTCCAAAACAGAAAAGTTTACTTGGAGCAACGAGGCAAACAAACACCAACTTTGGCAAGGCTTGACCGGTTCTTTTGCAACGCGGACTGGGACACTACCTTCAAGAACCATGTGCTAAATGCACTGTCAACTTCCCTCTCAGACCATTGTCCGCTCCTGCTTACAAACCAATCTGGCCCTAGAAGACCGCGGTCATTTAAATTCGAGAATTTCTGGACGAAGCTGCCGGGATTCAAAGAGGTGGTCAAGCGCGCATGGGATGCGCCGACTGACCATCATGAGCCCTTCCACGTTCTCTACCACAAACTTCATGCAACGGCACAGAAACTGAGAGCATGGAGCAAAGAAACCATCTCTGATGCCAAAAATTTGTTCTTCATTGCACAGGAAGTTATTTTGAGGTTGGATATCGCACAAGAGAGTAGAATTCTCACGACAGATGAAACTCGACTGCGGGCGAAACTAAAGAAGAGAGTAATGGGTCTTGCGGTAGTGGAAAGAGCCAGATGTCGGCAAGCATCCAGAATTTCGTTGATAAAATTAGGCGACGCTAACACAAAATATTTTCATCGGAGAGTCAATGCACGAAGGAGGAAGAATCACATCCAAAGGCTGAAGCAGGGCAATGGTTGGGCGTTAAACCACGAGGATAAAGCTGCCGTCGCCCACGGTCACTTCACGTAAGTCATGGGGCGCCCTAACCCTCGGCAAAGATGACATCAATCGGGATGAATTAGGCCGAGCCCAAAGACCTCACAGGACTTGATGCCGACTTCACGTAAGAGGAAATCGCAAAGAACCGTCAAACAGATGCCGATAGATAAAGCCCCGGGGCCAGATGGTTTCACGGGTGCCTTCTTTAGATCTTGCTGGGACATTGTGAAGGCCGATATCATAAGAGCGGCAAATGCCTTCCATGCTTTAAGAACTCAGAACATGCAGATCATCAATTCGGCTACTGTAGTCCTCATCCCGAAGAAGGACGGCGCTGAGGCGATCGGGGATTTCAGGCCGATCAGTCTAATCCACTCCTTCGCAAAGTTAATCGCAAAGATACTAGCTTTGAGGCTAGCGCCACATATGTCGCCCCTTGTCTCCAAATCGCAAAGTGCCTTCATCAAAAAGAGAAGCATTCACGACAACTTCATGGCGGTACGCAACGCGGTAAGGCGCTACCACAGACGAGACAACCAGCCATCTTCCTAAAGCTAGATATCACCAAAGCCTTCGACTCAAAGACGCCCGGGAATACCGCCTCCTCCTTCTCGACAAACTAGGTTTCCCCGCACGCGTTGGAGGGATTGGATCGCCGCCCTTCTTTCCACCTCCACAACAAGAGTCCTGCTAAATGGTATCCCGAAATGTGCCGATCAAGCATGGAAGAGGGCTACGGCAAGGGGACCCACTTTCACCTCTCCTCTTCGTCGCCATCGCAATGGAACCCCCGCAGAAACTTCTTGATCTAGCAACAGGCGAGGGCATCTTTCCAAACCGAGGGAAGAACGACTCGGCTAAGAATTTCAATGTATGCCGACGACACGGCAATTTTTATCAAGCCAACAAGGAGGGATGTGCTAGCCCTATCCCAGCTCCTAAACCTTTTTGGAGAGGTCTCAGGACTAAAAACGAACTTCCAGAAGTCAACGGTCATCCCAATCCGTTGCGAGCGGCTTGACTTGAGCGAAATCCTAGCCGGATATCCGGTGAACACCACAAGCTTTCCAACCAAATACCTCGGACTTCCATTAACACATAAGAGGCTCTAGAAGAGTGGATTTCCAGCCGATGGTAGACAAAGTGATCAGCAAAATCTCGGTTTGGAATGGGCGGCACATAAACCAGGCAGGGCGGCTCGCTCTGGTCAAAGCGGTGCTAACAGCGCAAGCGGTCTACTTCCTCACCCCGCTCCGTGCGCCTGAAGAGGTGCTCACTGATATCGACCGGCAACGGAAAAAAATTTTATGGGCAGGCGCTGAGAACCTCACAGGAGGAAAGTGCAAGGTCAACTGGCCAAGATCGGCAAGGCCGAAAAAATCTAGAGGATTGGGCATCCTGCACCTAAGAAAATTTGCAAGAGCATTACGCCTAAGATGGCTGTGGAGGCAATGGTCACCAGGAGAAAGCCTCGCGTCCGAAACTTCATGCACAAAAACCGACAAGTTATTATTCGCGGCATCTACATCTGTGACAATCGGCGTTGGAGGCAAAGCACTATTTTGGACGACATCATGGGTTCATGGTCAGCGACCGTGTGACATTGCGCCTAGGATCTATGCAATTTCTAGAAGAAAGAATGCAACACTTCAGCAAGCTCTTCTGAACAACACTTGGATTAGAGACATCAACCTGCAACATCGAGACTTCACACATATGCACCTGTATGAATACATTCGCCTCTGGCAGGAAACAAGGCGAATCTCCCTAACGCCAGGAGTTCCGGATGCTATATCCTGGAAATTTGAGCCTAGGGGAGAGTACACGGCCTCTTTGGCATACCACGCGCAATTCATCGGAGCGACCCATAACAACTTCGAAGATCTAATCTGGAAGCCGTGGGCACCACCCAAATGCAAATTCTTCACTTGGCTAGCAATCCAGAACAGAATCTGGACTGCAGACAGGCTGCAGGAGCGTAACTGGCCCAACCAACATATCTGCACCCTATGTAGGTTACTCCCGGAGACAGGAGTCCACCTATTCAAAGAGTGCAGGTTTGTTCGGAGATTGTGGAGAGACATTGCCATCTGGGCATCCAACGAAAACCTGCACCCCAGTTCTTGGCCGCAGGGACAGTCCCTTCACAAACCGGTGGACGGCAATATGCCAAGCACCGGCCCGGAGTAGAAAAGGAGTTCGGAGCTTACTCATGCTAGTCGCCTGGGAAATTTGGAAGGAAAGAAATGCAAGAGTTTTTCAAAGAAATGAAGCGCCTAACTTCATTGTTCTGCAGAGAATCAAGGACGAGGAGAGCATTTGGAAGTCGGTTGGGGCCAAGCATCTCTCGGCCCTCCTTTCGCCGCCCGCTTAATTCTCGGCTAGTTTCGGTTTTCCTTTCTTTTTTCTGTAAAGTTTTGTATAGTCCTTAGCTTAGCTTTTTGCTTTGCGGTTTTTTCGCCTTTTGTGTTTTGAGCGCCGTCCGGCGAACCCTCCTTTTTAATATAACAGGCAGTTCTTCTGCCGGTTCGTTTCAAAAAAAACACCATTTAGGGCCAACCAAATACTCCAAGACATCAGGATGATTATTTCCATGACGAACTTGACTTTGAGCTGAGCTTTGAAGCTTTGAAGCCTTTGAAAAGCATCTAGGTGACTGATAACCGAGAGCCCAATCAGACCCCAACAATTTTTTGCAAAGTCACACTCCAGAAAGAGATGACTAACAGTTTCCTTAATTTCTCTAAATGTTTGTTGTATATATAATAACCCGCTTCCTATAATCCAGGTGACTGAAAACGATCGACTGCTTTAGGCGACGCCCGATCCCTCCCTCCCCAAGCCGTGCCCACCGCGCCAAGGCGCCGCGCTGCGGCTCCTCCCTCTCTCTCCCTCCAGCGGCCTCGCCAACTCGGCGAGCCGATCCGGCGGGGGCGGTGAGCAGCGGTGTTGGCAGGTCATGTGTTTTTGGGAAAACAGAGAATAAGAGTGGTGCTGCCTATCGGGAGGAAGAAGACGATGTTTTAACCGTTGTCGCGAGATGAGCTCGTCGCCCATACGAAATCTAGTTCTTAGGCGACTGAGTTATAGCATCTCCCATATAATAACTCTTTTTATTTAATATTCATTATTTATTATGTGGTAGGTACTGCAGATATAAATTAAGATGCTAACTTTCGATTTGTTAGTGGACACAAACGTTACCATGTTGTGTATGTATGTACTTGTTTAAGAATACCAGAAGATGGGACGACACAGGCTTTAGTTTTACACAAGGCAAAATAGCCATATTGGTCCCTCGAATTTTTGCATCGAGGGTCAACTTCGTCCTTCAACTTTTGAAATGACCAATTTAGTCCCTCAACTTTTGTTTTTCAGTCAAACTTGTCCTTGTGCTAATATATGACTCCATATTGGATATGAAACTAATATAAAAGGTCCATTTTACCCTTGGCTCTTTTCTATCATCAATTTTCACTGTTAGAAAAAAATAAATATGAGGATGTTATATTTATTGAGGGAGTATAAATATATACATGGAGCATGTATACTTTACCACGAGTATGTGAGCACATGTTGATTTCGGAACATACCTACACCGTTACACATATTGAGTTGTATATATAGTACCAAAAGAAATCTTGTTTGAATACATATATTTTGCCTATCAAATTTGTATGAGCACATGAATGACTACAAATAGTACATGTAGATGAACTTTTTAGAAACCATATTTTGTGTTAGTTTTAAAAAATATATATTGTTATGTGTACGTATTATGGGAGTATATATGAGCACATCCTATTTGACCTAGTCACCTAGATGAGCAAAGGATAAAATGGACTTTTGCACAAATTTTATGCAAAAATAGAGCACCACATCATCACAAGGACAAGTTTGATCCAAAAAAAAAAGTTGAGCTACTAAATTGACCATTTTAAAAGTTGAAGGACCAAGTTGACCCTTCGCGTAAAAGTTCAGGGACTAAAGTGGCTATTTTGCCTTTTACACAACACACATGTACTACGTCCATGAACGTGATATGTTAACCACGCCCAATCGTTGGATCAAAAACCATCGGCTTCAGATCATGACAGCTGGTTAGCTAGGTTAGAGAAAGATTGATTAATTAAGGGGAGAACTGCAATAATCAAAAAGTCACGAACTGATGCATGCAGTTAAGCTCACGAGGTCAGCATACTAGTGGTAATTTTGCGACCACTCACTTGTTATTGAAAACACGCACTGTAGGTACGGTGCAGCTTATATATCTTGACTGCCGTTGTTTGAAACGCGAGCTGAAACGACCACTCACGAGGTCAGCATGCCGTTGTTTCGTCGGCCACAACGTTAGCTGAAACGCGAGCTCAGGTCCGCGATTTGAAGACGCAGATACGTGTGTCCCCTGCGTGCCCCTCCCGAGATTATTCAAACAGCCTAATGATGTCATTATCTGTTAATTGATTATCCATACATGTATGAGTCTACGCGTTTGTACATGATTCTCAAACAATATGGCCGCCGTTGTTTTTGCTCGGAGTCGTGGATTCACAGCCAGAGAAGGTGTAAAGAAAGCAACAAAGGCTGTGGTTCCTTTGGACGGATATGATAATTTGTCGGCACCGACTCGCAGCACATGCCGCCCACATTCGAAATCCATGTACTAGTGGGCTAGTGGCGAGGCCGAACGACTTCACGGGCCAAAAGACAATGGAAACTTCGCGTCGTCCGTCGTTCCCACCCAGGCAAAGGACAAAGGAAACACGCGCCCACGGCATCTTACCCATGTCAAAACCCGTCGGCCCAACCCAACACGCCCGTCGACGGAAACCGTCGGCCCAACCCAAACGCGTCAGGGAAAATCGACTTTGAGAGGCTATAAAGATGGCTCGGCCTCACCTTCGCATCACTAAGCCAAACCAACACGAACACGTCCCAAGAAAGGTAGAAGAGACACAAGCAGAGAGGCTGAGACACACAAGGCCCCGAAGATGAGCGTGGATCGCCATTATGCTGTCGACGGCGAGCACCAAGGTGCTGCTTAACGGTCGGCCGGGCAGACGCGTTGCCCACGCTCGGGGCCTGCGTCAGGGCCACCCATTATCGCCAATGCTCTTTGTGCTTGTCATGGAGCCCCTAAATGCCCTTATCCGTGAAGCAGATCGTTTGCGGACTTTGACGCCGTTGCCGGGTCGCTCCATCATGTACCGTGCGTCCTTATATGCAGATGACTTGGTCGTTCTGGTGACACCAACACAGGCTGATCTACAGTGCATTCAGCAGGTCCTTTCACTGTTTGCTGGGGCATCAGGTCTCATCTCAAATGCTGACAAGTGCGTAGCATCACCGATCAGGTGCACCGACGAGATGATTAGTGTGATACAGGAGACATTCCAATGCACTATTGCCCACTTCCCAACAAAGTACCTGGGCATCCCTCTGTCCTTGACAAGGCTCAAACGAGCGGACGAACAGGCGCTGGTGGATTCGGGTAGCTGCTAGGATACCCACCGAAGTCTGATTTGCTCACGAACGCCGGGCGCGCCCCTCGCTTGCCAAGGTAACTCTGTCGGCGATTCCGGTGCACATAGCCATTGCGGTTTGCTTGTCCGGCGGGGGATTCAACAGATTGACAAACGGCGCCTGGCTTTCGTTTGGGCGGGCACCACGATGATCACCGGGCGAAAATGCAAGGTCGCGTGGCGGGTAGTCCGCTCGCGGCGACGGGCTCGTGGTCCGGGGATCCTTGACCTTCGATATTTTTTGGCTTCAAGCTAAGACTGCGTTGGGAATGGTTAAAGAGAACGGAGCCCGACGGTCTGCCGGGCTGCACCGCCAAATTGGGCAGAGAAGAAGGTCGTGGCCATGGCGAATGCAAGCTTGTCCGTGGCCATTGGTGATGGTGCCGGGGCCTTACGTGGGACGGACAATTGGGCACCTGTCGGGCCGCTATGCACGTGCGCCGCCACAGTTTTTTCATGGCCATCTCGGCCGCCGGTAAGCGCCGATCTCTCGAAGGATGGTCTGCTACATAACCGCCGGGCAAGGGACATCGTTGGCGCTCCAACAGTTCGAGGTGCTACGCAATACCGCGTGTGTGGAGAATCCTGGAGGACGTGGTTCTTGATCCCGCCGCGGTTCGATCGTTTTTCGCTGGAAGTGGTCCCACGATGGAAAATACCGGGTTTCATCGACCTACGGGGCTTTCTTCCATGGCTCTTCTTCAATTCCGGGCGCCAAGGAGCCGTGGAAGACCAAGGCGCCACCTAAGGTGAAATTTTTTCATCCGGACTGTGTTGCATGGCAGGATTTGGACAGCAAACAGGCGTCATGGCATGGGCTGCGGCGACGATTGCAATCTTTGTGCTCAAGCATCCGAGACCTGTGATCATCTTTTCATGGGTGTGTCACCGCTAGACAGCCGTGGTTTGAGCTGCTGTTGCCGATCGGTCTTCAACGGTGACCGACACCGACGGTGGATGAACGGGTAGATTCGTGGTGGCTTCGGGAGCGTGCTCGGTTGCGGAGTGATGATCGGCCACCGTTTGACACACTGTTCATGCTAGTTACCTGGATGGTTTGGAAGGAACGCAACAATAGGGTGTTCAACGGGGTCATCTCGAGCACAACTTCCATTCGGCGAAAGCAACGGTCAATGAGGCTATCTTATGGGTGCAAAGGGCTACTCCACTTTGGCCGGCTATAGTTCTACTTGGTCGCAAAATAGTTCTTTTTATGTAATACCTCCTTCAGTGTATCCAGTAGATAGGTTGTGCGTTTGTTTCGACGGCCGCCGCCTTGACTTTGTATCGTGTAGGTCTTACGACCATTCCTGCCCTCTTAATGAAATACAAGCTATATGCTTGCTCGCGAAAAAAAAGATGAGCGTGGAGATCCCGGGCGGGAGCACGGTCCGGAGCTTCGTGGAGGGACGGGCGCCTTCAACACCTCGGTGGGGCCGGCGGTTCGCTGCTCGACGCCGACCCGCGACGGCCTGCTCACCCTACACCGAGATGGCGGGGAGCTCATGAGCCTGCGTGTGCTGGAGAAGCACTTTGGCGTGGGCGAAACCACGGTGGAGGCCGACGAACTCGCGCAACGCTGTACCACGGCCTGTTCGCGCGCGGTTCGACAGGGACGGCAGCGGCAAGGTGGACCGCACGAGTTCCGTGCCGAGATGAGGGAGGTGATGCTCGCCGTGGGCCAACGGGCTCGGGCTTCCTCCCCCCGCGCGCATGGTCGTCGAGGAAGGCAGCTTCCTCAAGGTCGCCATCGACAGGGAGCTCGCCAGCTCACCAAAGCTGCTTGAAGTTGTTCAGTGCAGTTGCTACTTGCTGCTTGGAGCCTTGGAGTTTCGTTAATATGTACTAAATTTTGATGTGTTTCGTGCTACTCATTACCACAATTTTTACATTGAGTTACAGTATTTGTTGTACTTATTCATGTAGTAAGTAGTGCATACTGCTTGTTCTATGATCACGCAAAGTTTTAATACGACCAAATATACTAATTTCTAGAAGTAACTTTTTTGTTGTTGCTACAAACGGCATGTAATATGTCCTGATTTCAGTTCAGACTCAAGAAAAAACTACGTGATGGCTAGAAGCAGAGTCATTTGTAGTATGTCCTGATTTCAGTTCAGACTCAACAATAGTATAAGATTAGAGTTGCCACAATATTATTGCACACCCTTATCATTTGTAGTGATTTTATCATGTGTGCACGGCCTTGGCATCAAGCCAAAAGCAAACGATGCCCTTGTTGCCGCCAACTCCATGTCACTAATAACCTCAATGTCGCCAAACGCACGAAGAGAGACTTTCGGAGCTAGGGTATTTAACATGTTGCTTGTTGCTATATGCAAATGTAGACCCTAAACATGGATTTTGTGGGACTACCAAGTTTTTTTATCACAGGGGCAGAGTCTGCCCCACCTGATTTCATTGATTTCAGTGGCTCTGAAAAGCCAAATAATTTACAAAATCATTGTTAGTTAGATAGTCCCCGACACTAGGCTTACATTGCGTTACTAATTACAGAACACCATGAAAGTATGACTCTATCATCGTCTCTTGGCAGCCTTGCGTCCCAAACATGGACCACGGTCTTGCAAGCAGCGAGGGCACCAGGTTGCACCCTAAAATTGGCCTCGCTCTTGCAAGCAGCAAGGGCACCGGCCAGTGAGGGACAACCAAGTTAGGTCATAGGTGGCTTGGCATGGTATTTTGGTTTCCTCTAATGCTTCAGATTTGCTTGCCTTGTTATATCCATAGCCTGAAGAGAGAAGCACAATACATAACTCTAACTCTAAAATATTTTGTATCGAGTCGTAGGCATATTGGTAATACTAGTAGAAAGCGCGCGCCTCCGCGCGCCTAGGCAGCCGTAAATTTCAGTGAGAAGTGTAGACATTGTGGAAACAATAATAGGAGCGTATGTGGACCGAAAAACAGAATGAGCAGTCACCGTTATTACTTTTTTTCGTTTTTTTTCTCCGTTTCTCAATTATTTCATACGTATATAATTTAGCTGTACTTCTGCTCTCCCGGACCTTCGCCCATGTGTCCTGCGGCAGTCCAAGATCAGGAAAGCTATAAGATGTGCATAAGATGTTTAAGCTGTGGTTTGGAAAGCTATATCTGGTTTCTTATACTTTGCGCGCAGAAGTAGCATGGTAGTTGGATTAAGGAGAGGAAATGACAACGGCTATATGTTGAATACGATCATATATATCATACAGAGTGTAATTATACAGATATTGTAGACATAGTGGTTTGCGCAGCGGCCGGACAGTTTGGTTCAGCTCCTGCATCTGTTGATGGCGAGACGGGTAGGACAGGATATCAGTGTTTGGGCTGACGGTTGGAGAGGTGGCTATCCATGCTGCAGTAGTGCGGTGCGAATGATGGATATCTGTTCACAAATATGGTTACGTTAGAGTCGCCTGGTGTGTGAACAAATCCATGGACCTGTAAAGCGTGCACTTGACAGTGTGCAAAGCATTCTTATGATGAATCTATCTAGGAAGGATACAGATCAAGGAGTATCTTAATATGCGGGCGGCATTCGCCAACGGTCGCGCTAATCGCCATTACCATCACCAAGACAATCCTCTACCTAACAAAATTGGCCTCCATCCACTATATGAAGCCGCTGCTCATCTGTTTGGAAGGAAAATATATGATTGTTGTTATACAGTAGCATAACATGTATCAAAAGATTAGAAGACAACCTCAGTAATAGTTAACTAAACGAAAAAACTAAACGAAGAAAACTAAAGAATAATGGTTAACTAACCTAAATATTTTAGGAGATTTACATATAGGATGCCTGGTTTGTCTCATGCTCAAACTGCAAGCATGTGTTCGTGGCGAATCCAATTACTTTATTAGATGTCTGGAGTTTTAAAAAATAGGGGGCAACCTTGTACATAACCATTAGACCTCTTCATAATAAGTGCAGTACCGATGCAATGCTAAATAGTGGACGCAAAAAAGAACACCACCAGAGCCTTCATATTGTGATAGATTTGTATAGATCTGCAATGCCAAATAGGGAGCAGGCACAAGCCAAAACATAAAAAGAGACAAATGGCTTCAGGAAAGACCTCATGCCTAAGAATTTTTTTTTTAATTTTAACCCCTTTTTTAAAGATATTTTATATTTAACCTGGGTTAGAAAGATTTTTTCAGATCTAACCCTTTTGACCGCGCCCTCACCCACCCAGCGGCATTACTACACTGCCGCGCCATGCATGCGGCGCTGCGAGGCTGCCCACGTGGCAAGTCCGCATGCGGTTCACGCCGACGTGGCGCCCCCGCCGCGCCATGATCTGGGGCGCGGCAGTGCTATGCCCTGGCCTGTGCCATGCCTACTCTGCTGCTCACTGCTCACTGTCACTGTGCCTGTGCCCAGACAGCAGTTGCAGCGCTGCTGCATGTGTTGGGAGGGAGACAGGTGATGTACTCTCTGCATTACACAAATAAAAGTGGAATCGTTGTGCCCCTGTGCTGTTTGCTGTTGCGTGTGTCAGATGGAGAAATGATGTGAGAGGAGAGAGTGGTGAAAGGTGACACGAGAGCTAGGGACTAGTAGTTATAAAAAAAAAAGTTTACTACTGTGCGTAGTATACCAATCAAATTCAATTATATCTTGACTAAATTAATTATTTGGCTTACTTTAATACAATATAATCTGTCAGCGTAATTTATTAGACATGGTGATGTAATTTAGAAATAACATAAATATATACTAAATTGTTCCAACAAATTTATAAATTATTAAAATATCAAATAAATAAATATATATCTATTTACCGTGCATCGGTGTACATTGGTGTGCACAGTCTCTACCATGATGTGACAAGAGCTGACAGCTTCTTGAACTAGTACTACGATGTGACATATGCATACTGTACATTGCAGTGCACAGGCAACTGCAAAGCTGCTGCCCACTGCCACTGGCTGCCGGGCAGCAGTACGATGCAGCCCCATAGGTGCTGCCGCGCCATGATTTGGCGGGCGCGGCAGGGACCGCCACGCCAGCCTGCACCGCATGCAGACTTCTGCCACGTGGGCGTTCTCGCCGCTACGCGCATGCATGGCGCGGCAAAGGTAAAGAATGCCGCAGCGCCGGGTGAGGGCGCGGTCAAAAGGGTTAGATCTGAAAAATCTTTCTAACCCAGGTTAAATATAAAATATCTTTAAAAAAAGGGTTAAAATTAAAAAAAAAATTCATGCCTGACATGCTGTGGAAATGCTGCAATAGCAACATAATGTAGCACTAAAGATAATGGTGTCGCTCTTTTTTAATGACCGTGAGGTTGGGATATTAGTAGCTATCCATTTGTACCTAGCAGTGTTCTTTATTTCTGCAAAGGAATGATTTGTCTGAATTAATAGGAAAGCTGTGATCAAAAGAATATTTTTTTTCAGAGTACACAAAAATAGAGGTGGCTCAATAACAAAATTTGCCTAAGTGTCTATGATGATTTTGCAAGCAGCAATGTCACCAGCATAGAAGCCATTTTTGGACCTGAGCTGCAAATGAGCCTGATAGGAAGACTCAAAACTTTTCCTTATTTAATGTAACCATCCCAAACAGAAATACATAGGCACTGGCAAAGTCTGATTAGCAGGGAAAAAAAATGTAGAGGGTACACAATCCAAGTTTTAGTTGTCTTCTGTGTAGGGAAGAGTGCACCTACAGAACATTTAAATGCTCCATGTCTCTGATTCTTGGTTCTCTAATTCTTGGTGACAGAACTCCAGTAAACCCCATAGAAGCCAATGTTCTACAGGAGGGCACCAGGGAGGTAAACTCAGAAAAAACTGGAGGTTATGGCTCAATGATGAGTTCAGCACACCAATATATTGCAGACTAAACTGCAAGCACATCGAAGTTATTAATTACGTGGTAAAGAAAAGCCTCTCGACTGATATTTGGAGCTGTTAGAGACCTTAAGAGCATGGTGTAACGAATTTCGAAAAGGTAAAATTTAGCTCCGAGCTAAGTGCTCTGTTCTTTAACTTATCAAAGCACAAAAGCTTAAAATAAGAATGCAGAGATACAAAATGCTGCAACTTATACTTGCACAACATTGTTGTTATTGTCACAAATAACAGAATTCCAAGTGCAGGGGTTAACTTGTTTTTGGTTCCAATCAGAAAGCTGACTGGCAGTAGCATTTAGTTTCAGCTTCACATTGAACAGAGCATCACATAAGTAAACAAAAGATAGTTCTTGTTACTTGCCAAAGCTGAAGAGCTATTTTTACTGCACAACTACCACTGAACATTATTCAGTAACTTACCTGCTCAATTGAATTGACATAGCTCCCCGACTTGTTAACCATGAACCTAACACAAAAAGAGAGACAGGAAACAAAACATGGGGTTATCCTTTGAACACTAAAGCCAACTGTAATTATGTCTGAAAGTAGAGGGAGAGATGGATTATTTTGAGACGTAAGTCGATATAATGCACAAAAAGTTGAGAATGTACAATATTGGATAATAACTCTTCACTACAACATGTTTGAATAGTTCTTTCTCTGAGATAGGTTTCATCAATTTAAGGCGGTGGCAAGAGAAATATGGTGGCACACACATCAAACTAAAAGTTACAGGTTGAGATGTGTTGTCCTGTTAGAAAGTGTACTAATCTCCTATAGAGAGAAAATTCACCTGAACTTGACATCGAGCTCATGTCGTAGGAGCTTCCTCTGCAAACAAAAGGGCAATACATTGTCCTGCTAGGTTCAGCGATGAGCAAAGTGAATAGTAAAACCAAAGCAAAGCAAGTAGCAAAACAACATAGGTTTATAAAAAGAACACTAAATAACACTTTTTGTGTCTGGAATCATGTCCATATGACAAACTTATTGAAACCAAAGTCTTTGCATAATCAATCTTAACAGAGTGTTCAGACTATTTGAAGCTTTCATAATAAAAGGCTCACAATGCATTAGAGCTGTAACAAAATAGAAACAAAACTGAAAAATCACAACAAAATTATTCTAAACATATCTATGAGATTCCAACAAAACTGAAGCGATCGGAAAGCTTCTAAACATATCTAGGGGAGCGCATTGCGAATCTGTACAGAAGTGTCGAAACTGAACAATACTTATCCCCGACAGGTTTCATTAAGTATTATGAATTGTAATGCTTGGGTTGTTGCACCATTCCAGTCCACTCTTTCTTACACATGCAGATCTATTTAGCATATATAGCCAAACCAAAGCAAGACGTGAAGGCCAATTGGGAGCTATTTAACCTTTGCCTAGGCAATGTGACAAACATTGGGTGTGGTAGAGCATAATCCAATTCAAAGCAATTATTATTGCCAACCAATAAGTGTTACCGAACAAATACCAAGAGGTGAAGATAGAAAGAAAAAGAAAAAAAAGGGAGTAAGTGACACAAAGAAAAGGTAAGTATGTACTGCACATAGTTAAATAAGCATATGCTAAGAAGCTCGATTTCATACCATTTTAAATCGATGAACTGAAAACCGTGTATTTTTTTTTTTTAAAAAAGTAGCTTTGAATTAGAAGCCTTTCTCGACACCGAGTATCTTTATGCCATCTACACACATATAAAACCTGATCCGAACAGAGGAAACAAAGAAAAAAACATATAGGAAGCATTTTACGTAACCTTAGCGCCCTGCTCTAAATTCATCCATGCAAGAAATCTGTTGAACTTGTGCTACAACATGGTCCCGAACAATACTTTAAAAAATTGGATAGAAAACAAAAATAGGAGCATGAAAATATATGGATCTAACTATATTCTAGGTGGTATAGGCAGCACAATAGCTAACTTCAAGAAATGTGTGGACTATTTGCCTTTGTATGCTGAGTGGCGGACATTTATTTGTTTAGCGCAACACAACTACACAAGACTGCATATTCAGCTGGCCTCAAGCTGAACATAAGGAAAACATATGAATTATTTGAATGAAAGACAAGAAAGTGACAAAAGAAATCGAAAGTATATAATTACTTAACAATACAAAGTGCAATCCTCTATCATATAGGTAGCAAGGAAATGCACCGAGGTCCATTGGAAAAGAATTACACTATGAACAGTTAGTGAACCGACTATACCATTTATTAATTGGCAAAGACAAGGCTATTTCAATAAACACGGTGTCATGTAGCAATTTAACAGTGAAAGACTGAAAGAGAGGAAAAAAGGGCTCGGCATCACCTTCGTTAAATAGTTGCAGAGACTGAAAGCGAGAAAAAAAGAGGGCTCGGCATCGCCTTTGTTCAATCATAGAAACTAAACCTCCCTTATACTCGCACAATTTAGTCATCCTAAGAGCATCTCCAATGGTTCCCAAAAAGATAATCGGTAAATGACTGAATTTTCCAAGTGGATAAAAGAAGTTGAGAGCAATCTTTATCAATCTTACCAAAAAGTACCAATGAAAAGTGGGTTTTCAAAACTACCGGTGATGCTGTAATGTTTGTGGCCCGGTTGTCACATATCCAAATGACCTTCGTAGGCACAACAAAAAACCGAAAAGAATGATTAAATAGGCTTTACAATGGGAGGGGTTAGCTCTAATTAGAAGCTTCGAGGTACCTTGACCGCTCAATGGTATGCAATTCGTAAAAGGCGTAACATCATTGCCCTTCACCAACACTCCACAACAAAGCAAATGAAGATAGTGAACCGACTATACCATTTATTAATTGGCAAAGACAAGGCTATTTCAATAGCTAGACACGGTGTCATGTAGCAATTTGACAAAGATATTTAAAATTTTGAAGCATAGAATAGATGCAAAGACCGAAAAAGAGGGGAAAAAAAGGGCTCGGCATCACCTTTGTTAAATAGTTGCGTAAACCGAAAAGCGAGAAAGAAAAGAGGGCTCAAAGATCACCTTTGTTCAATCATAGAAACTAAACCTCCCTTATATCGCACAATTTAGTCATCCTAAGAGCATCTCCAATGGTCCCCAAAAAAGATAATCGGTAAATGACCGAGTTTTCCAAGTGGATAAAAGAAGTTGAGAGCAATCTTTATCAATCTTACTAAAAAGTACAAATCAAAAGTGGGTTTTGAAAACTATTGAGATGCTCTAATGTTTGTGGCCTGGTTGTCACATATCCAAATGACCTTCTTAGGCACAACAAAAAACTGAAAGGATGATTAAATAGGCATTAGAATGGGAGGGGTTAGCTCTAATTAGAAGCTTCGAGGTACTTTGCTCAATGGTATGCAATTCAAAAAAGGTAGAACATCATTGCCCTTCACCAACATTCCACAACAAAGCAGATCAAGGCACACAAAACAACATGTTTAGGTAAGAAACACAAATAACAGCCATCAATGCATATGTCCACTGTCTCAATTGTTGCCTCGTGCACGAAAAACGTAAATAACAGGCATCATTGCATATGTCCACCGCCTCGCTTGTAGTGTAGTATCTTACAATAATAATAACCATCATCGCATTTGTCCAATGCCTCGATGAAGACATCATTGCATATGTCCGTAAACATAGAGATTCAAGATCGGCTTTTCACCCGGATGGGACGTAAGTCGAGGCAAATACTTCGCGTAACAAAGAAAAGCGGGTTATATATACGAAGGAACCGTCAAGCCGGTGGCTCGCGGTGAATCTGAGGAGCACAGAGAGAGAGAGCCGGTAAAAAGCCATGGCAAGGCAGTAGAAGCTTCGATTCAAGAAGCTGGCTCCACAAATCATAGCCGCCCAAAGCGATATCGCACGGCCCGGGCTTCTTCGACCGACGTGGATATGGCTCATGGCGAGGAAGCCATTCACATTTCTATCGCTTTAAAGAAAGAAATAGTAATTCAACATGCATAAAAGAGACACATGCTAAATTTATACACAGGAATATATATGCTCTCATTAAAATTGCAGTCACTGTAAATATAGACAAATGCCCATATTTATATTGGAATCATCATAGACATGGACAAATGCTCAAATTAAATTTGCAACAATCATCGACCGACATATGCTCGCACAAAATTTGAAACAATCATAGACCCGACATATGCTCGGACTAAATTTGGCAAAGATGATAGAGTTGGACAAATGATTAGAGGGGAAAAGAGAGGGAAGCAAAAGCACAAGAAAAGGGAAGCAAAAGCACAAAAAAATCGAAAGTGAGGGTGAGCTAGGGTTTGGAAATCAATACGATACGGAGGTAGAAGGAGGAGGTCGCAGCTCTAGGGAGCCGGCAGCAAAGACCCGACGCCCGGCCGCCGGGAAGGTCCATGGTGGAGGGTAGCCATGGCTACGGCCGTCCATGGGATCACCGTAAGCGCGTAGCGAAGCACAGTCCGGTCTATACCGGCCGAATCAAGGGAAGAGGAAAAAGAAAGGATCGAGATAGGAGAGCGGACAAACCTAGGGTCAAGAACGAAGATCGATGACGAGGTCAACGACGAAGAAGCAAAGCTTCGACGACGCCGAGGACAATGGAACCGCGACCGACCCGAGTCCGTAACGCCGGCGAGACAAGGCCGGAAGGCGACGACGAGGATGTCGGGCGCAGCCCCCTTCCGTAATGCCGACGAGGTCGGCACGCCGGAGGGGACGCGAGACGGGCGCCGACAGAACCGCCGAGATCCGCGGGCGCAGTGCTGAAGAGGACGAGCGGCGACGGCAGGAGAGGAAGTACGGGGAAAAGAGGAGCGGAGCGAAGCGAGGCAGCTGCAGCGGGGGAGGGATCGGGTAAAGAAGGCAAGGATGTCCGACCGATTGGGCGTAAAACCGAGGCCGAACAGTGGAAGCCAACCATATATTGGAACAGAGGCAGCTTCTGCCGATTCTATAGTGAAGCCAGGGAAAGGAGAGAGGGAGCCGGAATGGAGACGCAGGAAACGACGAGAAGCCAAACATTAAGAAGCTGCTTTGCACTAATCAACATCATCAATCACGAAATCAAAGGCCACCAAAAATTAAGGGTGACGTGGCCAGGTTGGTTAACGCAGGAGCTATTCCAAAACATACCGTTTTAATAATAGGAGTATATATATAGTAGACTAGTCATCGGTGTTGATCTAGCTTAAGCATGCAAAATGTTGGTGCAGATCATCCATAAGTGTTGATGCATCATTCATTTATCATGAGTGTGCTCTAAATCTTCAGCCACTAGTAGTTCAGATCTTTGGACTCAGGATTATTATTTGGCTATACCTCTATCAAACTCTGCCAATATATATCACAAATAAAGCATCCGGAATCGGCCATGGCAATGGGCAAAGAGAAAATGTTGCGTGGCGTCCTGTCGTCCACTGCGTCTTCCATTTCGAAAGCCGTTGGTGGCTTCTTCTGGTATGGCGCTGGACAGACCAGTTGGCACCGAGCCGGCACACTGCACGCACCCCGCGCCCACAGCTTCTAACCCACGTCAAAACCTATCGACCATGTTGTAAAACACACGGACTCTGTCCTGGAAGGAAAGGAGAAGATGAATCATAATCCTAGTCCGTTTATATGTGGGCTCTTACCGAAACTCTAAGATCTTGGCAGGACTATATATATGTGGGAGCTCTATGTTGTAATCACTAATATTCAGAAGAATAAAGAATAATCTCCCTATATCTTGTGTCTATGTGTTCTACTTTCATCTACTATGTTGATCATGAGAGACGGAGAGGGGAAGGTTCTAACCGCTGGCAACATGTTTTATAATACGTTATCAGCACGACAAGCTCTTCGTCGACATTGCCGTTGAAGCCGCCGCCGATCTTCGGCATCGACGCTCGTGCCGACGTCCCGCCGCAACTACTTCGACGACGTCGACATCCCCGACATTGTTTGCGGAACGGATCTGCTACCTCTACCTACTACTAATCTGCACTGCATCGACTCATCGTCACGCCGGCAGGTCCCCACGGCCTAGCCGAACTGTCCTACGCGACAGCCTTCGCTTCTTCTCGAATTCAAGAAACAAAGGTACGAAAAAATCACATCTCGCAGATTGCGTTTGTGTTTATCCAGCCCATCTAGTTGGATTTTTTTAGCGTACATGCAGTACGTATAGATTTGTACATGAAGTACAGACACACATGCAGTAAGTACGTGCATGTAATGTTGCATATATGATATACACGAGTTACGTTTAGGGTTAATAATTAAAAAAAAAAAGAGCATGAAGTCTCTTGACACGTACGTGCTCTGGATCTTTCCCGTTCGGTGCTTGCATGCACATATATAAAAGTGCTACACGGCATTTAGCACACGTTCGCACCTACACGTGTGACGTCCACGACTTCATGGACTAACGAGGAACTTATATCAGCTCGAAGCTGTGACACTTCCATCCCCAAAATCGGTTGGCTCGTCATAAATCTCACAGATGTTTGCGGCCAGCATGCCCCAAAATAAGCACTATTGGCAATTGGCATACACGATTGTTGGCTTGAATACCATGGTCGTTTCAATCGCGCGGATTGCATGTCGCATGAAGTTGATGCCATACGCCGCCATGCCGACGGCTCGCTGATAATCATAGCCCATGCCATCAGGCGTCTTGGATCTGTGTTAGCCTTGTAGCAACTAACAAGCACGCCTTTTGTCCCCCGTGCATTACACCAGCTCGGCGCGCCACGACAACATTGTGCTCAACGAGACAGCCCACATGCATATACCGCCTCGCCAGCACGCCGCTTGCCACGCCGACGCTCCAAAAGATACGGTCGGCTAGAAAAATCTAGAAAATAAGAAAGGACTCGTATTAATCTGAAACCTTTACTGAATCCAGAAGATCTTAATATATTCTTGCAGATTATGTCCTGTACCTTCCGAAATTATAAATTTCGGTGTTTTTGAATAAAACTTATGGAAAACTTCAGTTTTTACCGTAGTTTTCTCAAGATTTAACCCTAGACCCTCTCGTGTACACATATTTACCGTATATTCTTGTATAAGAGATTGTATGCATCATTGATATCTACTTTAATTGTCATTAGCTAGTACAACTTGTGATGAATTGTTATGATTTATATACCATGGAATTGCAAGGATAAATCTTGAGTGATTATACTAGAAATATGGTATAATATATATGGGCTCTCCTGAATCTTGCGTAATATCTTGAGTGATTATACTAGAAATATGGTATAATATATATGGGCTCTCTCGAATCTTGCGGACCTTAGACTTACCACACCCGAGAGACTCATATTTATTTTTCCTAGCATAGAAATATATTTTTGGATGAATGAATGTTTGGTATAAATTTAGAAAATTTGCATATACCATAATCCTGAAAAATGCTAGGATGCTTCTAAAAATATTTTGAGTAACCATCCACTACCTTTTGCATCTCACTACTTGTTTACACGAAGTAAATTAACCTATATACACATGATTTATCTATAATGATATATGCATACCTTCACGAAGAAGGAACATCCTGAATTTGTCCCGAATGACAAATACCATGGCTACTGTTAAATCCTAGTTGGATGTTCCGCGCCACTGAAGTGGGAGTGGGTCTCATATTACTATCAAGAATTAGTATGTCGCCATGATATATCCCAATGGTCTTACGAGAGTCATTGCATGACAAATTCTAGAAGAATATTCTACATTATGGTTGCATGATGCTAGAAATAACGAAAATTGAATTTTCAAGCTATATGACCATATGGGATATAATGTTGCTCTATAAACAAAAGCATTAAGCTTGAAGCTTGAATAATAAAAGTCATAGAAGACGAGATGATAAATAAGACTTTGTCTAATTCCGGAAGAAATGTTTCTTGAATAGAAGATCAAGGGCATTGAAGTAGTACAAGAAGTATCCAACATCATCTAGAATTACTCAATATGAGGTACAAATTGAGTTAGAATTTTTGGATAGCAAGAATCAGATACGTAATCTTGCATATATTACTCCTAGAAGGATCGAGCAAGCATGAAGTCGCTAGATGTCAAGCATTGAAGCTAAGACATGTGAGACCGGATAGAAATTATAATATTTGAAGTTTATCTTGTAGAACTTTAAATCATGTGCTTATAGATTTATTATTTTCCTGAAGTATATATCGATAGTAGTGGTGGTGGTGGTGCATTAAGTATTGATTCCCGTTGAATTAAGTGTTTAATAGTCATTTTGTTAGCTTGAAGACTAATATATGAAGCATTTAATATTCTTAGTTGCAATTCTTATTATTACTTGAAGTAATATGTACAAACTTCTCATGGAATAAATTAGGTTTATATGTTTCACATATAAACAATTGCCTATTGCCCATCAAAATAAGTTTTGCTTTAATTTTATCTCGCAAAGAAGCCTTAATTAACCACGAAGGTTATAGTTTTTTGTGCAATACTACCAGGTAGGTAGAAGGGAAGATGAATTTCCAAGAAGCACATGAAAAATTGGACTAAGCATTTAATACTTCAACCCACAAAACTAGAAGATTTTGTCCTACCCTTATTCTCGATGTTGTACACCGAATAGTACATTAGATATGTGAATTTCATGCCATAACCAATAAATACTAGAAGTATGATTTGGATTCTATGAAGCATAGAAGTGATTGTTCATAGATGATGCATGAAGCAAATTATTACTTGAAGTAATTATGACATGAAAAGGGGGAGGAATTTTGGGTAAAGGCATAAGAAAATGTGGATAATATATAGGCATAGCCGTCCCTAAGTCGATCTTTAAGTGCATGTATCGGGACTTGAAGTTCCGCCCCGTCCCTTCCGCCGAAAGTTAACTTTCTCTACTGCACTAATTGCATGTAAGCTCGTAGTTTTGCATTTTGTTGTTATCTATTATGTTAGATCAATACTAACAAATCCACATTACACCTGCATGTGTATCTCATATTGAGTCGCAACTATCTTTACTCTTGCATGAATATTAGCATAACAAATATAGTTGTAGCTAGTAGCTATTTTTGCGCTTTTGCCTCATAATCAAATTGGCTAGCTAGCATGCTATATCCATATGGTTCCCGTTGAACTAAAGGGATGATTTGCTTTCGATGCATCGTATGCATAAGCAATAGATTGGTCTAGGCCAAGCGACCTAAGATCGTGGGGAGTGATTTTATCAAATTTTACTCAATGAAGACTAACCCATTTGATGGGATGAATAGCTGTTGAACTAAGTTGGTGGATAACACAATTATGATGATTTGGGATTTATGAAGAAAAGGCATCAAGGGATTTTTGCATTAATGGCAATTAGAAAATTCTAGAAGAAAATTCCATGTGAATTTGAATGTTGCGTATTTTATACATTTGAAGTGTATGATCCATTTTTTTGTATGAGTACTTGGATCAATGTTTTTGGCTATACAATTAAGAAGCTAGATAAATAGTTTTTTTTTTTTTGTAAACTATGATATGTGCAAATCGGGGGGAGAACATCCCCTCGAGTTTATAGGAATGTTGAACATTCTTAAATGCATTTTAAGTATTCTAGCTCACTCGTATAATGAATAATAACCCCATGTTTAAATATATGCTTGAATATTTCCCATAAAATTTAATCATAAGCATACATAAATGGGCCTCCACTTGTAGTTGGAGATATATGAATTTGAATTAAGCCCATGATAGGGGATATCTTTTGAAGTATGCTATTGATGATCTAATATTGGCATTAGGGGAGAGAAAGCCTATATTTTGAATGCCAAATATTATTTCCATAGAAGGAAAATGATCTTAAGAGAAAATATTCCTTGAAGCTTGAAGCAGAATAGTACCACGCACTAAGTCATATAAGAGTTTGACTAATGCTCTTTGAAGCAGAGCATATGCCGATATTTTTTTGAAACGAGAGGAGTAACTTGAAGTTATAAACTAGAAGTTGTGTTTACTAGTAGTAAACTATGTATACTATCAAGCTAAATCTGTGGGAACGCCCGTGGGTTCTAGTTTAGTGTATACTTGTTAAATAGAAAGAAATGGAACTCCTCCATTCTCGTGAAGAGAATGCCTCACGAAGAAGGTTAAGCACCTCATGAAGAGGATCATCATGAAGATGAAGTCCAACACAATAAGTGCACCTCATTAGTGTTGGGTATGCAGAACAATATACCATCTCTTGTTTGAAAAATGATAGAGATAAAATATTCTCATATTGTGAGAGTATTAGGAGAAAGAAAATAATTGTCGACAACACTACCTCTTTAATTGCAAATATTTCTCTTATGAGAACCCGGATCCGAAAAACAAAGTCCATGGCAAAATCGCTTGCGCCGATTATATCGGGTCAATGAAGAAAGCAATTGAGGTTGAATCTCCTATTAAGAAGAAATAAATGTTCTGCTATATCTCCGCAAATGAAACAAATAAATATCGAATATGTATAATAAGTGGATTATGAAAATCCATATAATTCTTGAAGAATATAAATCGTAACTTGTAGAAATCTCATACTAAGTATTAAAGTCTAAGGTATATATATATTCTCGAATGAATATTCGAGTCTCAAGAAGAGCATGTCCTAGAAGGATTACAATCATTGATTGATTTTGTAGTGAATAATGCTATGTCATTGTGTATATCACACAACTCTCATGAAGTAGAGAATATATCTCATAGAAGAGAATTATTAGTTCACTAAGTATGAATGTACATCCTTGAAGGAATTAATCCATGAAGGATTTAGCAAATCAATTCTTGAATAAGCACCATTCATCCCCTCGAAGTGAATATAGACCCGAGAGAAAGAAAATGAGAAATCTTAAACACCGTGAAGATGTCATCCAAACACTTAGAAAGTGTATGAAAAGCTAGCAATATAGTGATGATATCCTCTATATACCATAGAAGGTATAAGAATAATGGTGGTTTTGGCAATTAAATTATCCCCTAAATGCCAAATACAAGGCTGGATTTTGTACAATCAAAATCTCAAAGATTTGTAGACACGCAATTTGAAAATCCACTAAGGATTAATATGAGTATCCAAACTCTAGTATAAGTTTTCTAGAAGATATTGAATATTAATTTATTTACCCCCATAATCCTCCTCAAAAGGATTAAATTATCTAGAAGGATAATATTTATTTGTTTTGCACAACTAATAGGTGGTCATTATGCATGAAGCATATTGCTCTTGTTTGTACCCATATAATTCATAGAAGAATTATGAGCCAACTTTTAAAATATATAGTATTGTGGTATTGCATACTATTATTTTGCACACGTTTATGAAACAAATAAGTGACTTGAACAATGAAGTTAACTCCTTTCTTTGCTTGCTCTTTGGCGGGGCTCGGGGTCGCCCATCTCGAAGCGACTTCTCCCTTCTCGTCTCTTCCGCCGCCCGTCCGGCCTCTCCCTCCTCTCCCCGCCGCGACTTCGTCGGCGGCGCAGTAGGGGAAGGGGTCCCCAGCTCCTAGTAGTAGTAGATCTAGTAGTTTACTTTGTGTATTGCCTTCATGGCGTTTTCCTCCGTGGTATTAGCTACTTGGTCTCCGCCGCCACCGTCATCGCCGTTGGCCTCTTGGGCTCCCTTCGCCGCCGTCGCCGAGGTTCAAGTTAGTCTAAATAAACTCCCTCCAACTCCATCGCCCTCTTCAAAGAACTTCTCCCCCGCCCCTCATCCACCTCCCGTTGCGGAGATCCCCGCCTTTGCTCTTGATCCGGCCGGAGTTGAGCTCGATTTGGCGGTTCTCGTCTCTGACGGGGTTTTCCCTTGGGGGATCTCGCTTTTAGAATCAGAACCCGTCGCACCACGGTGGTTGTTCCGGCGGCCTTGCTGCCTTCTCTCTCGCACGAGTTCTCTCGTTGTTGAACGCATCGAGGTTCGCCTCGTCTCCGTCTACCCCTCCCCCCTGATCCGAGCTTCTCCACCTCCGCCTCTCACTCCGCCTTTGGTCTTTGGTGGTTGTTCCGATATCATCGTCACCCTTATGGAAGCGACGATTCCGATGTGGTAGAACGCACCGAAGCACTTTCACCTCCTCCGCCTTCGCCATCCACTTAAAGCAACCTTCTTCTCGGGTGGATCTTTATGGCTTTTTTGCAGCTGTTCACCGTCGGTTGTTCCGACGAGCTTCGCCTTCCCTGAAGCGGCTTGGTGGCCCATCAACTACCTCCGGACGACGACGACACATCAATCCTTCGGGTCGACCGAACGGATTTCTTCGGCTCCGCCGCTACACCTTCAACCGTTGCGAAAGGCACGGTACTCCATCCGGTGCAAGCTCCCCCGAAGCCTCTGCGGCCCCCACCGGGCGATCTCTCCGTTGTCGAACACGCCGGTGATCCTTGTGGATCTTATCCGGTCCGAGGACCTTGTTGTAATTTCTTTTTACTTCGAGGGCCTCTTTGTAATATGGTTGCTTCAAAGGATAATATATGTGCTTGTTATAAAAAAAAAGTTTGGTTTTATGAGGGGGCATATTTTATTGAATCTGCCTTAAAGGTAAACCACTAGAGTTATAAAGATCAAGTAGATCATATTTGCTAAAACACTGAAGTTTATGCATAGATTATGAAGATCAATATCTATTCATGGAGAATAGAATATCCTGAAGAATATATGACCAAGAAGGTTAAACGTTGTACTCTTTTTCCCTATGTGAGTTTTTACTCGAAGGTTTCTCACACGAGGTTTTTAATGAGACAACATGTGCAATGCAATTAACGAATGCGATGTACTCTTTTCTCTAAGAACCGTTTTTTTCCACTGGGTTTTCGGATGGAGTTTTTGACGAGGCATATGCATATCATGGTAATCGTCCAAGGGGGAGTGTTGTAAAACACACGGACTCTGTCCTAGAAGGAAAGGAGAAGGATGAATTCTAATCCTAGTCCGTTTGTATGTGGGCTCTTACCGAAACTCTAAGATCTTGGCAGGACTATATATATGTGGGAGCTCTATGTTGTAATTACTAATATTTAGAAGAATAAAGAATAATCTCCCTACATCGTGTGTCTATGTGTTCTACTTTCATCTACTGTGTTGATCATGAGAGATGGAGAGGGGAAGATCCTAACCGCTGGCAACATGTTTTATAATAGACCTAACCCAACACAACCCAATCCGTCTGCAAAAACCGTCGGCCCAAAAGCGCCTTCCATTCCAGGCACGGATGAATGGCCAATCGTATGACCCGCTCGCGACACTATAAAAAGCAAGCACAACTGATCGCGCTTACCATCTCACCAGACACCAGCCAGGTAGCCACAGAACCCAGAGCAAAGCAAACTCTCACTATCCACTCACAGTCTCACACGAACATGTCCTCCGAAGCTTCGTGGAGGACGAGGGCGCCTTCAACTCCTCGGTGGACGGCCGGTTCGCTGGACGCCGACCACGACGGCCTGCTCACCTACGCTAAGATGGCCGGGAGCTCATGAGCCTCAGAGTCCTCGAGAAGCACTTCGGTGTGGACGGCGGTGAGTACGGTGGCGCCCGAGGAGCTCGGGGCGCTGTACCGCAGCCTGTTCGCGGTTCGAGTAGGGACAACAGCGGCAAGGTTGACAGGCAGGAATTCTGGGCGGAGATGAAGGAGGTGATGCTTGCTGTTGCCAACGGGCTGGGCTTCGTCCCCTCGTGCAGATGGTCGTCGAGGAAGGCAGCTTCCGCAAGGTCGCCGTCGACAGGGAGCTAGGCCAGCTCGCCAAAGCTGCCTGAAGTTCTTCACCGCAACTGCTACTTGCTGCTATTGGAGTTACATTATGTATTGAATTTTGATGTGCTTCGTGCTATTCATTACCACCATTTTTAAATTGAATTACAGTATTTGTACTTATTCATGTAGCAAGTACTGCATACTGCTTGTTGTATGATCACGGAAAGATTTAATACGAGCAAATATACAAATTTCTAATAGTATTTTTTGTTGTTGGTACGAACGGCATGTTCTATGTCCTGATTTTAGTTGAGATTCAATAAAAAACTACGTGATGGCAAGAAGCAGTCATTTGTTGAGAATTCACACCTCTTCATATCTTTGGGCATTGTTGAGGTTTGCTTTTGAGATTTGATTTGGCAGGACAACCGTGTTGACCTCGGTCGTACACGCCCACCGGAGCCGTCGCTACCACGCTGCTGCCGATCTTGGCGTCCGACCACGCCGACCTCACCAGGATGTTGCCGCGCGTAGCGTTCTGTGAGGTTGAGCGTGTACCTCGAGCTGGAGACGGCAAAGGTGGCCACCAGCAGGTTGCGCCGCTGCCTGCCCAGCATGGTGATTGGTGAGCCCATGCAGGTTGTATAGAACTTAAGGAGTGCGTGATACATGAGCAGGTACTTGAGCTGGTCCTTGGTGTACGTTGTCTTCTTCCGTGCGGCGATGGCCGAGTCTTTGGGGACAAATACGTAAGGTGATGCCAAATTTGGTGTTGTTCACCGGCCTGATCCTCGAATTTGCACAACAATATTGTCCGTATTTTCAATATGCTTAGGAAAGAAGGTTATAATAATGTGAACTCTGAAAGGGCACCTTTTATATAGACTACAACTTGTGGGACATGTATACACCATGTACAATACCATCTTCAAGTGTAAGGCCATCGAAGCCTAACATTTGGTTCGCGAGTAATTCAACGGTGCTATATTGGGAAGGCCATAGCTTTTCTGATTGAAGTGTGATTGAGACTCATGAGTACTTTATAACAAGCTTATTTGATCATCTTTCAAATAGATCTAATCTCACCTCAATATCATATCCTCAGCAAGGCCTCCAAATCATCACTCTTGAGTCACTTTTATGGCATCTTGGGGCTTGCAATCGCCTTTGGAACCCTAAACCAAGTTGGAGCATGCCTCAACCAAGTGAAGAACACTCCCAAGAAAGCGCTCTAAGACGTCCTCTCCTGGACAGCCAAGTTGGAGGGTCTAATTTATATCATCACTAGTTCACTACCACATATCACTTACAAATACATCATGCCAGATTTGGCTCCAGCAGTGGCAGTGGACCCGGCAGTGACATGTGATTGAAAAATCATCTCAAACTGTTAATCATCTCATATCTGATTTGATAACTTATATTAAATATTAGACTTGTAAATCATCTTAAATTAAAAAATCGTCAACTACAAAGTTTTAGATCTCTTTAAACTCTATAATTTTAATATAAAGTTTATCTTGATATGATCTCATATGAAAAAGTTATTTTTTTTGCAAAAGTGCCTATTGCTGGCAGTTCAAACTACGACCTGACAGTGGACCTATCACCGAAGCCACGGGCAGTGATGGTACACAACCTATCACCAGGGCCGTACCTAGGATTTGGAGGCCCCGAACAAATTCATGATGGGGCCCTAAATTTCAAGAAATCAAAGCATGCTTTCACTTAATTATAAAGTTTCAAATTTATATGGGTCTTGCACTACTAGATACAAATCAAATCTTAATGCTAAAAGAGTAAAAACTAGTACACAAGTAATTAGCACCATAGCAGCTAGCACAAATGGACTAGTAGTAGCTGTAAATTCGAGGCCCTCCGATTTTGGAGGCCCCGAACGGTTGCACACTTCGCACCTGCTAATCGCCGCCCTGCTATCACTACCGGTTGTCCTATAACTGTCGGTTAAAACCATAAACCACCAGTGTTTTTCTGTCACCATCAGTTCAAAAAGCAATCGACAGTGATGAACTTTTTTGGTGTAGTGCATGTTCGAATTCACCACTAACTCTAGTAGAGTCCACACTAAAATCATCGCTTAGATTGCATACAAACTCTGTTTTTTATGTTATACATATGCACGGAAAGCTAAGGAGATAAGCTTTCCAACAACCAAGGTCCCACGTAAAATATTATGAGCTTTGTTGTGATACTTCTAAATGACTACCAAAGTTTATATGGTTAAAATCGTGTAAAAACTAGGGTTTCAACAGCAAGCGCACGGTCGCCGCCGGGGCGGCGGCGGTCTTCCTTGCCTCCGATGGCCCTTTTGGGCTGCGCGAGGTGGAGGAGACTGCAGCCATTCCCCGGTCGGTGGTGGTAGTCCTAGCAGGTTTAGGTTTTGGTGTCTGACGACGGCGTCGAGGTGACGGCGTCTTCATGGAATAAAGTCCTCTCGTGCTTCTCCTCGCCTTTGGGGGTGCTCGCGCTCCAAGCAGCGTCGACGAGCACGTGGAGGTGGAGTCCGACTTCGCCGGCTCGCCTACAAGAGTCGGTCAGCGGGCGGCTTTTCGCCTCGTGGTGAGAACGGGTCGTCGACCTTGTGTTTCAAGGATGCGGAGGATGCTGCGGGCGTTGTGGAAGACAGGAGGATGGATCAAACTCGCAGCGGCCAGCGGTGGTCGTCAACGGCGAGCTTGCATCCAAGGTCGATGGAGATCAGGGAGTGGACCTGACCTATGGGCGTTCAGTAACAACTTCGCCGTCTGAGCGTTTGAGCGCCTACGGCGGTCCACATCAAAGCCGCCGTGGTGGTGGAGCTTCTTTTCGCCATGGGTTCGACTACGACATCCGAGTCGGGCGTTCTTCGGCGGCCGAAGTTTCGGTTTTGCATGTTGGTTTGGACGGTTGTCCTCCGTATCTTTTACGGTGTTCCTGTATTTGTACTCTTCTATCTTTCTTAATTAATATATAGGTACATTTTATCAAAAAAAAATCATCTATTCCTACCTAAAAGGTACTCCCTCCGTCCACAAAAACATGCAATTATGGGATCCGTGCTGGTCAAATTAGTTCAAGTTTGACCAAGATTATAGTAAATAGTATTAGCATTTATGTCTCCAAATAAATTTATTGTGAAAATATATTCTATTACTAATCTAGTGGTACTTATTTTATATCAAGAATGTTAGTACTTTTTTATACAACTTCGGTCAAAGTTCGCACTGTTTGACTCTTAATAAGCGAGAATTGCATGTTTTTGTGGACAGATGGAGCAATCGTGGAAATATATATTTACTAAATTTTAAATTTAGTAAAATAGGATAAATAAGAAAAGTTTTAGATATAAAAATCTTTTTTTCCAGATCTAATTGATGCATGCGTGATCTATTTGATATGGTAAATCTTTTTATGTTGCAACATTGGATATGTGATAATTTCATTAGCATAAATGCCATGACAACTATGTATGTGACATAATTTGATTAGCAAAGTACAAGAAAATGAGTACAAGATGTGTGAAAACATACAGCGGTCTGGTACAAATAAAAATATTTGGGAGCTACAATAAAAGAACATGATTGATCAAAAAAGTTGCATAAAAACAAAACAAGCATCGCTACAGTTATAGTATTGCACACCCTTATACTTTGTAGTGACCTTCTCATATTTCATGGCCTTGGCATCAAGCCAAAAGCTGATGATGTCTTTGCTGGCTGCCAACTCAATATCGCGGATCACCTCTCCCATGGCCACCGGACGCGCCAGAGAGGCTTTGCAAGCTAGGGTGTTTAAGGTGTTAGCTGTTGCTATATGCAAACGTAGTTCCTTAGGATGGATTTTGTGGACTGTCTTACCAAGTTAGGTGGCTTGGCATGGTATTTTGGTTTTTGTATGGCATCCTGGGCATATTGGTAGTAGGAGTATACTCCCTCCGTCCTAAGATATAAAGCGTAACTATTTTTTATTCATGTCCCATGATATAAGGCGTGCTCTCTCTAGAGGCACATATATCGATACAGTAGTACTAGTGTTGAGAGAGAAAATTAAATGTGTTACTTGGTCTTTGAACCCGAGGTAGTTACGCCTTATATTTTGGGACGGAGAGAGTATATAGTAGTCACTGATGTTGATCTAGCTTATAGGCATGCAAAATGTTGGTGCAGATCATCCATAACTGATGATGCATCATTCATTTATCATGAGTGTGCTCATCTTCAGCCACCAGTAGTTCGGATGGCACAATCCACATTGTAGGGGAGAACGGGAGGATCTTTGGACTCGGATTATTTTTCTTTGGAGAATGACTCGGATTAGTATTTGGCTATACGTCTATCAAACTTTGCCTATATATATCACAAATAAAAGCACCGGGAATCGACCATCGCAAAGAGCAAATGTCGTCTGGTGTCCTGTCGTCAACTGTAAGCAGCGAACGTCTTCCATTTCGTAAGCCGTTGGTGGCTTCTTCTAGCTTGGTGCTGGACAGACTAACTGGCAACGACCCGGCACACGCATGTCCAGTCCACTGGCCGCAGCCTGCACGAACCGGCACGCCCACAGTACCTCGTCGGCCCGACCCAAGCCAACCCGTCAACAAAACCATCGGCCCAAACGCACCATACGGCCTCCACTGCACTCCCGACCTGGCGAGCCTACAGCAGCCGTCCTTCGCATGTCGTCTCCACGGTGGGCGGCCGCGGCAAATGGGCAACCCCACGGTGGCGGCGGACGAGCGGGCCTGGTGGGCGATAACGATAAGAACAGAGACGAGTAACGCACACGGGAGATGACGAGGAGCTGCTCAGACAGTGAAAGTACTATGATACCCTTGGGATTAAATTTTGAAATTGGTTCCTACTCGCATATTATAGGTTACAGCCCACAACTTAAGTTCCTCTATATTGGCTCTTCTCATTTTATAACCATTAGGCCAGTCTCAATGGGGTTTTCATATCCCTATTTTCAAGACATGAAATTGTGCATGAAACATGCTTCCTCAATGCAAAGTTTCATCTGACTATTTCATATGTTACATGTAGCATTTAATTTATTTAACTAGCTTTGTTTCACCGTGATCAAGTATGCCATATAAACTGTGTAGCCGCTAGGATCTGCAGTTGGGCCAGCTGCTCGCCTCCGCGTCGGCCGTGCTCGCGCCGGCCGCGTCGTGCTCGCCTCCGCGCCGCCTAGACGTCGAGCACCAGAGGCACCGCACACCGCTGTAGATGTCTTGAAGGAGTCATACCTTTTTTAATTATTTTTTTGTTCTTATTCTGCCTTATCTTCTTCCCAACCTTTGCCTCCCCACGCACGCTCGCACGCAAGCACCATGCGCAGCTCGACAGTCCTTTTCCATGCTCGCCTAGGCCATGGCCTCCCCCACCCTCACACGCGCCATTGCTGCGGCTCGTCGGACCTCGCCCACGCATGCAAGCGCCATAGCTGGAGCTGCGCCGGAGCTCCACCGCCGACCCGTAGTTTTCCGTCGCCATGCCCACGCCGACCACGCCGCAGAGCCCGCCGAAGCTGGGGAGGCGCCGCGGCCTCCGCGACCGCGATTTGGGGCTGAGCTCGCGGCGGGAGCCAGACCGCCTCCGCGCCGCCGCGCCAGCCCACGCCGTTCGCCTCGGGTGCCAGCTGCGCCCTCCTCCCGTCCCGCAGCACGCTCATTCGCCTCGGTGCGGCCGCCTGCCGCCGTCCGGCAGGCGGCAGCGTGCTTGCCTGCCGCGCCCGTGCTTGTTCAAGTCCGCGCCCGCTGCGCCGCCTCCCTCGCCGTCTGCCTGTCGGCGCTGCGTCGTCCGCCTCCACGCCGTGGTGCCGGGAAGGGGGGTTTTATTTTTTTGCCACAGATTTGCCACTCTTATGGACACTCTTATTTATTTGCCACTCAAACCCCACATGTCAGTGACTGAGATGGTCCCACTTGTCATTGACACATAGCAGGTTTGCATCCGTAAGAGTGGCAAATAAATAAAAAATCCCCAGGAAGGAACACACGGCACACCGGATCGGATGAAACGAGAGGAACTCTATCAACGGGGGTTTCACGCGAATTCCAAGTCGTGGGAAACAGCACTCGTGCCTTGTTTAGATGGCAAATATTTGGATTCGAATGTCACATCGTACACTGTAGCACGTTTCGTTTGCTAGTGGTAAATATCATCCTACCATGGAGTAACTAGGCTCAAAAGAATCGTCTCGCAATGTACATCTAAACTGTGTAATTAGTTTTTTTTTTTACCTACAATTAATACTCCAAACATATGTCTTTTGGTGTATTTAATATGATGTGATGGAGGAAAAGTGAGAAAAAGGTTAGAAATTTTAGCCATCTAAACAAGGCCTCACTCGTTTCACCGGCCCTCTCTCTCCTCGTCATGCATGAAACCCCGTGCCCATTGAGATTGGCCTCAGATCTATTTAGATGGATGGCTCTAGTTTTTGTCGAACACCTTAAAATTTCTCAAAGAAAAAAAAGGGGCAAAGACTTCATTCTGACCGGTCCAGGGTTTGTCGGTCCGCACGGCCGCACTGTTCCTCCGCATGCTAAAAGTAGTACAGTAGTTTTTTTTTTTCTTTGAAACCTCTCGTCTGAGTACAGTTATAGAATCTGTTCATGCACAGAAACACACACCCACGCTACACACGCACACCACACACCACTTGTGCACTAGTAGACCTACAACTACACACGTATAACAATCGCGTCCTTCTTGAGATCACCGAGAGCATCCAAGGCTTCGAAGACGACGGGCACGTCATAATCCCATTGTGGCTTCACGCGAAAGAGAGGCTGCAGACATTATTTGGGGAAAAACCCCGGTGGGAAATCACGATCGGGCGAGGCTCGAACACGCGACCTGTGGCTTCCACAACCGAAAGCACACCAACCGAGCTACGGCTCGTTCCCCTACAGTAGTATTAATTAGCTTGTCTCTCGTATTGACAAGCGCAGCCGTTACCTTCCAAATTCCAAGTTTTGTCACCCTCTCCATCACATCAATTTTTAGACGCATGCATAGAGCATTAAATGTTGGTAAAAAAAAATAACTAATTGCACAGTTTGGTTGTAAATCACGAGACGAATCTTTTGAGCCTAGTTAGTCCATGATTGGACAATATTTACTAAATACAAACGAACGAGTTACTGTTCATCAAGTTGCAAAAACTTGCAAACTAAACGTGGCCCGGGTTTGCTTTGCATTGGTTTACGTGCCGCGCTCGGCTACGCGCTCCAACCAGGTCCGCTCCGACCTGACCGATGATGCGGCGGTGGCTCCCTGGCGCTCCTTCGTCATCAAAAAAGGAATGTAATAATTACACTTTGGGTTTGTTTAGAGCATCTCCAACAGTTTTACAAACATGGTTTGCATTCTTCAAATTTGCCAAAAACATAAAAAGTGATCTCCAACAGTTTTTGCAATTTGGATTGGCATTTTGGGCAACTTGGCATAAACCATCCTCAACTTGGCAAATATGCCAAGCTGGGAGGGACTTGGCAAATCCTCTCCTTACTTGCATGTTGCGTATTGACCACGAAAATAAAATCATCTCCCTACTTGCATGTTGCATATTGCCTTTTTGTTTTCTTTTTGCCAAACTAAATTTGCAAAACTATTGGAGAACCACAGTTTTTGACTTTGCATATATTTTTGTGACTTGGCAAATCACAACTTTTGCCAATTATATTTTGCAAAACTGTTGGAGATGCTCTTAGAGCACCAACTTTTCTCCAAACTTTCCAAAATTTCCATCATATCGAAGCATTAAATGCACCAAAAGACGCATGTCCGAGTATAAAATGTAGGTAAATAAAAAAAACTAATTGCATAGTTTAGATGTACATTGCGAGACGATTCTTTTGAGCCTAGTTACCCCATGGTAGGATAATGTTTACCACAAACAAATGAAACGTGCTACGTTGCTTTTTAGTTCGCTAAATGCTTTTTGGAGCCCAAAATTGGTGCTCTAAACACACCCTTTATTAAAAATGGCATGGCCGACCAGGGAGCTATTTGGTTGGAGGGACTTTTTTTTTTTTTTTTTTGTTATTGGGACTTAAAAAAGATCCCTTTTAGTTTCTAGAAAATCAAATAGGAAGAGACTTTTTACTAAAAGTCACTAGAAGTACCTCCTTAAGAGCCTTTTTTCTAAAAGTCCTATGACTAATTAATCAAATAGGGCCTATATTATGGCCTTATTGGCCGCTGCCTCCGAAAAAACGCCGCCAGGGGGCGCCCCGAGGTTGATCGCTTGTTTGACTACTCCCTCTCCCCGCTAGCGGCAAAGAACCAGCCAGAACCGGCAAGATGGCGGACTACGTGTATGGCCCCCGGGACGAACCCACTGTTGGGTGCCGGTCCCGTGAACATCCCGGACCCGGTGATCCGTGCCATGAACCGGCGAACGAGGACTACCGCCGCCGCCATCCCGGCGCTCACCAATGTCCTCCCCGAGGACGTCAATAAGATCTTCAAGACCACCACCAAGACACCCGTTCCCGATCCCGACGACGGGGACCGGGCGCTGGGAGAGCGCTGACCAACACGCCGTCGCCCGGGGGGCCGGCCGCCTCCTTCCTCATCGGGCGCTTCAGCTGGCGTGGATCGACCAACAGCAGCGCCGCTCGGCTTCGGCGTCGACGTGGTCGAGCGATCAGAGCCATGGCGCCGACCTCGACGCCGAACGCAAACTCCGGCCGTACACGCGACACACCATTAAGGCAATCGCCATCGCGGCACAACGAGACGGCCACCGGGCGTCACCAACGACCTCGCCGCGGCGCAAGCCGCCGACGCGCAGATGACCACCCGCGCCGCCGCCGGTGGACGGGCGTGTCGCCCATCCGCGCGATCGACTTCCACATGGACGAGTGGGGTGTTGATGTGGCGCCGACGGGTCGCAGAAGGCGCCGCCGATGCCGGCGACAGGGATGGGCATCGTGTGTGAAATTTTTCGCGAAAATATCACCGAAATTTCCGATATATCGCATTTTTCGAGGTCCGAAAAAATTTTATATCGGTCAAAAATTTTCGGCTAAATTCATATTTCACTCAAAAAATTACACCAAACCATCCTAAAATCTCCATATCCTCTAGTCCTAATAAAGACTTATTTTTTTCAAATCTATTTAATTTTCTCACTAACACATTCGATGATACTAGCATATTTGTGTTAGTTGCCCATCGTGAGCCCGTTGTATTATCACCGCACAACTTATGTGATATATTGTGTTGTTTCGCTCATGTTATATAAATTTGTAATGGAAGATGGATTTGAGAGTTTTTCTAGTAAGATAATGCCAAAATTTTTAAAACGCATTTTGAATTTGTTTAAATTTGGATCCGATATTTTCGAAATTTCCGAAATATCGCATTTATCGGCAAGTGCCGATATTTTTTTTCTACCGTAGAAAAAACCGAGGCTAGCAAGACGGCGAGGTCCGCGGCGCGTGTTCTTCGACTGGAAGGACTACCTTAGGTTCTACAAGATGGGCACGCGTCTGGCCGTACACGCCCTCCATCCAGCTGCTCTCACGGCCTTCGCACCCGCTGGACCTCATCTTCGAGGAAGGGCTCGACAATGTCATCAAGAGGCACAATCGCCTCGGCACAGCCACCAGGTTCAGTTCAGTTTCAGTGTTCTGTGTTTCTTGCATGCCTACCAGGTGTTCGATCGACTAATTGCGTGAATTAATGTGAAATGCAGGCTCGCCGTGGAGGCGTGGGGGCTCAAGAACTGCTGCCAGAAGGAGGAGTGGGTCAGCGACACAGTCACCGCCGTCGTCGTGCCGTCCTACGTCGACAGCGCAGACATCGTCAAGCACGCGGGAAGCGGTACAACCTCAGCCTCGGCCTCGGCCTCAACAAGGTCGCCGGGAAGGTCTTCAGGATCGGCCATCTCGGCAACCTCAACGAGGTATGTACGATCCCAGCTGCGCAATGTACTTTGCATTATTGACAATTTATAATCATTCATTGTAACATCTCTTTTATTGCCAAAAAAAAAAAAACATTTTGTTAGTTGCAACTGCTGGGATGCTTGAGCGGCGTGGAGATGGTGCTCAAGGACGTGGGGTACCCGGTGAAGCTCGGCAGCGGCGTGGCGGCCGCGGCGGCGTACCTGTCGAATTCCACGCCTCTGATCCCGTCCAGGATCTGAGAACAATGCAAGGGACGACAGCGCAAATAAGGACGGCCGGCGACGAGCGTGCAGCTTCGCGCTCTCTGCTGTCAGACTGCAGTAACGAAATGTTGGTTGTACTCTGTAAAGTTAATTTCCACACTCATCTCCGGTACATAGTACGTATAATTTTGTGAATATACAGCTTTAATTAGACATCAAATTAATCTCCGTATATAGACCTACTCAGTTTTAACTACAGTATATTTGCTCATACCCAAATAGGCAAATACCCAATCAACTCTGCTTCTTGCTATCTCGTAATCTTTTTTTTTTCTTCAGTCTGAATTGAAATCAGGACATAGAACATGCTATTCTAACTAACCAAAAATAAAGGTCTTACAAATTAATTTTCTTTTTTGAGTGAAACTGGAGGGACAGGAATGCCCCTACAGGATTTTATTAAAAAAAACAAGAGGTTCAAAGCGTCTTACAAATTAGTATATTGCTCGTATCAAGCGTTTGCGTGATCATAGAACAAGCTGTACTTACTACATGAATAAGTCTTACAACACCCTGTAGATGGTAGCCCCTCACCATATATCATTGTCGACTAAGCAATGTTTTATAAGAGCCTATCACTGTCGAACTTTGGAGCCTATCACTGTCGAACATTGGAGCCAACATTGCTTAGTCGACAATGATATATGGGAGGGGCTAACATTGCCTATGCTACAACCGATAGTAATGAGTATTAAAAAAAAAAAAAAGAAAAACAACCCGGGTTTGGATGTGTTGCTCGTCGCCACCGCTCCTTGAACGCTTTGTCGGCCCACTTGTGGCCCTTGCCCCGTGCCTGGGAGAAGACCAATGTGCCAATGCCCGCCAAAGGCCACGCTGGTCATCCAAACCCGCGTCGTGATGGGGAGATACTAGGAAGAGACTGGTAGAGAGAGGTGCTGGAGCCCGCGCCAACCGTCCAGCCCACGCGTACCCAGGTCTTTGATCAATTTTATTACACACTCCAATTCGCGAAATTTGTTGAATCCTATAAAAAATTCAACTTTCAAGTCTCAAATCTCAATTGTATTAGAAACATATCTCATGGTGGATGTCATCTACAATACCAATTAAATGCACTTTTAGAACATCTGTCGCCTGATTTAGGACAAAACTAAAACACACTTTGTATCGGAAGAAAGGGAATAGCATACATTGCAACATAACACATGTGGTATAACCTTACGAGAAGAGAACAAAATATACCATCGTTCCTCATTAAAAATATATGGTAACTTTAGATGTGTCCAACATCCAAGCATTCCCTAAGTTAGCGAGGCATACTAGATGACGCCACAAATTCTTGCTCCAAACTGTAGCACCCGTGAGGTCATTTGTAGTGGTGACTTTATAGCATTGCCAAGATCGATATGTTCATGTGGGTTTTGAGTTCCCGGGCACATGAAAGGTTCCATTTCTCCATCTTTTTCAACTAAAATATATGACTTCCTTAGCCTCTTCGTTCTTAGTAGTTGTAGTTTCATATCTACTTCTTTCATACTAGGTCTATGTCCTCCTTTAGATCTCAAGCATGACTCTATAAGTGAGGTAATATCATGAATCTCTTCTTGGTTGGTCTCTTGCACAACTTGTGGATCCATTATTTCCATGAGAGACCCTTCTTGGAGTCCTTAAATAAAGTAATGAGACAGGGCTTTGCTTTGCACCTAAGTTGTTGATGAAAATTGGTTTCTTCCTTGTCAAAAGTTCCACAAGTATCACCCCAAAACTATACACATCACTTTTCTCGGTTAGTTGACCAAGTATGATAATATTCGATCCAAATAACCAAATGTTCCTTGGACAATTGTCACCACATGTGTTTCATCAAGTGAAAGAGATCTTGAAGCACCAAAATCTGAGACCTTTGTTGTGAAGTTGTCATCTAAGAGTATATTGGAAGACTTCACATCTCTATGGAAAATTGGTATTTCGGCAAAATGAGTGTAGATAAGCAAGTGCTCCTCGCCGCTTCCATTGCAATCCTAATGCGATCATCCCATGATAGCAAGCATTTTTCTTCAATGTTTGAATGAAGAAGACCATACAGAGTGCCATTTGATATGAACTCATAAACTAGCAAGGGCACCTCATCTTCCAGCAACAACCATAAAGTTTCACTACATTACGATGAATGATTTGAGACAAAATTGCAACCTCATTGATAAACTGGTCTATTTCTCGTTTTGCTCGCTATTTTAGATTTTTTATGGCTACAATGCGCCGGGTCGACCGTAATCCCTTTATAAACCGTGCCATGCCCTCCATGACCTAGAACACGAGTAGTGTCAAAGTTGTTGGTTGCCTCTTCTAGTTCCTCTAATGTGAATATCTTTGTTTTAGATGCAACACTTTCATTCGAGATTAGTTGCTCCAAGAGTAGGCCTTGGTTTTTTTCTTGAAGTATGCTCTTCGTATTCTCCTTTGGATATCTTTCTTCCACTTACGAATGAGTACAATGGCACCTAGTGTAAAACTTATGAAGCCAAGGCCACATGCAAGCCCAATTGCAACTCCTACATTCATTAAATGTGAACATGAATATTTTGGAAATTTTAAATTTTGATGGACAAATGCATGACTCACCGAGAATTAAATTACGCTGCTTAGTTGACATGACACATTTTTGTTTATTTGTATCATACTCTTTTCCGTGAGAGCAGCTTGTACAGTTGAAGCCTCCATCAAAATTGTGGCATATCCCATTGCATTTATTTGGAATAGAGCACTCATCAATATCTGTATCAGTAAGATGATTGTATGTCGGTAGTGCAAGTAAATGCATTCTCACATTTACTGATATTTCATAGAAAAAGTAATGTGATCTGTGATCATGAAGAACCTTCGGTGGTGAAAGTAGTACCATGACCTTTCATAAACATATATTAGTGTAGAAATGTAATTTACATAAAGTAAGATGTATGTTGTAGTGTTTTATTGCATCCGAAAGTAAAGAGAAACTTAATACTAGTGGCTTAATATTATTTCTTTGAGATCCTATATTAACCCTCACAAGACTCTCTAGAAAAGGACACCAAATCTAGAATTTATAAACATCCAACCATTAGGCTAGACTTAACGTACTTCACCACTGTTGAGACATAGTCAATCTACCACTTCTTCCTAAAAGATACTCCCTCCGTCCATTTATCTTCTTCGTCTAAGCAAAAAAATTTTTCCAACAATCTCCTTGGTCTAAAGTGGTCCACAATGTGTGTGACTCCTGCCTAAAATTAAAATTGGCTGTATGCGAGCGTTTGTGGCTGGTCCTTGGCTGCATGCAGGCATGCACATTAATTAGATCACAAATTTATTGCAAAGGACGTGGTCCATGAGTGTTTCTTGGTCTGTGTGCACAATGCTTAAACGAAGGAGATTGATGGACGGAGGGAGTAAGGGCGTCCCCAACAGTGTACAAGTCAGCTAGCTAGGAGAGGAATGAGCCAATGAGAAGGAGAGAGAGACGGCAAATCCACAGCGCTAGCGCTTGAAGAATCGCTAGCTCGCACGTTCCACGAGAACTTCCTGAGTCTATGACACTTCTTCCACCATCCAGCTTTTGTATTTTTTAATTATTATCAGGTAACACATCAGCTAGCGATTTACTTTCTCCATTGCGGACGCCCTAATAAAGTAAACCTTTTGCATATAAATTACACACCCCTAGCACTATTTAAGAAATCATAATTTAAAAAATTGGATTTTCATATTTATTAACCTTATGTGTTATTATTGAAAATAAACTAAATAACCCATTTCAACTACATACAAACTACATGCCCACGTTATTATAAAAATATAATATAATATAAAGGATCCTCAATATAATACCCATTTCAACAACTGTAGTTTGTAATAAAATATTATAAAAAGTTTTGCAACAATTAAGGAAGATTGATAAGCACATGGGCTACAAGCATATGTATAACTCAAGCTAACACTGTAGCTATAGAAATCTATGAATATTGATGGAAACTATATATATATAGCAATTCATGACTAAAGTGTGCCACAAATTCACAATCCGATAAAGACTACGGAGTGTATGAACACACACCCATTGTGTTATAAAATAAATAGAAAGAGCACCCATAGATAGTTTATTTTGATTAGTCACGTAGCTCCAAATTTTATATCTAAAGACTTGTAATACTGATGTCTCTTAAAATCGACCATGTGTAGTAGCACATATCGATAGATTAGTATTTGAGAGAAATAAGGAACTTAGCGAAAAACACATTTAAGAGAGAAATATGACCTGTACAATTATTTTGAAGGTATGGATTCCCTTGGAAGCCTTGAGAACACTTGCGGCGGTATCCATCACGTGCTTTCCCTCGCGTGACATTTTCGCGCGGCTGGTGTCACCGATGCGGGCATATGTAGCATTATTTTGCTTAGCTTCCTGGCAAGTTAAATTTGCTTTCGACCCATTTTATTATTATATCCTCTTGAGAGAAATCGAAATTATCATCCACAATCTCCCCGATAGATACCGGTGATCAACAAAGTCGGTGATGACTATCCTCTCCATATGGTTGGATGTGTCATTCAAAGATGTTTGTAACCACTAGAAGTCCATCATCAAGTGATAAACTGGTCACACGATACTTTGTCGCGTACCCTCGATCAAGAAGAGTAGTGCCGTTACTTTGTACGGTTGAGTTGCGAGGCTATCATTTGCGAGAAAAACCTTCTTCAATCCCAAAAAGGGAATGGAATGGTCATGTTTCCACATGATCTTGTATGCAGTTCTCTTTGGGCGCCTTTGATTGTAATCTGTTTCATGTCGGATAAAGTGAGGAATTAATTAGGGTTAATCTAAGCAAACCCCCGCTTTTGTTTTTTATATGTGGTATTAGTTTTGTTCGAAGTCAAACATTTTTTTTTTCAAAAAAAATGTATAGGTTATTAACATCATCAAGTTTAGGTGCTTTATATTCACTATAAAAATGTTTTTATGATACATAATTCATATATTGTGAAACTGCACGGATTTAATTATAAAATTGATGATGATCAAAGTAGGCATATGTTGATAGGAAGAAACAACCCAGGTAAAGGTATTTGATATAGGGATCAAAACATTATTTTTTGAATACATGACACATATGCTGCGAAATTCATGGTGTGTGAGGTCAATTTAGTAGACTTGGCTTTCACGGTGGCCGCGATGAGCCCCTCCCCTCCCCTCCCCCTCCCGAACCCCCTCACCGGCCGCCACCACCGACTGCCGCGAGCCACCGCTCCGGCCGGCGTGCTAACCCCCTAGCCTCCCCGGCGAGCAAGGTAAGTCCCTCTCTCCCATGGCACGCCCCTTCTTCCCCGGCCTCCGTTGGCGGTCGAAGGCGAAGATGGGCGAGGGCCGCGTCGGCGGCTCGACGACGAGTCCGTGGACATGCGACCACCGCTCGGCTACCTCTGGGGCGGTTGCGGGCATCCATCTCCGACAGCGGGCGCGCGGGTCTTAAATCCTCTCCCTCCCCACGCTGGGGCGGGTGCGGCGTGCTCCACCGGCCCCGGGGCCGGGCTCGGTGTTGAGTCCCCGCCGCTCAGCCGGGCGGCGCGGGAGCCTCGTGGGGACCACGGGCGGCGGCGGATCTTCCTCGGCGGTCGCCAGCGCGCACGGCGGGCTGCCTCGGCGGCGCGAGCCCTCACCTCCGCAAGCGGCGCACGGTTATGCGGCTTCCGCGCCGACGGCTCCCCAAGCCGCGGCGGGCGCCAGTGCTCCACCGCCCCCGGGCGGGCTCGGTGTCGAGACCGCGTCTCTCCAACGGGGCGCGCGGGAACCTCAAAGGCGCACGGGCGGCGCAGATCCTCCTCGATGGCGCGCCGCACGCCCGGCGGGAAGCGAGCCTCTCCGGTGGCGCTCCTAGCGTCGGGCGCGTCGGCGCAAACACCACCAACCCTAACGCTTAAGCCGGAAGCGCGACGCGCCCGTCGGAAGAAGAAGGCGGCGGCCGCGGATCCGCCGCAAGGGAGGGAACGCACCGCGATGACGGCGGGCGGGTTTCCGCCCACGAAGCTTTTGGGGCCGCACCGCCGCGCTCACCGCCTCGACGCCAGCGCATGGTTGGCGAAGGTGCTTCCCGGCTGGAACCACGGCGCGGCCCAAGGCAGCGCGGAGCGGCGCCGCCAAGATCCTCCCCGACGCTCTGCCGCCGGCCGCGGCCGGTCCGGCGGTTGAAGGTCGCCGCCTCAAGCGCTCGGCAGGGGCCACCGAAGTTGCGGCGTGCAAGAAGCCACGCGCTTCAACTACCACGGGGAGAATCGCCGCCGCGGCCGCAGCGCCCCGGCCGCTGCCGACGCCCGAGCCCAACCCCCCGGCGATTCGTCCGCCGCGGAGGCGGGCGCCCCGGACTCCGCCGGTGATCGCGCCCGACCCGCCACGGACGCCGAAGATGTGCCGGGCGGAGTGCCGACCCCGCCGGCCGGCGACGCCGAGGGGCGATGCCCCGCTCCGCTCCGCCGGGCACCCTCCACGGCCGGAAGAAGTCGGCGTTATCTCCGGCGACGCGCAACCGGCCAACATCGCCGAAGTCCAACCCGAGGTTCGCCGTCGCCGCCGGCGCCATCCGTGGCTCCACCATCCTGATCGGCGACGCCGCTAAACGCCATCGCCGCGTCGCGCGGGCTGCGTCCCGACGACCTCGCCATCGAGCACTTCTATCCGAGAGAGGTTCATCGTTTTTTACGATGCGCGCCAGGAGCCGAAAGGACCTCGCCCTCGGCATCGCCACGCCGGTACCGGCGTGTGGCACCAAGCTCGTCGCATGGCCATGGACTCGGTTGAGGAACGCGGTGTAACGCGCCCGGCCGAAAACACCGCCGGGGCTACCCCTCAACACATTCACTACGACTAAAACCAACATATTACATTTGCTATGTAAAAGATTACGCGTTTGTAAACGAAAAGTGAGCACTTGTGATGATGGTGCTACTCCCGAGTTCCCATGCAAGTCGTGATGGTTTGGCACCTAAAAACCAAATGAACACAAGGGTGAGTGAAAACACTCGGCAAAATACAATTAGAACCAAAAGAATTGTTATCTCATGGGAAACCGAACAAATTACTAGAATAGCAAATAAACAAAGTAGTTTCCGTCCGTGAAACGGACGAACTTGAATACTCCTTAGCATTTACAGGTAAAGCCGAAAGCAAGTGGGGCCGACAGACTTACTCAGTGCACTTGAATATAAGAACCAAATTGCACCTCCGGATAAACCGGCACTTGAATTGAATGTAAATGAAAACTTGAAACTTGAATCTCATGAACAAGAAACTTGAACTTGAACCAAATATAATACTTGAACATTGGAAGGCAAAAGAAAAACTTCGAATACTAGGTGTAAAAGCCGGAAGCAAAGATTAAGTAATGCACTTGCCTTAATTTCGACGAGACCAAAGCATCACACGCTTGGTACTTTGCGACTTTCAACCCTTCTCTTTCTCGTTTACTACACGTAATACATGATGCATTGCTTAACATGGTGGAGTGCATGCCATGATGCATGATGAAAAGCATACTAGTGCATAAAAGAACATTAAACAACTTATGAAAGTTGAGTACAACTTTTTCTTCACGAGGCAATAGCAAGGAATGAGTATAGAACACTTTGGCTATTTAATTACCAACTTGATCATGCTTAACCAAGGAGCAACACATGCACATTACCATAGTCAAGTAGGACAAAGGCAACGAAACTTCATTTGACCTAAGCACTAGAAAGCAAGGTAGTTACTAATGAAAGGCTAAATTAAACTAGAAAGCATTTTTATTTGCTATCATCTCAAGTTCATTTTGGACATATCAAGAAGACAATAAAATTGCCATGAAAAAGGAGTGTTGGATGTGTCTCATGGTCATCAACCAATCCAAAACACATTTCAAGTCCTCATTAGGATTTATGCTAATCATTTAATAATTTTTAACGGTAAGTAAAGCATATAGTTAAGGATATATTTAAACATCATCAAATTAATCTCAAACCTTCCGTGAAGGTTGATACTAGCATAAAAAGCAGATACACAAGAAGTGTCATGATCATTGGATATTTATTTTAACCTACAAGAATCATGGAATAAGCATTTCTTAATTAAAAGACGTAATTTTTTATCATACCCAAACTATCAATTCTCAAGGTTTCATATTTTTTTCTACACAGATATCATCATAAGGAATCTACACAAAAAGTTTCATGAATTTAGCATGCACCAATAAATAGCTATGAAATTCACAAATCTCAGCTGAAAATAGAAAGAAGAAAAAAGAAAACACTGTTTCACACTATTCACCTGAGTCACTGACTTCGCAGAAAACCCCCTGGAAAGGCTTCTCTTCCCACACTGAGTCCCTGGTCGCGAATGAAGAACAGAGCAGCGCACGGCGCGGCTCGGTTCCGGCCGCTTGATTCTCGTCGGCGGCGAGGGATGGGTGGAGGAGCATGGAGGAGTCGGACCGCACCTGTAGGTGCCTATAGCTTGGCTGGAGGGGCCTGTGGCTCTCTGGCCACGCGAGCACACGGCGTCTGCAGCGATCGGGCCGGCGGCGGCCGCTGCACGTGCTGCTCCGATGGTGGTAGGGGTTGGAGGAGGGGCACAGGAGTTGTAGCGTGAGATGGGAAAACGCTAGGGCGAGGACGCCTTGAACGAAAGTGAACTGGAGATGGTTGTCCACGGCGAGGTGACCACGGTGGCCATGGCGGATCAGCGCTAAAGGGAACTCCGGCGCGCAGCCGATTCCGTCAGGGAGGGACGGCACAACTGCCATGAGACGATGCACATTGAGGTAGCGCAGCCGGGTGCAGGAGGAATCGGGCGGTGGTGACGCTGCGACGGCAGGCTTCGTCGGCAAACGAGACGGCCTGGCGGCGGAGCAGCAAGGGAAAGAAAGAAGAAGACAACGGCCGGCTCTGGTCCTTATCGCATGATGGATAAGCTTCAGCTTGTCCAGCTTCGACTGGTGCTGCCACGACGATTCGACGAAGCAGGAGGTGGCAATTCTCTGGAAGCGGCGGCAGTGAGCAGGCAGGCAAGCACGTAGGTGGCAGCTACGTAGTCTGTACTAGTACGTCTTTGTTCCTTTTTTTTTTCCAATATCTCCCAAAATCATGTAGCAACTCAAAAAATCTTCCAAAATAAAAGTTTCTCAAAATAATGAGAACTACACTTTTACTTTTGGGCTCATCACCAAATTCCAAATAGTTTAGAAAGTAGGATTTTGAATTTAGGATTAATAAAATAATTAATTAGCCAACTTAATTAATGAACAATCATTAATCAACCATCTGAAAATCACAAAACATTATAACTAATGTTTAATGTCAACAAAACACACTATTTGTAACATATAAGCTGCAATATATAAACACGAAATACGTTATTGTCTTGATACTCGATAATCACACACGGTAACGATCATATTTAATATTTTCATTACTTTTTAATATCTGGGATGTTACACGCGGAGCTCAGGAGGCTCCGGTACCACGTCAACATTGTGCTGGAAGGGGTTCCTACCCATGCCTGGCGCGAGAACACGGCGGCTCTGATCCTTTCTGCGTCGTGCCTAATTACTCAGGTCGATGCGGCGACGATCAACGGCGATGACCTGGCAACATTCAACGTCATCGCCTGGACCGCGGACCCGCTGTTCATCCCCGTCATTTGTTGGCTTGGCGTGGCGGAGGACGACCTGCCGCGTCACCAACTCGCCGGCGAGGCTGAGCTGCCGCCGCTCATAGAGGAGAAGCGAGCGCTGGAGTACAAGGTCCTCATCCACCTTCGTTCGATCACCGACTACAGCCCAGACTACACACCGGCGCCGGGAACGGACGGGCATGCAGGTAGCGGCGCTTCCGGCGGCCTGGGTGGCGCTGGCGGCGATGGGGGACTTGACATCCCGCGCGGACCAGGCCCTCGCATGAGGAGCTTCATCTGTGACAGGGGAATCCCCGACGGCGACGCCGACCGGACTCATCGGAGGAAAGCGGACGGGGACGCCGCCCGGCATGTCTCCTACCGCGACGCGCCGTCACTGCCTCGGCGGCCACCCGCCCAACGGTGCTGGAGCCCGCGGCCAACGTGGCACACGCCCCAGCGCGGACCACACAAACAAGGGCCAGGGGGATCGGCAGCGGGTGAGCACACGGCTGGCCACACCGATCGGGATCCCGGACGCCGCACCGGATCCAGTCGTCCCAACGGACGGGGAAATCGTGGCCACCGTCAGCGGCGCCGTCACCGCCCACGTCAAAGGGAAACGCTACGCTCCAACCGGCCGGCCGCAAAATCTGGAGACCAAAGCGGATCCTGTCTGAAAATCAAACTACGGGCGCGACAACTTGTGGGCCGGCAGCAATGGGCTCTCCATCCACCAACGGACCAGACTTGGGACACGGCCCTTCAGGTATGGCCCAACAGATTTCTTTTGTTTCAGGGGCCGCGGATTCAGCTTGGGCCTCAGCTCTGGAGGGGCCGCTGCCAAAACTCGACCCACCCCGGGAGCTGACTCTCGCCACGGGCTCCGGGCCTGCCTCCAGGGACAACGGGGCAACACCGCCGGACACCACCACCGCCGTGTCGGCGTCTACCGTCAGGGCCGACAGCGCTCGTCCAGGCCCCCCGCGCTTCGTGGACACCACGCCTGTGCACGCGGCACCGCTGGTCACCGACGGCCGCGCTACCACCGGTACCGGTGGGTCTCAACGGGCGCCCGTGGACATCGACGTCCGATCCACGGCGGCCGAGAAGTCAGTCTCCGGGGCGGCCTTGCCCGCGTCCCCAGCGACGGCGCCTGCGGACACGGCCACGGCGACGCTCGCGGGAAGCCGACCGACTCGGAGCCCCCGCGGCGCGCGGGCGCCGGGTCTGGTCGCAGCCATCGGCATCGAGCCAGCTCCGGGGACGCTGATGAACCGGTGGTTTTGGCAACAACCGAGGCGCGGGTTCCAACGGCGGCGACGGACCTCCACCAACCAGCGGCGGCCATGCAAGGTCCGGTGCGGGATTCGGCGGGCAGGTCGACACCACGCGCGACGACCATCGCCGCAAGTACACCTGCAGTAGGAGGGTCGTCCACGCCGGAGCACCGCTGCTCGCCAGCACCAGGGTACCGCGAGCAGGCGGCCATGCCAACGACGTACACACCAGCACGGTCGTCTACTCCGGATTGCTCGCCTCCTCCGGGGTTCGGACCGCGGAACTGCTCTCCGCCGCCGGGATTCGCAGAGATGTTCACCACCACTGCTCAGGTCAAATAGCATGACAGGCTCACGGATGAAGCTGTGGACAGCGACAGCGCCAACCTGCCGACACGGCGCTCCACATCCCTCACCGGCAAACTCAAGTGCTTCGCGGGGAGGGTGATGAAGAAGGCGGCCACTCCACTCCTCCAACACAAGATCCACGACTCCTCAGCAACCAAGTTGCCGATCCGGAGCAGCCGCATCGCGGCGCAGCCGCTCGCCAAGCTGCCAGTGACCAAACATGGAGAGGTACTGGCCATGCAGCGCCTTGGGTTCATCAAGAGAACGCCGACGGAGGAAGGGAAGCAGGCGTACGAAGCAATGTATGGCGACAACCTCGACCCCTCTCACAAGGTAGCAGTTAGGCAACTGTTCACGGATGCCGACCCTCCACCGAGGACGAGGAGGCCGCGTAGATCCGCCTGGAGAGGCCGCGTCTAGTGCGGTGGCCACTGCTCCCCGAGTTGTATTGTCAATGGATAATTCAGCCATTCTGTGTTGGAACGTGCGCGGGCTTAATGCACAGGCCCGGCGCGATGCTGTGCGAACGTTGGTGCAATGTGAGCGCCCCACATCGTATGTATGATCGAGACTAAACTGCAAAATGTACCCCAGATGTTAATCGCGTCAATGTTGGGAATGAATTTCGTTGACTACGCCTACCTCCCGGCTGCGGGCTCTTGTGGTGGCATAGTGGTTGCCGCCCAACAGCCCGATGTGCGATTGTCCGATGTTCATATTGGGTGCTTCTCGATCACAGTTCTCGTCCATGCTACGAATGACGATGCCTATCCGCCTTGGTGGCTTACCGTAGTATACGGTCCTCAGGAGGATTGGAAGAAGGAAATCTTCCTAGATAAGCTGTTAGCCGTCAGGGACGCATGCTCCGGCCCTTGGGTCGTCCTAGGGGATTTTAACCTCATCCTCGACGAGGCGGACAAAAACAACGACAACATCAATAGGCGAAAACATGTCGCGCTTCAGAAGCACGATCACCGAGCTGGAGCTTCTGGACATCCACATGCATGGGCGGCGCTACACCTAGAGCAATGAGCGCCGGTCGCCCACCTTGGTGAGGCTGGACCGCGCTCTTGCTTCGCTAGACTGGGAGGCGCAGCACCCTGATTGCCACCTGCAGGCCCTCTCCCTCGACGCTGGATCACCGCCCACCGCTACTTCAGACGAGCCTAGCCTTGCACCACAAGAGACGTTTCCACTTCGAGGCGTTCTGGCCAAGGACCTCGGGTTTCCAGGAAGCAGTGCTTGAGGGATGGACTTGCGACCCCATGATCTCCAACCCTTTGCGTCGCCTTGATGCCCCTGCTCCGCCCAACTTGAAGCACGAGCTACAGTCCCGGGCCGACAGTCGTGTCGGGCAACGTCGAACAAACGCTTGTCGCCAGTCGCGGGAAATAGTCCTCAAAAGCTGGACCAAGCTTCCGGCGAAAAGAAGTCTCGGCGACAAGGAGTTCCAACTGCGCCAGGAACTAAAGCTAAAGTGCCTCGGGCTCGCCTCGCTCGGCGGACAATCGCACGGTTACGATCCAGATGCGGTAATCGGCGGAAGGAGACGCCAACACCAAGTACTTCCACCTTTACTCGCGCGGGGGCGCAAGCGCAAGAACTCCATCCCGCGAGCTCAAGGGCGCCAATGGGACCTTCGCACATCGGCCGGACAAATGGAGGACGTCATCCACGCCCACTTCCGGTGGGGTTTTAACGAAACCAGGGCCCGCCCCGGCAGTCATGGATTTCGCGGAGATCGGCATCCTACCGGGCGACCTAACAGCGCCGGACCTGCCCTTCTCAGAGGAGGAAGTGGCGGCGGCCGTAAGGGACATGCCATCGATGGGGCACCGGTCGGATGGATTCACAGCGCGTTCTACAAAGCCACCCGGGCGGATCATCAAGCACGGCGTCCCGGCAGCCATCAACACCGTCTTCTTTGGGGACAGCGAGAGTTATTTCGCTCAACAACGCTTTCATCGCCCTGCCGCCGAGCCGAAGCGACGCGGCCGCCCGACTGACTATCGCCCCATCACGATGATACACGGCCGGGAAGCGCGGTGTCCAAGCCGGCGGCTCGCGCCTAGCTCCAAAGTTGTCGAGCTCATCTCGCCGAACGTAACGCCTTCATCAAGGGGCGAACAATACATGACAACTTCAAGTTCGTGCAGAGGGCGGCGGCATACCTCCGAAAGAAGAAGATCCCCAAAAACGCTTCTCAAGCTCGACATCTCCAAGGCCTTCGACAATCGTCTCCGGCCGTTCCTATTGGGCCGCCACGCGGGCGTTCGGATTCGAGAGCGCCGGGCGCAGATGGGTAGCCGCGTTCTTGTCCTCGGCCACTTCGCGGATTCTCTCCCGAATGGGCGCCCAGTAAGAGCCATCCGCCACATGAGAGGTGTCCGCCGGAGGGACTCGCTATCTCCGATGCTTTTCATCCTCGTCATGGAGGTCTTCGCGAGGCCGATGATCTGCGGCGTCGGACAGCGGACTACTACGCCCGCCCCAGGATCCCCAAATGATTAGGCATCACCGCAGCCTATACGCGGATGACGTCATCATTTTCTTGCACCCTAACGGTGGCCGACGCAAAGAGTGGTCAAAGAAATACCGAGGATCTTCGGCGCACGTCCGGGCTGCGGACCAACCTAGCCTAGTGCTCCATCACGTCCATCTTCACGCCAAAGCGACAACCTACAAGAACTCGCGGAGATTCTTGGTTGTCGATCGCGAACTTCCGATCACTTACCTTGGGCGCCGTTGAGCACCAAGAAGATCCCCAAGGCCGATCCACTCCGTTGTCGATGCCATCTCACGGCTGCTGCCAAGATGCCACGGACCGCTTATGGCAAGGAGCGGGAGACTCATCTGGGTCAAATCGGTCCTCTCGGCGATCCCCATCTACTCCATGCTAGCCGACGGCCTGCCGCTCCATGGGCAAATGATGAGATCGATAGCATCCGCCGGAGGTTCTTCCGGGCGGCGAAGGGACGGCGATGTCCGAGGGAAGTGCATGGTAGCCCGGCCTACGGTATGCCGTCCCCCACCTTGGGGGTTGGGCGTCCCTGACCTTAGGCTTACTTCTATCGCGCTTCGACCCGTTGGCTTTGGTTGCGGCACTCCTCGATGACGCCGGGCATGGGCCGACCTACCGCTAAACGTCTCCAAGGAGGTCCGGGACTTCTTCAACATGTCTACCTACACCGTGAGTGGGGAACGGCCTCTCCACCAAGTTCGGACGGGACGTTGGATTCACGGGAAGCGGTCGGGGACATTGCACTGTCGGTGTTGCAGCCGGTCGGCCGCACTTGCATAAACAAAGACAACGGTCGCAGAAGCGCTCAACCAATGGACATGGACCACCTGTGTTGCGGGAGGCGTACTGTGGCACTAGTCCAAGACTACCTCGACTCGGGACCGCGTTGAGCAGATTCAACTAAACGACAATGACGACCAGCTAGTGTGGAAATGGGACCCCAGTGGGAAATACTCCCCCAAATCGGCATACAGGGCGCTCATGGTGGCCTCACACCCGGTCCCAAAGGTGCAAACGGATTTAGAAAACATGGGCACCCCTCCGAAGTCAAGATCTTCATGTGGTCGGCGGTCCGGCGCGGCAAGACTCGGATCAGAGACGAGGCGACGGCACAGACTACACTCAAGGCGACAACCGCTACCTCTGCGATCGGAGCCGAATCCATCGATCATATCATCGCCTCCTGCTCCTTCTCCAGACAAATATGGTGGACCATCCTCGCGGTACTAGGGGTCGACTCATCTCAGGTAGGGGATGCCACGATGCTCGATTGGTGGGATCGATGGAGAAGGTGCTGGCACGGAGACAAGAGGAAAGGGGCCGACACCCTGTTCATGCTTGGGGCTTGGCTAATTTGGAAGGAGAGGAACGCCAGATGCTTCCGCAACGAGGCCACCACTACCAGCCAACTCCTCTCTCTCATCAAGTGCACCGCCGACCTTTGGATCAAAGCCGGGCCCAGCGCAAACTCGGTTGTCTAATCCGCGAGTAATCGGCTTAGAGTACATCTAGGAGGACGCACATATTGTAAATCTTGACCTCCTGGCCGCGCACTTGGCTGTTGTAAAAACTCTCTACTTAAATACAATGATGCGCAAATCTTTTGCGTATTCGAGAGAAAAAAAATACATGACACATCAATCCCCATGCATATATGACCAAATTTGAGATTCGTGGGTGCTCTCTGATTGGTAATAATATAAACTGACAATTCAATATTCAAATCTAGAATGTCTCGAGCAACATAAAAAGACTACGTCATGAAAAAAAAAGAAGAAGAGGAGAGAGCATGAACCTTGGATGCAGCCATCTGCAACATAGGGGTTGCCATCCGTTTGACCGGGGCAGAAGCAATTGTAGCCTCCTCGAGACAGTGGTAGATCCCTGCAGATGCTTTGACTATTACAAGCATATGTATCCTTATTCTCTTGGGATTGGGCACTTGCACAGCTTGGTTGGTCCGTGATTGTAATGTCAAGTACCATATCTCGAACATTGCTTGTATTCACCCAACTTGCATAGAGATCATCTATAACAAAGTCATAGTATTCTGAAAAGATAACCTTGATACTGGAGAACGCCTCATCTAACTGTGCAATCGTGCTATTGCGACGACCAAGTTTAAGAGTAAAGTGTTGCTGGCGACTTTCTGAAAAAAAGATGTCGCAGCAGCCTAACCCTTTATAGGCACCATAATACATGTTTGCCCCCTCCATGATCTCTCGTTGTGCGTTGCAAATACTCATGCAAGAACCAATGAGGTCTGTCTCATTATCACCAAACATGTAGACGTCGACACCACACCCAACAATATACAAACTGTTTTCATAATCAATAACAACACCAGTAGGGGCCTCCCAGGACTGAGTGTAGGTGTCCACACCTAAGCCCATGGTGATGTTGTACCCAACAGAAGAAGCCCGAACACTATTCCCGTAGACATATATAGAAGTCACCTGAGTCGAGCTGTTTCCCTGGAAGAGCAGCCTAGGGGAACTAGTTTTGTTGTCGCAGGTGAGCTCGAAGCCTCGCCGGAAGCAGCCCGGCCCTATCCCAAAGGGGTACGAGATTTTGACATCCCCGCAGTGGGAGGGGCAGTGCGCGAGGGAGGCCTTGGTAGGGATACCAAGGAGCCCATTCCCGGTGGCCGGCGGTGCTCGCGCCACGGCGGCTAAACACATGAGCACAGCACATGTGCGAACTAGTAGCACTCCAGTAGAGCACATTGTTGTGTACCGGAGGTCTGTAAGGCTAGCTGCTTGTTTATGGAGATGGAGGTTGGCTTGTTCATGAGGTCAAGCCAGTTTTATATGCTGGGATAGTGGCAATAACTAGCTCTAGAAAAAAAATGATTGAAAATCTCTCTTGCGCGTTGGGAAAGTTGTCCAACTAGTGGTAGTGGAAGACCTGGACTTAGCATCTTTTGGGTCAATTGCTCTCTTATTTGCGCTGTACTTGGCCAGTACCCAACCGGACAAGGAACAAACACGCGCACCACGGGGTGGAACAACGACGACGTGCGTGCGACGACGTGCCGGTGATCCGCCGGCCGACGCCCGTTGGTCCTTCTTTGCTTCGCTCGTCGTCGTGCGTACGTACTAGTCAGGTGGCGGGGCCATATATTGCATGCATGTGGAAGAACGACGACCGACCTGATAGAAAGCAGGAGCTTGCTCAGATTGCATCCGCACCACCCATCCTAGGGCATGTGACTATTGTGAGCGTTCCAGCGCCGCTCGGTCGTACGTCGACGACCCAGACGCTAGGTACATGCTGCAGGTTGCAGACACAGGCACTCGATAAGATCGAACATGCAGTCGTATGGACGGACAGTCAGTGGTCTTCGTCAGTTTGCGCGTACTACTCCGTAACATCTCACCACGAGCTGCACTAGCTGTCACAGACACCAGACCGAGCACGCGTGTTCATCCTCTTGCTAGGCTGCTGCCAACCGTGTGGAATAAGCTAGACTGGGGTTCACTATCCATGACGCAGCAGTGAAAAAAATAGTGACCCGACAGTTGGTTAGGTTCCTAGCTGCTCCTAAGCTAGCCTGATGTAGCTGCTCCTGCGCGGACGATGGAGGTGTCTGTAAGGCTTGTTCATGGGAAGCCAGTTTTATGTTGAGACTGTAATGATAACTAGCTCTAGAAAACATAATACTCCCTCCGTATTGAAATAGAAGTCGTTTTGGAAAAGGTTTGGGTCAAACATTGGAAATATAAATGGTGAATAATTTTTTAAGTCATTGAGTTTAGAAATGTGAAAATCATATAAATAGATTTGTCTTGAAAATTACTTTCATAAAAAATATACATATATAACTTTTCAATAAATATTTTTATAGAAAAAGAAGTCAAAGTAGTGTTTTGGAGACCGTGTCGCTGTCCTAAACTACTTCTATTTCAATATGGAGGGAGTATAAATTTAAACTTGCTTTGGGAAAGCAGTACGTCCAGCTAGTGGAAGACCTGGACTTGGAATCTCAAATGCAGTAGTCTCATCTTTCTATCGCTTAAAAGAAAAGATCTCATGATTTAATGAAAACAATGATGTGCTTTTCTCCTGTCTTTTTATTTAATAGGGACAATGATGTGCTTTGCAATGTTAATGGACACAATGATGTGCTTTCTCGTGTCTTTGCGTGCCTAAAAGTGGGAGAAAAGTCATGAATTATACAGTGTTAATTGGATGTCTCCTTCACGTCCACTTTCACGAGAAACAATAATAAGTTTCTTAACAGGTTGCATAAATGCTTTCCCTTTAATTAGGTCAGAAATCATGATGAAAACACTACCTGGGCAAGTTTCCTTAATTATATACACATGCTCTTAGGACACAGAGGGTTCCTAATTCGAGGTGTTTAATAGAGAGTTCAAGTTAATTTGCACAAGACATTCTAGAAAAGATAAATCATACAAATTCTCAAAATTTTCTAGCTATTATTAGCTCGGTGTTGCTCTGTGAAGTATTCTCTCTCTGCACGTAACTATATATAAAAAAAAGATACCAGTAACTAAGATGTTTCGCAATCTTTCTATCAATTTTTTTAGTAAAAAACAAAGTCAAAAATAAAAAAAATGTACTCCCCTCCATCTACCCTACTTCTACCCTACTAATACATCAAGTTTTTTTTTTTACATCCACACCAAGAATCGTCCCCCGCTGAGGAGCCCATACTTCATTCACACAACAATTATACCTGGCAGCCACGGTTCGAATCCTACAAATCCTCGAAGATAACATTTTTTTAAAATAGACAATCCATATTTAATCTCAACTTTTCTCTCCTTACTCACTCGTAATCCAAGGGTCAAAGATTAGCTGTATCAACCTCATCCTCTCCTCCCGCACCCAACAGCCGCGCCCAGGCTCCAAGAGCGTACCTGGCAGCCACGGTTCGAATCCTCCACTCCTTTTTTTTTTTCTCCGAAAAAACTGTAACCGCTTACGCCTAGCACCGGGGCCGCCGCCGCCGCCACCATGGAGTCGGCCATCACGGGGCCTCCTACCGCCGGGCCACCGGACGCTGGCACACATGGGGCCGCGCGTGGCTGGCCATCACCCGCGAGCGCAAGGCCGGCCGAAGAATCTGGCGTCGCCGCCTCACGGTCGGAGCCACCGCGTTTGCGCCTGCGCCCGTGGCCATGACGGCGATCCGGGGTGGGTTGGCTGCGTGGAGCACGGCCACATTCGTCTCGGGCGCCAGGAAGTCGAATGCCAGGGCCAGTCGCCGTACAACGCGACAGTGAGGAGGTCGCCCGATGCCGACACGTTGGGGCATGTCCACGATGCCTCACGGCCAGAGCCGCCACGTCTGCACCGGCCCGCGCGGCCAAGATGGCATGACGGGATGGTTCAGCTGCGCGGAACACGGCCACCTCCATCTTGAGCGCCGGAAGTCGAAGGGCCAGTCGCCGTACGACGTGACGGCGAGGAGGTCGCCCGAGGCAGACACGGCGGCGCACATGTCCATGACGCCGTGTGGGGTGACCTTCTCCGGCTCCACCTTCGGCTCGCCGCCCGCGCCTAGCCCCGCCGCGTACACGGCCGCCCAGCTCTGGAACGTCTGGTCTCTGCTTTGTCTCCCTCTGATTATGCAGCATACTGACAGTGATTTCCAGAATGCGATTTCGCTTTCTCTTCTGTCGAACCATGATGCGCTTATTCTGTTTTTAGCTCGGGACTCTTGCAGATTCTTGTGCGCTTATTCCATATATATACATGGCTTGGATTCGGGGGAGTCCCTGCTGCACTGAAGGACCTCAAGGTCTGGATTCGATCATGCAGTTCTGAATCCAATTGTCTTAACTTTCATTGCTAGCCTCATAATACACAATTTCTCCTTTAAATATTATTTGGCTTTGACAAGAATAGGGGCGTTAAGGGAGATGTCCGGATCACTGGTACTGCCAATGGAGGGCTCCTCTACAGCCAACGTTAGTCTTCTACAACTGGATTTGCTAAGCATCGGCCTTGTTACAAAATACCTGCTGTATACTTTTGTTTCTGTCAGTTTGAACCCTTGTGCCCTCAGATGTCATCAAAGAAATTGTTGATGCAAGGCTAAGTGGATTTGTTTCACCAGAGGATTGGACAAGGATGTAAGAAGCGTAAGAAGAGTACCACAGAGCTCTGGATTCTGATATTTTTGTGACTAATCCATGTGCAATCATGCCTTTATGCTCCAAAAGTGTTGATCAACTCATAATTGATGCAATTCTAAGGTCAATTGCAATCTCCAAAAGTGTTCATCTTTCTAATCTTTATTTCCTTTGCTGTAAGATCTTTACACTTATTTTAGTTTTATAATTTTTTCTTCTTTTAAGCAATATAGTTTATTTTTTTTCTAGAAGCCACCGTTGCGTTAGGGCGGGCAATATACTTGTATCACAAATAGATGGGTTTTTAGGGGTTCAGCTAGCTTCACAATTAGACGGACTTTTGGCTTGCAATTAGAAAACCGGACGGATTTACCCCTGCAAAATTACTTAACGCACGCACGACCTCCATCTAAGCCGGCGTTGTAACTCGCTCCATTGCTACTATACCCGAGAAAAACTAGCACGGCCCGCGGGCCGCCCGAGCCCGGCCAGGTTTTAGCCCGCCCACGAACCTTCTTGGGCGAGGGGCACGGGCGTAGATTTTGAAGCCCGGTAAAATTTTTCTTGGCCCCGAACCAGGCCCGAAATACATTTTTTAGCTAATTTGTAGTGTAAAATGCACGGGTAGCCCTTGGCCCAAGCCCGGACCCGGACCGAGCCCGACCCGAAAAAAAGCTAGGACCGACTTGCCCAATGGGACGTCATGGGCGGGGATTTTTTTGGCCCGAAATAATCGGGTTTTTTTTTCGCCCGGCCCGAAAAATGCTCGGGTATATTCGCTACTCGCCAAGCAGCGTCGTAATCTCCCCCACGCATGCGCCGCAAGCAGGATTTACTCGTGAGCGGCAAAAAATACCCGCAAGAATTCGAACCGACAGTCTTGGGAGTTGCAGCGCCACCAACTGAGCTATTTGAGTTTTGTTACTAAAGCGCCTCCAATGGTTACCAAATCGCTAGCTAGGAGGAATCTTATTGGCTATCAATGAAAATTTACAAATAGCTAGCTAGATGAGACATGTCAATAAGAAAAAATAAACACTATAGTTGAGAGTTATGTGAGAGAGATGTTTCTAGGAGATTGAGCTAGATTAGATATTTATTAGTCGCTAGCTATTTGGGAGTCGCTAGCTATTTGGTCTCTCTCCTCGATAGCCAATGAACCGTGTTACTTTTTATTATTTTTATACCTCATCAAGCTAGCTATTTGTAAATTGCTGCTCATAGCCAATAGAATTCCTCCTCGCTAGCTATTTGATCACCATTGGAGACGCTCTAAAGGCCACCCACTACCCTATTTAATAGGGGCAAACAAGGAAAACTTACCCCTTAATTAATCACTCCTTGGTATGCACAATCATGTTGTTGGAGAACAATTTACGAATGGCCAGCACCTCCATGGGTAACCACCAAGGTCGAAGTCCCGATCAGCAGATGCTTTGGTGTTGATCCGGACTTTTAGTGTAGACATAATAGAACGCTTGTGTTTGGGAAAATTATGTGGACTAGCTAAAGCTCGGGTTTGGAAATTCTGTGAAATTATGGGACAGGGAAGCGATTATCGCCCAACCGATCGGGGAAACGAGAGATCGGGCGCAAAGGGAACTCCAGGCGAGCGCTAGGAGATCGTGGGGAGGAAGATAGACGGCGATGTACCGGGACGTCACCGCCCGAGACCACTCGGAAGTCGCTTGGGGAGGCCCTAGACGCCGAGACCCCTACACGCAAGCACAATTCAGGAGGCTGAAAAAATGGACTGCTACATAACGGTTTCAGAGGAGAGCATCTCCAATAGTGTTGCATATGGGTTTGGTATTTGCATTTTTGCCAAAAAGTCTAGAAAACAATGCTCCAACAGGTTTTGCAAATCCCTTTTGCATTTTAGTGAGTTTGGCAAAATCGGGTCCTCCTTTTGGCATTTTTGCCAAACTTGGGAGCTTTTGGCATTTCTTGCGTCGTCACTTGCATGCCCGACGCATGGCGACTTGAACCAACAACCGCTCCCTCCCTGGCCCCACTTTTCCCATATGCCAAACCAAAAATAGCAAACTGTTGGAGGAATCCTTTTTTGGCTTGGCATTTGAAATGGGAGTTGGCAAACAAGTCAAATGCCAAATCAAAAATACCAAAACTGTTGGAGATGCTCACTAGTTAGCAGGTTTTTGCAGTGCTAATAGGTGGGCTGTATCGATCCCAGGCCCATTAGCAAGCCCACGCAAGCATGCAATTCTTATTAGTAAAAAAAAAAAAAGCAGGGGCGCTGCTTGAGCTTTGACTGCTTGTCTGACTTCTCTCCCTGTCTGGACCAGCATCAAGCATGACCAGCATGCATATCTGCGCGATGAACCGGCAGGACGAGGACTACAGCTCGCCGGCCATCTTATCTTATCTGTTGCTTGCCATGGATAAAGAAGAGTATTATAGTGCATATTATGTCAGTTTTAAGTCATTGGCATTGCAGCAGCAAGTAAATTTGGGAACAAGTAGCTGTACACGCAAGCACAATTCAGAAGCAATGAAAAAATTGGACTGCTACATAACAGTTTCATAGAAAATTAACAACTTCTGCAGATCAAGGTCCATTAGCAAGCCCACGCAAGCTTGCAAGGTGCTGCTTGAGCTTGACTTGCTTGTCTGAGTCTGACTACTCCCTCTCCTGCTGGCAGCAGCAACTAGCAGTCCATCAAGATGGCGGACTATGTGTATGGCCCTGGACGAACCCACCTGTTCGTGCCGGGCCCCGTGGAACATCCCGGACCCGGTGATCCGCGCCATGAACCGGCAGAACGAGGACTACCGTTCGCCGGCCATCCCGGCGCTCACCAAGGTCCTCCTCGAGGACGTGAAGAAGATCTTCAAGACCACCACCGGCACGCCGTTCCTAATCCCGACGACGGGGACCAGTGCCGGCTCTATAATTTCAAGGGCCCTTGGGCAAGCTAGCCAATAAAGCCTCATTAAACTATTTTTTCAAACGAAAGATTAATATATAGTATGGAAAATAAATTTTAATTTGTAGCATATATTTAGTTCATAAAAGATAATGATAGCATAACAAAAATTGAAAAGAATAATAACTATTATGACTACCTAAAACAAAAAATATAATGCTTTAGTGCCTTGTAAAAACACCCGTCTTTGGGTCTTTCTTGCTGCAAATCTTGAAAAACAATATCAAAATTAATGTCGTCTAAAAGATCATTCTCAATGTTAAACATAGTCAAGCTATTTTTAATGAAACACATGCCTAGGCATGATCGCTAAAAAATAACTCTACCTCTATACAAGCAAAGTGCATACACAAAACAATTAAACAAATAAGAAAAATAGGCTTCAATATTGTGATGTCCCTAGCGCTACTTTCTAGCGATCTAAGTTAATTAAGAACCTGAAATTTGGGTCAAAAAAAAAAAAAAAAAGAACCGGAAATTGAAAAATACTAATCGGGTGTTGCATGAGAATAGAAAGTGGCGGCGCCGACAGAAAATGAAACAACATCGCTGGTCCTCGCTCTGTGGCAGGAAGAGGTACCTACGGTATATCATGGCCTGATGTTTGTTGGGTCTTCAAAGGACTATATTGCCTAATGAAAAAACATATATATACTAATTATCTATATGCTTTTGGGCCCCTTACCCTCATGGGCCCCGGCCGTCGCCCTGGCTGCCCTCCCCCCCAGCCGGGCTGACCGGACCGGCGCATGGGAGAGTGCGCTGACCAACACGCTGTCGCCGGGGGGGGCGCATCGTCTCGTTCCTCATCGAGGCAGTTCAGCCTGCTGTGGAACGACCAGCAGCAAATACCGGGGCTTCGGCGTGAACGTGGTGGAGAGCGATTGGGGCCATGGCGCTGACCTCGACTTGCGCTGGAACAAGCTCGGCTGGACACGCGACACACCATCAAGGCAATCGCCATCGTGCACAACGAGACGGCCACCGGCGTCACCAACGACCTCGCCGCCGTGCGCAGGCTGCTCGACGCGTATGATCGCCCGGCTGAAATGCAAAACAATTCACCGGTGCGCGCGTCCAGCTTATTGCGGGGCGCTGGATGGTCCCTTTATCTGACATGCATGGTACCTTTGTGCGGAAGATGCCCCACCAAGTCAACTGCATGCAGCCTCGCCCGATGCCTGGTGCCTGATTGAATGCCTCACAGGCTCACACATTGCCTGAGTTCTAGTACCGTATTTTTTTTGGCTGGCCCACATGGTGTACCCGCTCCGTATGGTGGAACCCGTCCAGGCCTTTTCATTTGCGTCCAGAAATTTCAGTTTACATGCAAACTCGCTTAGAAATTTTAGTGCAAGCACGCCGATGGACTCGCACATGTTCGAAATTGTGGACGTACCTTGTACGTTTTTTTTTTTTTTATCCTTGCCATATCCTGGACTAATCTTTGGACTGTGCTTATTTGTTTTGTTCCCCTTCTGGTATATATGTTGCATCTGTCTGCGCGCTCTGATGATTACACTGATATTTGTACATGTAGCGCTTGTATTTTTGGTTTACTTTGTCTTGTTTAAGTTCTTATGATCATTTATGAAAACGTTTTATGAGAACAGTTACACCAGTCTCTTAGGCTATGTGTTGTAAAAAAAGAGTAGACTGTGTGAATAAAAGGTAATACAAAGTATAAAGTATTAGCACGTAGATATTTATACGAAACAATTTTCAACAGATCATGATAGTATTTCAAAAGGTGAGACAACAAAAGTTAGTACAACTTAAAAGGGCATTGAAGTGTCACTTTAGTTTCCGTCTTAGTCTTATTCGATCACTTATCTTATTCAAATTTTTTGTATAAATATTATTTATTTTGCTATGACTTGTTTTATCATTAGAGATACTTTAATAATTATTTATTTAATATATTATTTACAGAATTTTTTAAATAAAATAAATGGTCAAACTTGATAGCTAAAATAAAAAACGACACTTTTAAAGGGCGAAGGGAGTATCTCATACTTTAGAAGTTAAACAACCTTAAATTTGATTACGAAAATAATCAAATAAATTATTTTGGAACACAGTACAAAAGTTAGTTCAACTAGTGCATTTGAAAACTGTAAGAAAAATCATGATTGATGTCATGATGCGATATCGCGGTGACCACATCCACGCGAATGGTGGCCCGGCGATGCGTTCTCCGAATGGCCTAGCTCTAGAGACAATGACACAATGTTTATCTTGGTTCGGGGCAAAAATCGGGCTCCTAGTCCGGTGTGATCACTATCCGAGCCCAAACGGCTCATACCGGGGTGCGTACAAGCGGATCGAGAGAGGAGTGGGCTCCCAAGTCTCGTGATTGAGGCTAGTGCCAATATGAGGGTGAGTGGGGATGTTGGTTTGAGGAAACTTAGGTGGGTCGTCTCCTCTTCTTCTTTCTATGCTCTCTTGTGTGTGTGTGTGAGAACCACGCCCCTCCTTTTATAATGGCAAGGGGAGGCGGGACATATGAGCTCTTCGAGTTGAGCGAGAGTGGATAGGATGAGGGCCATGGGCGGGGGTAGGTGAAGGAGCTCTCGAAACGAGCTCATTGATTGGCCGGGGAGCTCTCTTCGAGCTCTGGTAGCTTTGGATGCTGAAATTGGTTGTCGTCGCGACGCGGGAATCCAATGCGGGCGATGGTCGATCGTCGCCAATCTTTAATCGTAGTTGGAAGCCATCTCTTCGGTATGGGAGGGCGGCCATGCTGGCGACAGCCGGGATGCACCCGCATGTACCCGTAGGGGCGGCGTAGTAGAAGTTGTTGGATGCGACGGGTATGGCGGGGCTCTTGGACGACTCTTTTAGTCGGGCGGGAGTCGTCTTCGAGCTCTTAGACTTGGATGTTGAAATTGGCCGCCGCCCCGTCGCGAATCGAGGCTTGGGCGGTGAGTGCGTCGTGCCGCCCTTAATCAGCGGTAGGAATCGATCCGGGTCGACATGGGCGCGGCCATACCATGGATGGGGCTCGCCCCTGTCGATCGTGCTCGAGGATCTTTGTGGCGAGCGCTGTGGGTCGATGGGGTATGGTGGTATGATGGAAAAGACCTCTCCCCCTCGCTGTAGCGCTGCGTGGCTACCGGTGCTTGTCGAGGAGCCGATTGGCCAACTCCCGTACTTGCCGGCTTCGCGGAAGATGTGGCAAGCTCCTCCGTCATCGCAGGACTCGGCTGAGCTCGGGCGAGCTCGAGCGGCGGAAGAGGTCCTCTCCGGAGAAAGTTCGTCGCGAATGGAGGAGCTCTCTTCGAGAGAAAACTCGGTCGAGGCGCGGAACAGGTCCCTCGGTGCGAGAGAGCTCGTACACGCGTTCTCGGCCATGGTGGGAGCTTCGTCGGGCGGCGCGGAGCTCTTCGGAGGGAAGTGACTTCTTTGGGTTGAGCGAGGTGGGCGCTTAAGGCTGCATTAGCTTGTCGGCGTCGAGTAGGGAGCTCATTCTTAGTGTCCCGGATATCGATCCCCCACAATTGAGTTATGCGATTCAGGTGAGAATTAGGTGGAACTAAAGGCACAATAGGTACATCAAGTGGCCCGAACAGTTAGTCATTCCAATTTTCTATTTAATTAGCCATTAGTGTCTCAACATGCTGAACTTAGTTAGTCATTAGTACGTAACAATCAAACAGTTTGGTACATCCAATTTGCTATTTAATTAGAAATTAGTAGCAATCAAACAGTTTGGTACATCAATTTGCTGTTTTTAATTAGCCATTAGTGTCTCAACATGCTTAACTTAGTCATTAGTACTTTGGTACATCAATTTGCTATGTACTCTCGTCACGTACATAGTGAACTTGGTCGTTAGTCACCGTTATGAATAGTGAACTTGGTCGTTAGTCACCCAAAGAATACAACATCAGTAGCAACATGCAACAAGAAGTCAAGAACTCTGCTGCGAGTTATTGTGCAGCTAAATCTTTACAGCAAAAAAAAAAAAAAAAAACAGTAAGATAAATAAGTGCTTATATCCTTAGCCGACCAGAACACACAGAGAGAATACCAGGTGCCTTAAAATAATCAGCCCATATATTCCTGCATTAAACAAATGTAAAATGATGTCACTGCTAAGGCAAGAAACTGTGACTAACAGAAAATTGCAAACTATCATTTTACGGAAACTACTACCTAATCAAACTTCTGTGTAGAATTACCTCCATATAACCAAATCACTGCCATAAAAATTTCATTGGTGCTATACATTGTAATACATGAAACAAATTCAATACGCAGACAAAACAAACAGAATGGTGGTGACTTGGGAACCTTAAAAATAAAATTTGCAGTTTTATTTTCTATGACTTGAAAGCTAAGATGGAATCATGCAAGCAGGTCGTTGTAGTTTGCATAAATGAAAAAAATATGTACCTCCATTGCTAAAATCATCATTGGCAGTCTGCCACAAAAAAATTATAAGGTGTGAGCAGCATCCCCGCGCTTGGTGCTTTATGCATTCAGAAAAGAACATTCAGAAAATCTTGTCAGGAAAGTATCAAGTCACAGCCAATGTTAAACACCATATAAGTAAGGTAAGCATCAAGTCACCTCAATGGTACTGGCCCCCTGTAAGGATGTTGAACTAACCCTGTATTTATTAGAAACAAATGTCAAAGAAAACTAATATGGTGTTTAACAATAATAAAAGTACATGTTCAAATAAACAAATTCGTACGCATGGGTAATTGATCAAGGTCAAACTAAAATAATACAATCTACATGATTTCGTAGCATGTATATGGTCCAAAATTAAGAAATTATTTTCAGATTTATAAAGCAAATATGTAAAACATTTAAACCTACGTGTATAACAGATAGACGAAGTGATAGACTTAGAGGGAAAATAGGTTGTACTAGTTCAAATTGGAACCAAATATTCTGTATTTGTTCAAATTGTAACAAATAGGTTTGTACTAATTCAGATACATAATTGACATGATGTCCGTATGCACAATATGTAAATAGGATGTACTAGTTCAGCTACATGCATGATTGACCTGATGTATGTACGCATCAAGTTCAAACATTTTGAGCACTTGCCCATAGGACGCAGACCTTTGTTCAAATGTAATGAAACTGCAGAGATGTACTGCAAGTTCAAATGATGTGGTTCTACTAGTTGATACATAGCAAGAAACTAGTTCAAAGATTTCCATCATAGATGTCAATATGATTTAGAGCTAGTTGAAATGTAGTAAGCAACGAGTTCAAAATATTTTTATCGATATGTCAATATGTGGGGGATCGATATTTGGGATACCCATAAGCGAAGCTCTCAACTCAAACACGACCCGGACCCCGATCGTGAGTGAGGCGAGACATCCCACCGTGGTGCACGAAGTCTTCACCACACATGAGCTCTCCACGCAAAGACAAGCCTCCGCCTCGCTCGGGCTCTCACAAATGAGCTCCTCGGACGGAGATCCATCGTTCCGCCCCGCTCGAGGTCTCCGACAACGAGCTCCCTCGTCTTCGGCAGCTCAACCTCGTCCGGGGGACCTCTTTCCGCCTCGCTCGAGCTCCCCCGCGATGAGCCTCTAGCGGCGACCGCGGAGAGCTTGTCCGGCTGCCTTCCGGGGAAGCTGCGGGTGCGGGAGTTGGTCAACAACTCCACGACACGTTCAACCACTCCCGGCGAGCACCCCATTGCCCACGTAGAGCTACAGCTACGAGGAGAGGTCATTCGACCACCTCGCCACCCCCGTCAGCTCCAACAACTCCGCTACAGTGCCGCGCAGGTACATCACGGGTACACCTTCCCATCGGCGATATGGGCACGCCCATGCAGAGGGCGTCTTCCAAGCTGCGATTAGAGGCGGGCGGCGACCACCGCCCAAACCGCGATTCCAGCGTGCGGCGGCGACCAATTTCGGCGCCCAAGGCACTCGGGGAGCTCGAAGGGAGCTCTCGCTCGCCAGGAGCTCGGCGAGAGCTCTTCCATATATCTACTACCACCACGTACACACGTTCTCGTTTCTCCAAGTCCTCGGCCCGAGAGGAGCTCATGTTCCCTACCCCCTTGCGACTATAAAGGGGAGGTAGGCCTCCGGGATTGAGGCGGAACAACGAGTTCACTCTCAACACACACACACACACACTCGATATTGGCACTAGCCTCAATCCCACCGAGACTTGGGAGCCCACTCCCTCTCTCGACCCGCTTGTACTCGCCCGGTATGGCGTTTGAGCTCGGATAGTGATCACACCGGACTAGGGAGCGCGATCGCCCCGAACGGTATAAATCTTGTGTCATTGTCTCTAGAGCTAGGCCATCGAGCACGCATTAGCCGGACATTCCGTGACGGTGGTATTAGACCCGCGGCGGTTAGTAGCGCCGCGGTAGGGCGGCGCTAGTGCGGCGTTTCCCCGCCGATGGCTTCTTCCGCCTCACCGACGGCCGCGGCGCTAGCGATGCGCTTCCGGCACCATCGACTTCTCGGCACCGAGCCGGAGGCGTCCCTCACGGAGCCGTCTTCACCGCCCGATGCGGCGTGAGGACATCCCCGGCCGCCTCCGAGGTGCCACCGACTCCATCACGACAAGCATGGGATGGAACTTCGACTTCGCGCCCGGTCAGCCCTATCCGCGCCCACCGCGGATCGCTTCTTCGTCCTCATCGGTGACCTGCTCCCGAACATCACGGGATGTGAGCCTCACCGCGAGCTGTTCCCACGGCGTGACATTCTCCACCGCCAACGCCGTCTTGCGGCTCGCCCGGAGAAGAGGCGTTGTCGGTCGGCGAGTTCTCGGCGGCCCTACGCCCGGGATGTACCCGACGGGCAGCCGGGCGTTCCACTCTCTTTCGGGCGACGAGCCCTCGGCAGGCAACATCCATGAGCTCGAGCTCGCCCTCGATGGGATGAGCCTCATGGACTGCGACCCCACGCTGTTAATTGCTACATGTGCCACACCCCGAGGGTGCGGTAGAAGAAGTCCACTTTCGGCGACGCCTCCCAACACACGCCGCGGGACTCCGCCCGGCGCGCGGCCGCGAGCCACCTGTTGATCGCGTCAAGGCTCGGTACGGAAGAGCTCGAGGAACTCGGCGTGGGGGCAGCTCAAGAGCGCGAGGCCCTCCTTGCCGGCGGGGGAAGGCAGCATCGCGAGCACGAGCTCGAGCTCGCGGCGTCCAAGACCGCATCAACCGGGACGAGGGTCCCGAGCAGCTCCCGCCGGTGTTTGGGAGGCGCGTCCCGAACTGGGACGGTCGCGGCGCTCCTCCTCCGTCGTTGCTGGCCCCGAGGGCCCGAGGCACGAAGGACCCACGCAGCAAGAGGCTCCCGCGGGCGGCGGCCGGTCCAACCCGGCAAGCTCCGCGTCTCACCGACGGCTGGCTGGAGGAGCACGGGCTTCCTCCACCCCGAGGTCCACGCACGTCGACGGTCAGCGAACCGTGGCGCCTGGGACACCATCAACGCCCGGCGCGCAAAGCGGAGGCTCGGGCGAAGAGACGTCCCCGGGGCGGCGACAAATACCACCGCGGCGACCACGACGAAGCGTCCTTGCACCTACGGCAAGCGGCGTGGTGGGCGCCACGACAGCGAAGAAGACAAGAGCCACAGCCCCACACCCCGCCCGCCCCGGAGCCCGTCTCCCCAAAGCGGGATCGCCGGTCCTCGAGCTCAAGCTCAAGGAGGCCGGGCGTTCGGCTCACGCATCCACGACGCCCCATTCCCTTCGTTTCCGAGCTCCGACCTCGGTGCGAGAGTACAATGGGGAGACCGACCACCTGGCTCGAGGATTACCGCCTCGGCCGCTAGGCTTGGGCGTCGACAACGACTATTTCATCATCCGCAACCTCCCGCTTTACCTTGTAGATTCCGCGGTCATGGCTTGAGCACCTCCCTGGAGGGCACCATCCCCGCGGCCGGGAGGACCTGCGTGACGTCTTCGTCGGCAACTTCCGGGGCACCTCACGCCAGGGCCGAGCACGACGTGGGACCTCCGAGGGTGCAAGCAAAAGAAGAGAGAGGGCCTGCGCGACTACATCGGGCGCTTCTCCAAGCTCGCAACAATCTCTCCGAGGCCTTCGACTCGAGGTCATCACCGCCTTCACGTTCGGCACCACCGCAAGACCCTCATCCACGAGCTCGGCGTCCGAAGCCCAAGACCGTGAAGGGGCTCCTCGACCTCGCCACCCGCCACGCCGAGGAGAGGGCGCCGTCTCCCCGTCACGGGCAAGAGGCGGGCCCAAGGCCGGCAGCGGCGTCGCCGAGGATCCGGCTCCGCCGCAAGAAGAAAAACAAGAAGAACAAGCATCCCCCACGATGGCGACGACGGACGAGTTCGTCATACGGCGGACAAGCGCAAGGCCGGCCCCAAGGGTGGCGCGCGAACCGTGCCCAAAGAGCACCGACAAGATGCTCGAGGCACCATGCCCGCACCACGAGGGTCCGGGTAGAGCACAAGATGAAGGACTGCCGCCTCATGAAAAAAAGCATGTGATGGGCACACCGCGGGGGAGGAGGCAAGGACAACGACGACAAGGGCGCCAAGCCGGCCCCGGCGAGTTCGGCGGCGACATCTACATCGAGGGCGGCGCCCGTCAACGTGGTCTTCGGGGAGCTCCCGGCTCGAGTCCAAGCGTCGGCAAAAGCTCACCCGCCGCGAGGTCCTCTTCACCCGAGCCCGTGGCGCCCGCCAACCTCAAGTGGTCGGGCTCGGCGATCACGTTCGACAAAGGCGGATCACCCACGACACATCCCGTACCGGGGAGGTACCCGCTTCGTCGTCGACCCCATCATCGGCACCAAAGCGCCTCGGCAAGGTGTTGATGGGCCCCGGCGAAGCGGCCTCAACCTCCTCTACATCCACACGCTCCAAGCCCTTGGCATCCCCAAGGCACGACTCCGCCCCTCACGGAACCGATCCACGGCGTGGTGCCGAAGGAAGCAGATGGTCCCTTCGGGCGGATCGATCTCCCGTCACCTTGGCACCGGACAACTTCCGCAAGGAGGTCCTCACGTTCGAGGTGCTCCCCTTCAAGAACGCCTACCACGCTTGTTGGGGGCGGCCGTGCTACGCAAAGTTCATGGCCGTCCCCAACTACACCTACCTCAAGCTCAAGATCCCCGGGCCGAAGGGGTCATCACCGTCGACTCCACCTTGAGCACGCCCGCCGGGCTGCGAGGCCGCCGCCCGTCACGCTGATCGCCGTCGGCAATCGAGATCGAGGGGAGATGCTGCAAGATGATGGCTTGGGCGGGCGAGGACTCCCGAGCTCAAGAAGGTTGCCAGCCTTGGCCGGCGGTGAGCTTCGGCAAGTCGGGGGAGCACGAGCTCTCCCAAATGAGATCGACAAGATCACCCGACACGTTCGAGCCCGAGAAGGGCGCCAAGGAGGTCAAGATCGGCGGCGGCGGGCGCACCCTGCGTGGGGTCCGAGCTCTCTCCCAAATAGGAAAGCGAGCTCGTCGACTTCCTCCGCGCCGAACCTCGGCGTATTCGGCGTGGAGAGCCTCGGACATGCCGGGCATACCGAGGGAAGTCGCCGAGCACTCCTTGAACATCAAACCCGGCTCTCGGCCGGTGAAGCAAAACTTAGGCGTTTTGGCGACGATCGGCGCCCGGCAATTGCCGAGCATATATTCTTCTTCATACTCTATTCTTCGTGAATAGAAATTGATCTTCATAATCTATGCATAAACTTTAATGTTTTAGCAAATATGATTTTTATAATTCTAATGGTTTCAATTACCTTCGAGGTAAATTCAATAAAATTGCTCCCCCTCACAAAGCAATCATTTGAATTTGACTCAAAAGTATGGCTTATAATTCTTTCATGAATTATATGGGTATAACAAAGAGCAATATGCTTCATGCAAAAAGAACCACTTGTTGTGCAAAACAAATAAATTTTATCCTTCAAGATAATAAATCCTTTCGAGATGATTACGGGGAAAAATAAGTTCATATTCAACATCTTCTAGATAGTGTATCAAACTTATACAAGCTTGAATACTTTATAGTTCTTCCTTAGTGGATTTTGAAATGGTATATTCTACACAAGCTCTTAGCCGCTAGGTTTATCAAGGAGGTGTATCATCCCGAGTGGATAGCCAACCCCGTACTAGTTAAGAAGAAGAATGGGAAATGGAGAATGTGTGTTGATTACGGGGTCTCAACAAGGCATGCCCGAAGGATCCGTTTCCTTTGCCGCGCATTGACCAAATTGTTGACTCCACCTGCGGGTGCGAGACACTCTGTTTTCTTGGCGCTTACTCCGGCTACCACCCGGATCGCGATGAATGAGCTCGATCATCGCCACCTCCTTCATCACTCCGTTTGGCGCGATACATTGCGTAACAATGCCCGCCGGTTTGAAAAAAGCCGGGCGCCACCTTCCGAGGTGCATGTAAAAAGTCTTCAAAGAGCTCCTCGAGAAAGCTCGTAGAAGCATCGTCGGCGACATCGTTGTCAAGACAAAACGCTCGAAAGAGCTCATCCTGACCTCGAAAAGGTCTTCGCCAAGCTCCGAGTTCGGGTCAAGCTCAACCCTAAAAATGCGTTTTCAGGGGTCCCCCGAGGGAAGTTGCTTGGCTTCATCGTCTCCGAGCGTGGTATCGAGGCTAACCCGGAGAAAATCGCCGCCATCACGAACATAGGGCCGATTAAAAACGCGTCAAGTGCATGCAGCGACTCACGGGATGCCTAGCCGGCGCTAAAAGCCGTTTCATAGCTCGACTCGGGAAGCGGAGTCTCCCACTCTACAAGTTCTTTAAGAAAACCGGCGCTTTGCTTGGACAGGCGAAGCCCGGCCGAGCTCTCGACTCACCAAGCAACTTGTTGCCAATCCGCCCATGCTCGTCGCGCCCCGCGCCCAAATAACCAATCCTCCTCTACATCTCGGCCACCAAGGTGGTGAGCACCGCGCCGCCATCGAGAGAGGGAGGAAGGGCACGGCTCAAGGTACGGCGCCGGTCTACTTCATCGAAAGTTCTCACCGACACAAAACCCGCTATCACGCGGCTTCGAAAAGCTTCGTATATGCGTTGTTGATCACCCGGCGCAAGCTTCGGGCATTCCTCCGACTCCCACCCGGTCAAGGTCATCTCCAAGTTCCCCCTTGGCGAGGTCATCCCCAGCCCCGAGGTTCACGGGCCGCATGGCCAAGTGGGCTATTGAGCTCATGGGGGCCGACATCACCTACGCTCCCAGAGACGCCATAAAGTCCCAGGCGCTCGCTGACTTAATCGCGGAGTGGACCGAGGTCGAACAGCCACCGAGGCCCGGCGATGTCGAAAAATCGGACGCCGCCGATGGATCTCGTGAAGAAGTACGGGCGGTGTCGGGCTCGTCTTCATCTCTCCAAACAAGGTGCGTATGAAGTACTCGATCCGGCTTGCACTTCCCCGTCCAACAACGCGGGCGAGCACGAGGCTCGTGAATGGCTTGCGCGATCACGCGCGAGCTCGGGCGTCCGGCACCTCAAGGTCCGGGTGACTCCGAGCTCGTCAAGAACCAAGTCATGAGGGAAGTCGACCGCGTCAACCCAAAGATGGTCGCGTACCATCGAGGGGTCCGCGGCTCGAGGAACACTTCCACGGGCTCGAGGTCAACCACATCCATCGCCACCTTAACAACGACACCGACGCCTCGCCAAACTTCGCCGAATCGACCGCCGGTTCCGCCAGCGCCTCTTCATGCACGAGCAGCACAAGCCGCCAATACGACTCAAAGGAGAACTCTCGACGGCGCGAAGCTCGACGCTTAACGCCCCGCGCGCGGACCCCATGGAGGTAGAGCGCCCCCCGCAAGCTCGAGCTCACCCGACACGAAGGCTTGCTTAGCTACGGCTCTCAAATCCGACCGGCTTGGGGCTGGGTCGAGTTCAGCCACGATGGCCCCAAAGCCCGACCGGCGGATCCCACGCTTTTTGTGGTTCAAGGAAGGCAAGCTCCCCCGGACAATAAGAGTCAAGGCGCCCGGGCGAAGGGCCAAGTCATTCGTCCTCGTCGGAGAAGAGCTCTACCAACGCTGGGCCTCAGGCATCCTCCGCGCTGCATCACCTTCGAACAAGGGGAAGAGCTCATCAAGGAGATCCACGCCGGCCGAATCGGCCACCATGCGGCGCCACGAGCTCGTCGGGAAGGCGTTCCGTCAAGGCTTCTCTCGGCCGACCGCCGTCGCGACACGCCATTCGAGTCGTCCCGACGCCGCGAGGATGCCGCCTTTGCCAAGCGCACACATCTCCCGGCCAAGATCCCTCCGGCGATCCCCCCTCGCCCCGGGCCGCGTCCGGGGGCTCGACATGGTAGGACCCTTCAAGAAGACCGCCGGGGCTACACGCACCTCCTCGTCGCCATCGACAAATTCTCCATGTGGATCGAGGTCATGCCCATCGCCGCGGTTGTCGAGCCAAGGAGACCGTCAAGTTCTTCACCGGCATCATCCACCGATTCGGGGTCCCGAACTCCATCATCACCGACAACGCACGAACCGTAGGGAGAGGTCTTCGCCGACCGGGTGCAGCGATCCGCGGCATCCGCATCGACACGCGGCCTCCGTCGCCCACCCGAGGACCAACGGCTAGGGTACAAAAGAGCTAACGACACATGATCTGCCGGGCGTAAAGTCACGCATCTTCAAGAGGCTTGAGAATATGCCCGCCGGTGGCTCGCCGAGCTCCCTCGGGTCGTATGGGTCTTCAGCACAATGCCAAGCAGCCACGGGCGAAACGCCCGTTCTTCCTCATCTTCGAGTCCGAGGCCGTGCTCCCCACCGACCTCGGTAACGGCTCGCCCGCGTCCGGGCCTTCAACGAGCACAACAACCAAGCGTTGCTCAAGACGCCGCCCGATCGGCTCGACGGCTTCGAGATATCGCCCTCATCCACTCCACCAAGTACCAAGTAGTCCATGAGGCGCTACCACGACCGCCATGTTAAGGGACGAGCTTTCAGCGTCGGCGACTACGTCCTGCATCGAGTCCAGAGCTCGAAGGACAAGCACAAGCTCTCAGCACCTTGGGAAGGCCCCTTCACCATCGACCAAGTGCTGAGGCCGGGCATGTACAAGCTCAAGGACCATCAAGGCCGAGTCCTCACCAATGCGTGGATCATCGAACAGCTACGCCGCTTCTACCCCTAAATGTATTTCAAAATGTTGTAGCCACGAGAGCTCAATAAAAGCACAAATTCGATGCAAAAATATGTGCAAGCATTTGAATTCTTTCCTTACACATCGAGCAACGACCGGCCTTCGCCCCTGGCGAAGACCCGCCTTGCTCGGGGGGCTACAAGGAGCGGGGTGCACACCCCACGTTTTTAACACACCGTTTTTTCGCAAAAAACTTGCAAGTTCGAGCTCAACGACGAGCTCAAACTCGCGAACTCGTACTCTCTCCTCTTAACTCAAAGAATGTTCCGAAACGACTAAGTCATAAGCTCACCGCTTTAGAGCATGGCGCGACTGCCTAACGACCTCCCGCGCCTCCGCGGCCAGCGAGGAACGGCCCGCCATCCTGCTCTCGAACCATGAGCTCACGAAAGGTCGAAGTAAGGACAACGTGCGATAAAAGAGGAAAGGCGACTTCCATTAATGATCACGCGAGCTTCCATAAGTGTTTACAATTTGCCTCGACTACGAGGACTTAACAAGCTCACTACCAAAAGAGGCCTAGCCTCGAGTTCCTATCCTTGTGCGGGCGGGTCTTGGTCCATCGGCACCGGGCGGGATGTCTGCTTGCTGCCTTCCTCCTCCTCGGCGGGCTCCTCCGCCGCTCCGTCTTCGCCGGTTAGGAGGCTCGAAGACTTCGAGCTCCTCGGTGGCAAGCTTGAAGAGCTCGGCACGACCCGTAGTCGCGGCCTCGCCAGCCAGCGACCTTCCGCTCCACATCAGCATCATCAACGCCCGGCGCCCACCCCTTCTTCACGATGTCGACCTCGAAGTAGGGGTAGTGGGTATTGGTATTTGTTAAGCCTACAGAAATATTTATAATAATCCGCAAGCGAACGGATATCGGTGAGTATTTCACCCAGACGGGGTTTTAAATATCGAATCCACGAGGATGGTGAGAGGAATAATCGAGGCATATAACTAATCCCCCTCGAGTATCAATCAAGGATGAGAGGGATTAAGAGGTAAGAAGATTCCTATGGTTGTCTAGGTCTCATTCTTGTAAGTTATGTTGATATTGATCTTAAAGGGGACGTACTCAAGAGAAAGTAAGGGTGAAACTTACTATTCCCCAAGAACATTGTCCCACGTGTCCTATCTAACGGGAAGTGGAATCCAAAGGAATCAATAGTACTGTCACTACCACGATCTACCACACTCCGGAAGGTAGGGTGCATTCATAAGTAACTTCGATCTAGGCACCACGCCTACACCTAAGTATACACCTCTAATCTATAGATTCCCATAGATTAAAGTACTCAAAGAGTTATGAACATTAAGAAAAATACTAACACTGAAGATAATATGATACTTACTCAAATAAGAAGTTGATCTACCATAGAAGTCTCAGGATCAAGTGCCATAGACCCTTGATCCCGTAGGTACAAGCGTAGAGAAGTCACCGACATGTCCTGCTTCCCCTTCTTCTCCTCAACTCACTCTTTTTACTCTCAAGAATAGATCTAGAACTCTAATTAAGTCTCTTTGATCTAATCTCTCCACTTGATATTCACTCTTGATTAGATCTAATTAGATCTAATCTAATATAGTTCTAATTACATGTCTAATTCTACTTCACTAATCCCTTAGAGAGAGTTGATCCTTTCAAGGGACCCCTCTACTACTAAGAGTTAATGAGATAGAATAAGATAGTAATGAATTAGGGTTTAACCCTGGGGGTAGGGGGTCTTCTTATATAGGCCTTGGCGATGAACGTGAGCCCTTGGATCAAACCGACCTTGGCAACGGTGTAGATACAACCTCAAAGTCGGTAGTAAACCGACCTAGAAAGGTGAGACCCGACAGGTGGGACCCACCTTGGCGGCCGGCCTAAATAGGCTGGCGGCGGCCGCCCGGGCCTGTCTTCCCTTGGCCTTTGGTTCCTTCCGGTGTTCTCACGGTACCTTCTAGAATGTTTTAGTCCACAATTCGGGTTGAGTTGCTTCACGGTCAAGTCTTGTCATCATATGCCTTGTATATTCCGAAACTTTCTCCATTATTCTCTGCAATTATCTATTAAGTCCCTGAAAATGTATAAATCACCAAAGCTCATGGAATTATGTTAATTATACCCCCTAGACTTATATTGATATTCAAATTAAGCCCTTATCTCATGTTAGTTGACTAGTAATTTTATGCTATAACAGTGTGTCAACAAGCTCCCCAAGCTTACCTCTTGCTAGTCTCTTAGCAAGACACATTATATTAATCTACTTACTTGGATCGGGGAGTTCTTTGCAACACTATCACACCTTTAAAAGTACACATGCTTTCAAACAAAATTTCTCTCGGATAGGAATAAAATTTTTGATAGCTTTTAACTTATATTACCTTTGACCATGGAGCTTATAGCTTTTTCTTTGACCTTGGGCAATTGAAAGATAGAACAATCAAGTCAAGCACCATATCTCAAACTCTTTGTTCAACTGTCCTTCTGGAGTTTTTGCAAGTTTTCAAATAAAACTCAAAGTTCCTAGTATGACTCTCTCAAGTCTCTCGTTTGTGGTATTTGTGGATCCTCTCTTAAGGCAAATAAAGTTGTTTTGCCTCTCTCTCATAATATGTGGTATTATTTTTTTTTTGGACTAAGGCAGTAACATACTATGCCTTCTTCTCTCTCACCCTATATCTAAAGCTTATATGTGGAGTTCATAGGTGGGAGAAGACTAAACTTACTAGCATGTCACGCCCCACTTTTTAATGGGACTTTTTAATCACGCGTATTGGCGCCGGGATCACGCTACCAATACGTTTAGCGATCCACGGTGTAGTGAGTAATCAATTATATGAATAATACCGAGCAAAAATGTATAGGATAGAAGATCTTACGGTGGTGACGGTGACACCTAGGCTGGGTTATGAATATCACGAGTAGCCAAATCGTGAAGCGTTGGTATATCGTCTGGGCACTTCTCCTTATTCCACGGGCATCTTGATAGTGGATAGGAATTGGGTTCACCTTACTCCTACTCGATCGTCTTACGGCTCCTACGCACGCGTATCCTTTACCTTGGCGACTTTACAACTTCTTCTCATTGCCGATGTACGTAAAAGCAGGGGGGGTGAGTACAAAGGTACTCGGCAAGTCCAAACCAGGGGTGTGGTTTGGTAAATTAAGGGTTGGGCCCTAGCGAGTCTCTAAAACTGCTCTTACTAGTTCCCGGGATTATCTCATCTTACCATCACCTTCACATATCTCAAAAGGTTAATTATGTCTAATCATAGATGTTCTTGCCTAGCATTCGCCCATTCCAAGGACGTGGCTATTCGAATAGGTTTAAGTAACTCTGCAGAGGTTGTATAAATTTCCCCACACGATAGCCGTTGCCTCTGCCACCGTCATGGCTTCTGACAGACCTAACAAGATCCGTACCCGCTTGAGTGCTACTCTAGGTATATTGGTATAATCTTCACCACGACTTCTCAGGGGTTAGAAGGATAACACGTCACCCTATGGATGACGCATCGCCCTAGACAATATGGTGATACCAAATCACCCACGGCTTTACGGTAATACCTTATTACCCAACCTATACTGTCAACACCACTCTCAATCTCAAATCATCAATATGTGCTTCTAGCACTTGCGCCCATCGCGCCCAAACACTTCCGTGGAAGACCACTCGGCATCCACGCCAACCGGGACCATGGGGCCACTCTCCCCATGTCTGCTCCTAATAGATCGTTTGCACACTCCGGCCACCTTGGATCCCAATTATACCTCAACCCAACGGGTGAATCAAGCCATCCCATATGTGGCGTGTGGCTGTACTGAAATATCTCACTAGGTAGAAGGTCTATGAACCGGTCCTTAGGGAGGCGAGCATCTCTCCGCGGGATTCATCCCGATTGTGATTAGTCCACCTCCATGTAGACAATCACCACTCACCTTTTGTTGGAGGGTTCACATTATTACTCGGGTTACATCGATCTTACTTAATCATATTATATCATCATTCATCATTATATTAAGGTCATGATTAGGGGGTAAGGACTTGCACAGGAGGTTCTTATGAATTGGCACTGGCGTTGAACGTCTCTCGCTTGATCCGGATGAAGCTCCTAATCCGGTCGTCGAAAAGGCTACTTCGCGATTGACGATAACCTAGCTTGAACTACAACTTACAAAGCAAACATAGAACATTATGGTGATAATGGGTTAGATGCATAGAGCTAGATTTTAGATAAATTATGGAAGTCGCTTTCACGCGAAACGGAGTTAAATTGCATGAGATATGGATTTTTACAATATTAATCCCTAATTAAATCATTAGGGTAATATTATATTATAATTTTATCATGTAATAATATTGGAACTAATTACATGATAAAATTCTATAAATCAAATAATGAATTTACAAATTTTAAAGAATTTTTTTGACATGGGAAGGTCCACTTCTAACAATCGGTGTACATGTATCGGGTGTGCCTAGCAATTAAGTAAGTGTACACGGGAATCCCTCCCACTATGCAGCGTGGATGACATGTGGGTCCGGGGGCGCCCGCGTGTGCGCCACGCGTACTACTACACCCCGTTCCAACGGCCGTTGACGGGAGAACGGCGGGGCGGCGTGGCGGGTTACGATTGGCTCTTGCCCCCCGACGGCGTTACGCCCTGGGACGGCGTTGATTTTAAACAGGGCTCGCCCCTGCCTTGCCTCCACGGCGGCGCCTCGCCCGAGAGCTCGCGGAGGCCATCTCGGCCTATTCCTCGCCTTGAGGGGCTTGTCGGCATCCCCACGCCGCCCCGAACCGAGTGGTGTGGGTCTGGGCGACGGGTGGCTCGCCCCTCGACGGCGGCGGTGGGCGGCGGACTCCCGACGGCGGCGGCGCTTGACACCGCATACGCTGCCTAATAGGGCGGACTGAGTGTTGTAGAATGAAGAGGAAGGGCAAGGGAGTATACCGGGCCTCGCAATTGCACCCGAGGACGACTACGACAAATGGTGAGCTTGTGACCTAGCGGCGGGCGGAGCTCCAGTTGGGGGAAACCGTGATTACGTGAAGAGGAGAGGGGGAGAGGGATGGCCGAGGTGAGCACCGTGTGTTCCGGAGTCGGGCGGAGCTCGTGAGGGGATTGGCGAGGTCGATCGTGAGCCGGGGAGGCTATTTATAGCCTCGCCGGCACGCACTCGGCCGGCGAGATATTTTTCCGCCGACGATCTTTTTCCGACAAACGTCATGGCCATTTACGCCTCCCGCTCCTCGGTAGCTCCGGTGGCGTCCGCGTGTTGGTGAGCTGGTCATCGCCGCTCTCTCGTCATCCACGGGCGGCCGGGCGGTCGCCATGGCGGCGTTCGAAGCTTATCTCGTGGGCGGCCGCGCCGACGACCGTGTGTGTGGCGTCGCCTCGACGTCCGGGCTAGGGAGGCACCGGTCGCCGCTCGCCTTCGTCAAGATCGGGCGCGCCTGGCGGCTGCGGTACCGCGGCCGGACTCCACGCACGCGCTTCATGGCGTCTTTGTGCACGGGTCAAGGTGAGGCGGCTCGCGCCCGCCTCGACGCGCCACATCGGCTGAGGGCTTCGCCAGGTGCGCTCTCGGCGCCGGTTCGCCGGCTGCGGCGGCCTCGGTGGGGCGGAGGGCAGCGCTACCAGCGACGCCAGGCGCGGTCGCCCTCGGCGGGACGGAGGATGAAGACGACGGCTCTTCCGGGGGTCCCGAGTTAGCGGCCGAGAGGAGGGAGAGAGGTTGGGCCTCGCGCGTCGGGCTGGATGGGCCAATTGGCCCTCGGCTTCGATCTTGGGCCGCCCACTCGGACGCTTGAGTAAGAAGAGAAGGAGGAAGCCGGTTCTTTGGGCCGGGAAAGAAGGGAAAGGGGAGGAAACGAGCCCATGACCCGAGTTCTTTTCTAATTCCTTTTCCCTTTTCTTTTATTCCTTCTCTCCTTTCTTCTATTATTCTCTCACCCATTATCTTATGTGTGTAGTCAAGTTATATCATTAACATTTATACAAACTCTCATATGTCCCTATGACTTTAATTCATGGAGAAATATTTATGCGAGGGTACTTGTATAAATAGATGTATATGTATACACACATATGCCCTTTCTTCCCATTATTTCATGTGTGGCCTAAATATATATTCTATAAATATTCTCACAAGCACATGTATGGCTCCAATGACTTTATTGTCAAGGATAATTATTTGTTGTGCTCATAAGAAAATATTCATGTATATATTATAGTGCACACAAGGTTCATGTTTTATTCCCGTAGATAAACTTGCAAATCATCACTCATGCAATACATTTCCATAATTTGAATCTAGGGCTTACCTTGCACCTTCGGTCACCATAAAGTTCGGGCGAGCAACAAATAAAGGTTTCCTATTTTCTATATGATGAGAGTTTGGAATGCGAGGTTTTTGAAAACGAGGGTTTTAGGTTTAGCGGAAAATAATTCAAGTTTTAGTTGTAATTCGAAAAAGTTCAAATTTTTAGTGAATTTTAAAATGATGCAAAAACACGGGTGTTACACTTACTAAGCATATATTATAAATTCAAGCAATGGATCCAAAGTTACAAGTCACACCGATCAAATGGTGCATGTGCATGGTGGATAGGATATAGATGGTAGGGATATAGTAAGGTGGAATGAGGGAAAATCTTACTTAAGCTCCTTGAGTAATCTTCTCTCTTTTGAATATGAAAACTTTATAGAGAACCCGGGTTGTATCTTTTTTTATTTTTTTTTTTTTTTAAGAGAGGTGGGCTCTACTTTCGTAGTAGACTTTTGTCTTTTATTCCCTCTGTTTAAAGATGTGGGTTCTACTCACCCTCTGACACTTGTCCATTTTTTCATCTTTATTTATTAGAGATGTGGGCTCTACTAAGCCCTCAAACTTGTGTTCATTTTTCATCTCTTTTTCGTGGGAGGTAGGCTCTACTCGCCCTAGGACACTTGTCCATTTTTCATCTCCCCTTTTTTTTTTTTTTTTTTTTTTTAATCTACAACCCGGATCTCTTTTTGCAATAACTTTTGAGAGGTATAAATGTAATGGAGTTTTTGTAAGATATTGGCTAGCAATGAGTGGATGGGTATAGGAAATATTTTTGGTTGCTCTCTCCCAGGGATAAGAGTAGAACATTTTTGGTGGCTAGAGTGAAATGGATAGTGGTATGTAGTGGAGTGTACATGATCAAGATGACAAGTTTCTAAGGGTCGACAAAGATTGAACAAACTCAATGCAAAACAAGCAGCCTATATATATATATGTTAAAAAAGGTTTTCCCAATCTATGGAGCATATATATATGGCTATGGTAGGACGTTCAACACTCACATCATACAGAAACTTATCATATGCACTTTTAAAGTTTCAAAAATAAATCTCCGTAAATCTAGTATCACTAGGAGTAAGATCAATAACGACTCAAACTCTCATATATCATATCCGTCAATTACCTAGACTTTAGGGCAAGCAATTTGCAACCCATAGATTTCAGGTTCAAGGTGAATCTCAAGTCAAAGCGATTTTGCATTTTTAAGGCTCCAGAGAAATTAAGCTTGAAAGCTAGGTATTGAAAAGGAATTACGGTGGAGCAACTATTCATCATTTCCATGCATGAGACTTAGCATCGAGATTATTTCATGTTGATGGAAAAGAAAACTTCTTGTACACTCCTATTTATTTATTTATTCACACTCTAAAGATCATACTTCTACTAAAGACTCTTTAAACGACTTTATGAACTATACTCTTAGCAAACTAAGCAAACCCAAAATATTAGCTAATAATAATAATAATATAAATATAGTAGTAGAGATACTTATCGTGATAACCGGGGTGCTCTCCCCAAGCTGGATTGAAGTGTCGGGTTTATTGTAGAAGTTGAAGTAGACAAAGGACGAGGATATCGCCCTATCATGTTTCTCCCCTTTAAATCTGCTGAACTCAAATAGACAACAAAACTAGTGGAACTTGATTAAAAGCGTTAGTGGTTTGCCACATAGACTTCATGTGTCTAAAGTTTTTTCAAGATGAATCATGATTATACCATATAGCAAGATTTCTTTTCTAAATATTTTTGGGATTTTATAGATTTATATGCATGCAAAGAACTATAATGCAAATGCAACTAGATGCATGCATAATTATTTTTATGCCACCACGGTGGATACCTTTATGTGTTGTTACACGCCACAAAATTATTCACTTGGGGCTTGAGAATTTTTCAATGTAGTGCTAATGCTTAAATGTAAATATGCTAAAGGAAAAATGATTATGCAATGCAAGGAAATAAATATGCTAATGCAAGATGCAAAAAGATAAATATGATATGCAATTAAAGATGCAATGCTAAGAATTAAATATGGATAACTACCGAGTTACCTTTTCGCGAGGGTTCAATGTTTTGAGTCCTTTGAACAAGACTTCTTACCTTACTCACTCCTCAAGCTGTATCATCCGATTTTGGTAATTGCGTCTCCCGAGACAATGATCTCTAAGGATGGCATCACCTATGTTGCTTGCTTGTCCCATAGTTTGAAGTGAAGCTTTGACAATTGGAAGCGAGCAACATCTTGTTTAGTGTGCATGCTTTGTGGGTCGGGACATTTCCTTATAGAATTTTGAGAGAGTGAGATACTCCTCCACATTGTGCTCGAAGTATGTCCCGTTTGCAAAGACAAGGTAGAGATCAAGTGCATGGGCCCCTGTTGGTGGGAAAACACCAACGAGGAACCAAAAACTTTATTCGTTCTTCTCTTACCTTAGGCACATTAAACAAGATAGATTTAATATTTACTTGTTCCATTTAGGATGAGAGTGACAAGGTCACAAGATAGAGCATCAACAGTTTAATGATTATAACTATCTTGCAAAGCGAGATGGGCAACAATTTAGCTTATATGGTTGGGGACTATGAGAACAGGGAGATCGAGTGATGTTTAGGAACAAAGAACTAAACATGTGAAACTAAACAGGATAGATAAGGTTAACTCTAACATGTTTAATTCTTTATTTATGAGCATGCCATAATTAGGAAGAAGCTTGATTAATGATAACTTACCTCAAGATGTTACTTTTTATTAGAATATGATAGTACTGTAACAACTTGTGGTGGTTCTTTCTCTCTGCTTGGAGCTTTCCTCATTTGGCTTCTTGTATATCTTGCTCCTAACTTGTCTTCTTTATTGCATCATCCTTTCTTTCTTCTCCTTTGAATTGTGTAAGACCTTTTTGCTCCTCTAATGATTTTATTCCTGCAGTATTAGTTAACAGCACATAACCGAAGGAATATACAAGTAATTTTAAACAAGGGTAGATTTGTCATGGAGCTAAAGGTATCTTTTCTATTCTACAAAGGGTTTTGGATGTTCATTTTAATATGTGCTCACTATTACTTTTTTCTCTAATGGGAAATCTTAAGATTGATTTTGATGTATGATATTTATAAACATTCAATCTTAGAGAGTGTGGATACGGGATCACCAAAGGACTCTACCGAGTTGTTCGCGGATTCTATCCTAGCCCAAGGTCACAAACAACTCCTAGAAGGCAATGGAAGCATAGCTGCGAAGACTTACGCTGTAATCGAGGATAGAACTCTAGTCGATTACCATGTTTAGAGGTTCGGTGTTCAATCCTCGTCGGACAACCCTCTCTCAGTATCCGACTAGGTCCGTAGCAAGCTCTTTGACCCCTTGGACTATAAAAAGGCGGCCAAAGAGCACCTCGTAGAGGAGAGCGCAACTTGAACACATCAAGTCTTTGAAACCTTACAACCGATCCTCGGTTGACCCCATCAATCAAAAAAAACAAGGCTCACGCCGGCGGGCGTAAAGGTCTTTACTCGATCAAGGATCGAGGGCCCGAACCCGATATAAAACCCCGGTCTCCATGTCAATCTGCGCAACAAACCGCCGGACTCGAGGTTCATCGAGGCCGAACAAACCGCCCGGTTCACCCGTGGCGGGCTCTCGGTCGTAAAACATCGACAGCCGCGCCCGCGGTAGGGGCTTTCGTCGGGTTTCAAGCACGAGTTCGGCGGACCACGACATCATGGGCTCGTCGGCGAAATACGATCATCTTCGGATCATGGGCTTGCGAGATCGACGACGACGGCAAGACTCGAAGTTACATCATCGAGGAATCCAAGACCGGAGAATCGGAACTTCGCCCGAAGCTCGGGCAATTGGCGCCACCGACATCGCCTCGAAATGGAGAACGAGGCTCGACACCAACTCGAGAACCACGTCGCAGGGACTGAAACCGGGCGAACTCAAGAAAGCAAGGCATCCAAGGTTCAAGACGGACTCAAGACGGCTCGGTTATACTCCTACCCGCTCCGATACAAGGTGAACGGAATCAATTCAAGAAGAATTTTTCAACGAAGGCTACCCCGACTCGGAGAAAGAAGGCGAAACAGAGGCAAATCCGGGTATCAACCCGGACTACCTTCCAATTCCCAACGGGACTACGTAATCTTTGCGTTCGCTCATACAAGGTGTATCAAGACAACTTTCAAAAAGAAAGCTGGAGATTCCCTTGAAGGGCGCAACGAGGGCTCATCCTAACAAAGACGCCGAGGAGTGCATCATCCACGCCTAGAACCCTCACAAAGGCTGAACGTCAAGAAACGACGATGGACAGGGATGACAAGCGACGAATCTTCCCTCATGAAGGAGTGGCGTCCCAAAGGCTACCGCTCCTAATGAAATCTTGATGGTAGCAAGAGCCCGCACGCCGCTTAACCCTCTAGATGCCCCCGACATCAGATCCACCGACGAAGGCCTATCAAACATCTCGGTGGATGAAACAACCCAAGAAGACGAAGGAGAAGACCAATCATTCAAGGCTAAGAAGAAACAAGCTGAAGGGGGACGCCGAGATAGAGCGAGCAAGCGCAAACAAGCCCGGAACAAATACCAAGCCGATCTGCGCGAATATGAGAAGATGAAGTCTGAAAGAGAAGCTGAAGACGACCATCAGACAACACATGGGAAGATACAAGAGTTGATTGAACGCCTGAAGATCGCTTCAAACCTAAATGACGAGGAGAGGCTCATCAAGGAAGCGCTTACGAAAGCCGCCCAAGAAAGAGATCCCGCTTAGGTCACCGCCAAAGGCAAACAACTCGCACGCACAAAGAAGTCGGTCTAATGTCTTCGAGAGGTTGGGCACGCCCGAGAACTCCGAAACTCAAGGTGGCCCCGGAGGGATGGTGGAAACCAGAGACCCCCGAGGGTTAATCTCACCCCAAGACCAAGCGGCGGCACGAAGAAGTCGCGGAGTCCACATACGCACCCGAAGAACCCCGACAAAAAGGAGCAAGATCCTCGGGACAAATCGAAGGGAGGACAACAGAGGCTATGACAGATTCCCTTGCTTCGAAGAAAAAGACGCAAGGAGTCAAACTACCCCCAAAGTTCAAACCTTCAAACCACTCAAAATACGATGGGAAAACAGAGCCCAAGCAATGGCTCGAGTCTACTCACAATCCATTGAGTCGGCCGGAGGAGATGATGACGCAAAAGCCATTTTCTTTCCCATGGCTCTAGAAGCTCTACCGCTCCAATGGTTCGACAAGATCGAAGAGGGCTCAATAGGATACTGGGAAGATTTGCAGAAAGTATTTTGCAATAACTTCGCAGAATCATCACCCATCCTATCACGCAGTAGAATTAAAGAGCCTCAAAAGCGGGAACCGGGAGAATCCTTGAGAGATTACTATCGAAGATTTGGCGAGATGAGATCCCAGTGCATGACATCACGAAAGAGAAGTGGTGGATGCGTTCAAGAATGGAATCTCTCAAAGATGGCAATTCTCGAGACTTCTACAAAGACAACCCGAGGACCAACGAACAGTTCAAGCTCACCGTCGAGAAGATGATCGGAGCTGAAGAAAGAACCCGTGATCGCTTCCCAGAGAGAAAGAACACGGAAGGCCCGAAGAAAGGACAGAACGACTCTCGGAATAAAAGAAGCGAGGGCCGGACAACACGCTCGCGTTTCCGAAAAGCCAAAGAAGCCATACAAACAAAAGTACAACGGCAACATGGGCAACGGCAACGGCAAAGATAACATCAAACTAGAAGACACGCCTTTGCGTCTTCCATCCCGGAACTCATCATACGCGTTGACGGGTCAACGACATATTTTTAACGTCAACATTCTACCAATAAGGGGGTGAAACTATACCTTACTACACACATATACATTTATCACTAATAAATTCCACTTGTAGTGTCTTGTACTTTATTTTGCAGATTTATAATAAAAGCAAGTGGAAAATCGACCAAAGTACGCCATCCGGGGAAGCGCATTATTGCAAAACACAAGCCTAGGAGCAAATCGACCCAAAACATCAGAGAATTAGAGCAAAGCCCGGCCCACAACTTTTCAAGACGAGGGAAGACACCCCACCGAAGCCGGGCCGGGGCCAGCCAGTGGGGGTGCGCTTGCTTCCACACCTGCGGCGCACCCTCCCCGAGGCGGTTTCGGCCCAACCTCGGGAGGCGGTTCGTGCACCTTCCAAACGGGGTTTCCCGCCGTGGGATGGTCGGTTTAGCAAATTAGGCGCAGGTATACCAAGGTCGGTTTTGTACCTTCCATGTGGGGATGGACATTTTCCAATGAGCCCCCTCTCCTCTACCTATAAAAAGGAGGCCATCTCCCACCATTGTAACACACACCTCACAAGAAGAGCCACTCTCTCCCTCTCTATTCTTCTTCTTCTTCCTCCTCCTAGTAGGATTAGTAGTTTAGGATGTGGAGCTAGGCAAAGCTACCAAGGAGGGCTTGGCTCCTTGGAAGATGGATTCCTGAATAAATCTTTCTATGGTATTCTTCCAAAGCCTTGCTCTTATCTTATCTTGGTTGTGCATTAGGATTAGAGTCTTCATGTTATTTCTATACCTCATGATTTATCTTATGATCTAACATGTTGTTCTTGACATGATCATGACACATGAACTAGTCTATAGTTTCTATGTTGTGATATCGTCATATAGAACTTTATGCTTAAACCATTCATGCAATATAATTGGGTAGTGTCGGGATTGTGCTGAATGGCGGTTCGTTGTGTCCTTCGGGGCTTGCTCGTGTCCTATTCCGACCATCCGTAGGGTGGGGGCCATGGGGGACATGAGTAGTGTCCTAGTATGCGGACGTGTTGTCCGGATGCCGGTATCCTTCGAATATGAGTGCATGCCACGGTTGAGGGGGTAGGCGGCTTGGTCGCGTGACAAGCCTTGACCGTCCCTTTGAAATCCCCCACGTTCGTGTGTCTTTGTAGGAGTTAAGTAAATGCCTTCCTTCGGGCGGATGCTCGGGAGGTCTCCCGTCTATTTCATTCTCGGCTCCGACCTCCTCGCCCATGCGTGTTGCCTGACTATCAACTGGTTCTATGCACAACCATGACTAGAATCTGTATGCTCCACTTAGGTCTTTCTTTATTCCTTATTTATCTTTATCCTTGAGTTTGGCTTGAGTGAGTGTGTCAAGTTATCCCTTTACCGTTCCTTTATATCCCTCGTTATGAGCATTGGTCCATTACATAGTCATGTTATCCTGTTCATGTCTCTATTAGATCCTTTTCCACCATGCCTTCCTTTGGGAAAATATAAATAACGATACCACTGAATACTTCCGGATGAAATGCTACAATGATAGATCCGATGCGCTTGCGGATGAATATCTTCTTAGGCAAGATCTATCACCGTTGATGTGCCTAGTGTTATCACCGACATGGTGGTTTCACTTAGGAATGTCAACGGTGCATTTCCGGCACTTGTTATTGAGATGGGTTCTAAACCTGTTTCTAGTGATTTATGCTTAAGAAATGCAACAAGCATTTAAAAAACGCGCCGTTCTTGAGGAAGGCATTGGTTTTTTTATAAGGCATCTTTTAGAACATGTTCATCATGATAATATGCATGTGTAGTGACCTTTGTTTATAACAGGTTTATCTAAAAACAAAAAAAAAAATCTTTTATAAAAAAAAAAAATCTTTTATATAGAAAAAAAAAATCTCTTATAAAAAAAAAAAAATCTTATAAATAAAAAGCAAGGACTTGTTATCAAGTTAGTATGCACCTTCGGGATATTCTTGTCACTAACCATTTCAGGTGGAGACTAAGAAGAACAAAGGGGCATGCGACGCTTGAAAACATGGAGGCTACATCAACAAGAAAACTTTGATACTCTTGGGCGGAGGAACACACTCAAAAGGAGACCCTAACTTTGCAAACTTGACTTTTTCACGAAAGTCCAAGTGTGTGAGGAAGATGGTGAGAATATCAAGTTCCAAGTGCACCAAGGGGATTAAAAAAAAAGGGAGGCTCAAGTGAAAAAAAAAAAGAGAAAAAAAAAATATGATGAAAAAAAAAAACAGAGAGAAAAAAAATGATGAAAAAAAAAAAGATGAATAAGAAATTAGCCTCCCCTTGCTATATAAAAAGAGAGTTTAAAAAAAAAATATATAAAAAGAAATAAGAGGAGAGAGGAGCAGGTTGGCCCCATATGGTCAAGGTAAAAAAATGAAGACACCTAACTCCACCCTTCATTGCTTCTATGTAAGCAAGAAGGGATCTTTCTCTCCCAAGACCTTGTTGCACACGGTGAGTTTGGTCTGCCTCCCTCTACTCGGTGTGAGGAAGTCATTACCAAATCAAGATCATCACGCTACCGATGCAGCGATTATGAACTCTATCCCCAAGCTGCCGGTTAAGTACACTTTCAGTGCGCAAAGGTCAATAAAAGAAAAAAAAAAAAAAAAGAAAAAAAAAAAGAAGAAGGTAAAGGAAAGGAGGAACATCCTCCTTTACACCTTTGTGACCACTAAGGCCCATGGTCCATATACACTACACTGTGTGTATCACCTAAGCCTTGTGGTCCGCCTGAGATGGATCATCAAGCTATCACCGCGGGAGTTTTTAACATCTTGCCTTCGTGCGTGGTTGGTACACACACACTCAGTACACAAAGGTAATAATTCACCAATTCTTTTTACTCATACTTATCTCCATATATATATATATATATATATATATATATATATATATATATATATATATATATATATATATATATATATATATATAAACAAATAAATAAATATTTCATCATGGAGATAAAACAAGGCTAGACCTATTTTGCATCTTTATCTTAGCCTTGTTTGAGTTTGAAAAGTTTGGTGAAGCTCTTTTGTCCTCCCTTTATAATAAATTTCAAAAAATATATATATATATATATTATAATAATAATTCTTGAAAACACCTAGCTCACTCGAAATGCTCCTTCCTTCATATGCTTTGAATTTTGGTAATCACGGAGGATGGTAAGTCCACTCGTGAAACTACCATATACTAACCATGCGGGAAAAAAGTCAAAACACGCGGGGCGAAACCCCGATCCAATGGGCTTCGAGCTAGCTTGGGGAGGACCAAAAATATGGTAATGTGAACCTTTCACTCTCATCTTTTTTTTTTACCATGTCAAAAAAAAAAAAAATATATATATATATATATTTTATATGTGTGTTTTATAAAATATCTTATTATTAAAATAAACAAAAAAAAAAATTTTATTACTACACAAAAATCTATAATATTTTCAAAAAAAATGGGGTATATTTCAAAAAAAAAAAAAAAAAAAAAAAAAAAAAAAAAAAAAAATGGGGTATATTTAAAAAAAATATGTTTTATAAAATATTTTATTATCAAAAAAAAATTAACAAAAATATTTATTACATAAAATCTATAAATTTTTTTTTTTTAAATTAAACTTTTTGTTCACCTTTCAAAATCTTCATCTTCATTGGATGAATCTTGTTTCAATTCATGCTTCCATTTTCTATGCCGGTATGTTGCGGTTTGGAAGTTGTGATCATTTAGCCGATGATCCTACTTCCATAGACTTTTTGAATTGAGCATGGTGCTTAGGTCAAAAAAGTTTACCTTAATCGAGTTAGACATGGAGTCGAGTTTGATTATTGAAACAAAACTACTAGTGTAAATTTTGGTCGACCATATGGACTAACCCCCCTGCGAGGAAATTATCCATTTCAAGAGGGTGTCCTAGAGATGATAATGGAGAATGTATCTTGTCGGTGAACCAAAATAAATAAATAAATAAAACCTTTGAAACCCCAAGAATGGTTGTCCCGTTCTTCCAAGTTCATCACAAGACAAGCTTGGGGAGTCTCCCGCACGCTAAATAGAAGACGTTAATCAAGATCAAATCATGGCGTGCACGAGGCTAGCAACAAATCATAAATCGAAGGTAAGTCGGGGCGCTAGCTTGGGGGAGGACTCCCACAAAGGTAACTCGTATCTCACATTCCATTCGTTTATTTTCTTATCTTATATAAATGATGAGGTATGAGAATAATAATAATAAAAAAAAAAAAGAGGGGAAGAAGAAAGAGAGAGAGATATTTTCCACTCCATACATATGTGTTGTAGAAATGTTTAGTTCTACCCCTGTTGAAATGATGAATAGTTGCTCTGTCTTATGTTTTGCCTGTGCCTAGTTTATAATTCGAATTTCTCTAAAGTTTGGGTTTAGTGGCTAAGTCTAAAAACTCATCCTGAAAAAAAAAAACCTGATTCATGTGGGTTGCATAGGCTCTATCTAGTCTAAGTTGTTGCCAAGTATGATATGGTACAAATGGATTTGCTATGATTTCGTCCAAAAAGAGAAACTTGACATCCGGGAATCTAATTTGAAAGAAAAGAGAAATGATATGGGCTATGCTAAAAAAAAAAAAAGAAAAAAAAAAAAAAAGAGATGAAAAATGGACATGTGTCCAAGGGAGAGTAGAGCCCACATCTCCAAAAAAAAAAAAAGAAAAGAAAGAGAGGAAATAAAAGACAAAAAGTCTAGGGCGAGCGAGAGCCCACCTCTCCAAAAAAATATATAGCAATAAAGCCCATACTTTCTCAAAAAACCAAAATAGAACTAAATAAATAAATCCCGGATGAGAAAGTTAATCAAAAGGATGAATGAAAAGTATTTACATTATAACCGTTCTATCGGCAACCGCCCAAGACTTTGAGAAAAGCTAAAAAGCCCCGCTACGATGAAAGGTAATAAAGGGTGAGAAAAAAAGATGTGCCATTTTATTCAAACTCTAGTAGAAAATCTTATTATAACCACGGCACTTGTGAAACATAATCGGCATAGTAGCAACTCCTGATCAACAACCAAGTACTTATCTTTGCTCGAGGACGCGCAAAAGGGTAAGCTTTGGGAGTTTGTTGACGGTCACCAACATATTTTTAACGTCAACATTCTACCAATAAGGGGGTGAAACTATACCTTACTACACACATATACATTTATCACTAATAAATTCCACTTGTAGTGTCTTGTACTTTATTTTGCAGATTTATAATAAAAGCAAGTGGAAAATGTCGACCAAAAATACGCCATCGGGGGGAAGCGCATTATTGCAAAACACAAGCCTAGGAGCAAATCGACCCAAAACATCGAACCGGGGCGAGCAAAGCCCGGCCCACAACTTTTCAAGACGAGGGAAGACACCCCACGAAGCCGGGGCGGGCCGAGCCCGGGGGGGCTTGCGGCCACCACATGCGGCCGCACCCTCCCCGAGGCGGTTTCGCCCAACCTCGGGGAGGCGGTTCGTGCACCTTCCAAACGGGGTTTCCGCCGTGGGATGGTCGGTTTAGCAAATTAGGCGGGTATACCAAGGTCGGTTTTGTACCTTCCATGTGGGGATGGACATTTTCCAATGAGCCCCCTCTCCTCTACCTATAAAAAGGAGGCCATCTCCCACCATTGTAACACACACCTCACAAGAAGAGCCACTCTCTCCCTCTCTATTCTTCTTCTTCCTCCTCCTAGTAGGATTAGTAGTTTAGGATGTGGAGCTAGGCAAAGCTACCAAGGAGGGCTTGGCTCCTTGGAAGATGGATTCCGGAATAAATCTTTCTATGGTATTCTTCAAAAGCCTTGCTCTTATCTTATCTTGGTTGTGCATTAGGATTAGAGTCTTCATGTTATTTCTATACCTCATGATTTATCTTATGATCTAACATGTTGTTCTTGACATGATCATGACACATGAACTAGTCTATAGTTTCTATGTTGTGATATCGTCATATAGAACTTTATGCTTAAACCATTCATGCAATATAATTGGGTAGTGTCGGGATTGTCTTTGAATGGCGGTTCGTTGTATCCTTCGGGGCTTGCTCGTGTCCTATTCCGACCATCCGTAGGGTGGGGGCCATGGGGACATGAGTAGTGTCCTAGTATGCGGACGTGGTGTCCGGATGCCGTATCCTTCGAATATGAGTGCATGCCACGGTTGAGGGGTAGGCGGCTTGGTCGTGACAAGCCTTGACCGTCCCTTGAAATCCCCCCACGTTCGTGTGTGCTGTAGGAGTTCGTAAATGCCTTCCTTCAGGGCGGATGCTCCGGGAGGTCTCCCTGTCTATTTCATTCTCAGCTCCGACCTCCTGCCCATGCGTGTTGCACGACTATCAAGCGGTTCTATGCACAACCATGACTAGAATCTGTATGCTCCACTTAGGTCTTTCTTTATTCCTTATTTATCTTTATCCTTGAGTTTGGCTTGAGTGAGTGTGTCAAGTTATCCCTTTACCGTTCCTATATATCCCTGTTATGAGCATTGGTCCATTACATAGTCATGTTATCCTGTTCATGTCTCTATTAGATCCTTTTCCACCATGCCTTCCTTTGGGAAAATATAAATAACGATACCACTGAATACTTCGGGTGAAATGCTACAATGATAGATCCGTGCGCTTTTTGGATGAATATCTTCTTAGGCAAGATCTATCACCGTTGATGTGCCTAGTGTTATCACCGACCACGGTGGTTTCACTTAGGAATGTCAACGGTGCATTCCCAGCGCCGTTATTGGAGATGGGTTCTAAACCCATTTTCTAGTGATTGCGCTTAAGAAATGCAACATACGCTCGAAACGCACAACCTTCCGGGAGAGATATAAAGGAAGAGATTCAGCGCGAGAAAAGAGACGACCAAGAGGACAAAGGAGAAAATAATGGCCGGGCAAAAGACGGGAGACTTCCGAGAAGGCAACAAGGTCTCTAAACGTCATATTCTCCGGAGTTCTGGATCAAAGAGCAAGAGACAAGACAAGCTAGCACTACGATCGATCATGGCGGCAGAAACCATAGCGCCACACTACCTCAATTGGTCCCAATACCCGATTCAATTCACAAGGGAGGATCAATGGACAAGTGTAGGCAACGCCGGCCTGTATCCCTTGGTGATAGAACCCACCATAGCTAGAGTAACGGTAACAAAGGTACTTGATCGACGGAGGCGCGGTGAACATCATATTCTCGAGACACTGGACAAGATGGGACTAAACCTTTTCGGGGTTGATTGCTCCCTCCAAACCCCCTTCTACGGGATAGTTCACGGGCGAGCAGCGATACCAATTGGGCAAGTTACCCTACCGGTCACCTTGAACACCATCAAACTACGAACGAGAATACATCAAGTTCGAAGTAGCAGATCTCGAGTCACCATATCATGCCATCATGGGAAGACCGGCAATTGCAAAATTCATGGCTATTCCACACTACCCGTATCTATTGCTAAAGATGACGACGCCATTTGGAGTTCTTTCAAGCAAAGGAGACCTCAAAAAGGCTTTTCGAGTGTGACGTCAAGCCATCGAAATAGCAAACAAGACCGGAACACTCTTGGAGAAAAGAGAAGTCCATCAAATGGCACGGGGAGACAAATCCGGGGAACTCGAGATACCAGGCCAAGAAACAAGCAATCTTGGTACCCCGGGAAAAGCCGGCGTCAAGCACATCGATTCTGAGACCGGTGATCCATCCAAGACAGCGATCATCGGCTCTCACCTATCTCCAAAATAGGAATTCACGCTCACCCGGCTTCCTAAGGCAACACAAAGATATATTTGCTTGGAAGCCGGCAGACATGCCCGGCGTTCCAAGGGAGCTGGCTGAGCACAAGATTGATATCAATATGGGATCCAAACCCATCAAGCAAAAGATCGAGGAGATTCTCACGAGAAAAAGAAGGAAGCCATCAAAAAGGAGATCGCGAAACTACTCGCGGCCGGATTCATCGAGAGAAATCCTACATCCGATTGGCTAGCTAATCCGGTTACAGTTCGAAAGAAGAACACCTCGAGAATGGCGCATGTGTGTAGACTACACCGACCTGAACAAGCATTGCCCAAAAGATCCGTTTGGATTGCCAAGGATTGATCGGATAGTGGATTCCACGGCGAGGATCAGCCCTATTATCATTCCTAGATTGCTACTCGAGGCTACCACCGGATAGCGCTCAAGAAAGAAGATCGAGCAAGACCTCCTTTATCACCCCTTCGATTGCCTCTTGCTATAAAACAATGTCATTCGGATTGAAGAACGCCGAGCAACGTATCAAAAGAGCGTCTGATTTGTTTGGGGAGCGGATTAGCAAAAAAACGCCCGAAGCATACGTGGGCGGCGTTGTGGTGAAAACAAGGGAGCGGATACTCTAATTCAAGACTTGGAGGAGACTTTCAACAACCTTAAGAAGTGGAGATGGAAGCTCAACCCAACAAAGTGCGTTTTTGGAGTACCGTTAGGACAACTACTCGGGTTCTTGGTCGAACCTTGAGAGGCATAGAAGCCCGACTTCAAACGGATCAAAGCTATCACGGAGATGAGACAACCCGAAACGTCAAGGGCGTCCAAAAACACACTTGGGTGCATGCCGGCCTCAACAGATTTATATCTAAACTTGGGGAAAAAGGACTACCCTTCTTCAAATTGATCAAGATAAAAGGAAAGTTGAATGGACTAAAGAGGCGGACAAAGGCGTTTGAAGAACTCAAACAAGGTACCTAACGTCGACACCCGGTCCTCACTCCCTCGAAAGATCATGAAGACCTCATGCTTTACATAGCAGCTACCAATCTGATGAGTCATTTCGGCGATCATTGTGGAAAGAGAAGAGCCGGAACAGCGGTAAAACCGGAGGCCGGTTTACTACGTGAGCGAGGTCCTTTCGAGTCCAAAGCTCGATACCCTCATGTACAAAAACTGCTCTATTCCATATTGAGCACATCAAAGGAAAAGCTACGGTACTACTTGACGGCCACAAAATAACGGTGGTCACAGACTCTCCACTAGGAGACATCTGCGGAACAAGGATTCAACAGGACACATATCAAAATGGGCGGTAGAACTCGGGGCATTAAATCTAGAGTTCACCCCACGAAGAGCGATCAAATCTCGAGCGCTTCCGGACTTTATAGCGAGAATGGACAGAGCTCCAACAACCCATACCCGACGACATCAAGAGACATTGGAGCATGTACTTTGATGGATCATTGAAACTTCGGGGAGCGGGAGCCGGGATTCTCTTCATATCTCCGGAAGGGAGACAACTCAAGTATGTGCTACGAATAATGTGGCAAGCTACCAACAACGAGGCGCGAGTGCGAAGCACTCATCCATGGCCTCAAAGTGGCAAAAACTCACAGGAATCAAGAGACTTCAAGTATCACGGCGACTCCGCGGTTGTCATCAACCAAGTCAACAAAAGACTGGGGCTGCACCAAGGATAACATGGGCCTCTTTTTGGCAATGCGCAAATTGGAAAAAAAGAACTTCCAAGGCCTAGAAATCCTACACGTGCTCGAGACGCGCAAACGTGGGCTGCGGGCGTATTAGCCAAACTCGGACTGACAGAGCTCAAGTCCCACCAGGAGTATTCGTCGAAGAATTATCGAAGCCTTCAATCAAAGAGAACCCGGAGCAAGAAAATATGGAGCAATCGGCTCTAACGGAGTGATGATAATATCTCCGTCGCAGAACCACTCCACGGATCGAGGACATCATCAACTTCATCAAAAACAAGGCGCTACCCCAAGACAAAAAAGAAGCAACAAGGATCTTGAGAAGAAGCAAGAACAATGTGCTCATCGGGGACAAGCTATATAAAAAAGCGGCATCATCGAGTACTACTCAAATGCATCGGCTACGAAGAAGGAAAAGAAATCCTCAAAGAAATCCATTGCGGATCTTTGTGGAAACCACGCGGCGTCGAGAACCCTCGTGGGAAAAGCATTGAGCAAGGATACTCTTGGCCAACACTCTCAAAGGCCTTGCGAAGAACTTCGTCGAGAAGATGCAAAAGGATGCGGATGTTCGCAAGACAGGCGCATGTACACGCACACAACCTAATCTGCATACCACCATCATGGCCTTTTTCGTCTTTGGGGACTAGATCAAGTCGGACCACTTAAAAGAGCCAAAAGGAGGATCTGAATACATTTTCGTTTACCAATCGACAAGTTCACCAAGTGGATAGAATACAAGCCATTGGTCAACTTCTGGCTCGGCAAAGCGATCGAGTTCATCAAAGAGATCATGCACAGATTTGGGATGCCCAACGGGATCATAACGGACCTCGGATCACCCTTCACGGCCGTGAATTCGAAGATTGGGCACGAGATTGCGGCATACAAATCGACTATGCCTGCAGTAGCACATCCTCGGGCAAGCGGACAAGTAGAAAGAGCCAGCGGACTCATCCTTGCGGTTTAAAGCCAAGACTATATGAAGAACTCAAAGACTACGGAGCAAAATGGATCGAAGAGATACCAAAAGTTGTGCAGGGCCTAAGAACTCAAATCGGCAGAGCAACAGGCTACTCACCTTTCTTCCTAACATACGGATCGGGGGCGGTACTACCAAAGAGATCGATATGGAGCTCTCCACCGGATAGAGCGGTTCGAAGAAGGAGAAGGAGAACGGACAAGAAGACTTGAGATCGGTATGCGGAAGAAGTCGAGAGAAAACGCCATCCTTGAGCGCAAGATACCTGCAAGGACTCGAGAAGGCACTATGATAAGAGCACGCGACCAAGAAATCTGAACCCGGGGAGATCAAGTACTCAAAAGAAACCAAAAGACGGGAAGGTGGGAAGGACCCTTCATCGTCAAAAAGAGTCTTGGGACGGTGTCGATGTTTTTGACCCAGAGCCCGCCACGGGGTGAGCCGGGGCGGTTTGTCCGCCTCGATGAACACGGAGTCCGGCGGTTTGTTCTTGCGATTGACATGGAGACGGGGTTTTTATCTTGGTTCGGGCCCTCGATCCTTGATCGAGTAAAGACCTTACGTCCGGTCGGCGTGAGCCTGTTTTTTTGATTGATGGGGTCAACCGAGAATCGGTTGTAAGGTTCTGACACTTGATGCATTCCAAGTTGCGCTCTCCTCTGAGGTGCTCTTTGGCCGCCTTTTATAGTTCAAGGGGCCAAAGAGCTTTGCTCTGGACCTAGTCGGATCTGAGAGAGGGTTGTCCGTCGAGGGATTCAACACCCAAACTCTAAACATGGTAATCGACTAGAGTTCTATCCTGATTACAACGAGAAGTCTACCGTAGCTATGCTTCCATTGCCTTACGGGAGTTGTTTGTGGCGCGAGGCTAGGATAGAATCCTACGAACAACTCTCTGAGTCCTTAGGTGATCCCTGTATTCACAAGCCCCGAGCATCTCAAGGCTGAGTTGTGGAAGTAGTCCTCGCTCTTTCTTTTTTGGGCGAAGCCTTGATATGGTCTTGAGATCATCATACGGTGTGCGCTTTTGAAAAAAGTGCACCGTAGGAATGTAAACCCCGAGCTTCTTGCTTTTTGGCACAAAATTTTGGAAGGTCTCTGAGTTCTTTGCCTCTGTCTTTGACATCTTCCGACGAGTTCTTTCTCTCTAGATTGCTCTTCTCCCACGAGCTCTTCTTCCCGGATGGAGCTTTAAGCGTGGTCACGAGATCTTTTCCTTTGTCTTGAGTTCTTCTCGTATTTGGAGTTCTTTCTCGGGATGGATCTCTTCTTCCGCGAGCCCCCGAGAGCATCTCAAGTATGAGTCATGAGAGCGTTTTCCTTGCTCTCCTCGGATGAAGCTTTGACGCGATCTTGAGATCTCTTATCCTCGAGTTCTTCTCGATTCGGAAAAAAATCTTATGCGGGGTATCCAGCAGCCCCGAGCGTCTAGGAGTTCTTTCTTTGGAAAGGAATCTTAGAGGTTCTCCTGTCCTCGGGATTTTTGATTTGTTTCTCTCTTTTTCTTTCTTTTGTTGTGACTTCTTGAGCGCCGGGCTTTCTCTCTATCTGTAATGGCGGTTCTTTGGGTTCTTTTCTCTTCTAGCGAAGGATTTGGCCGTTGTGTCGGTCATTTGCCTTCATTACGCATAAAAAGGAGAGCCGTTGTCACTTCGAATTTAATTCGAAGTTGTAGAAACTCCGTTCTACGGAGAGTTTTATCCTGTAACGGTAGGAAATTTTTCACGTCCTAAATACTTGGATATGGTCGTTCTTTCTTTCCCCTCACGCCATTTGCTTGCGTCATTAGCAAATACTCTTGCCCTAATCTCTTACTGCTTTGTTCTTTGTTTTTCTCCTTCCTTGCGCGCCGCCGTTTGCGATTCTTTGCTGCCGTTGCGTCCTTGATGACGAAGGGGTCTTCTCGGGCTTCGTCGCGAGGCAAGGAGGAGGAAGGTCCCACGATGGAGAGGGGGCTCGAAGATCCGGCGGAGTCCGTCGCCACCGAGGCGGACATGGCGGGCCGGAGAGAGGCGTAGGCTTCTTCTTCCTCGGGAATCTTTACGGGTGGCGTGCGCTTTTGTAGGTCATCGCCTTCACCCCCTAATCCCCCGAGAGGTTGTTACGTTTTATCGCCTTCGTGCGATCCGGTCTCTGTCTTCACGCCCGACTTTTTCCATGAGTTTACGCAATTCTATGGGATTGCTCTTTCTCATCTCGCCCGAGACGAGGTTCTTCTTCTTTCTCTATCTTCGTTCATGCTTGTGAGGCGTTCATAGGCATTCCTCCTTCTATGAAGCTCTTTTAAGCTATTTCTTCCGTCTTCGCCACGGATGCGATCCGTGCGCTCTTGGGTGTGTTTCGATCCAAGCTTTGTCGAGGGTCGAGAAGGCTGCCTTTTTTGATTACGATCTTCACGATTCATGGCGGGCGCTACGGTTGGTTCTATGTGAACAACCCTCCTCCCGCTCTTGCTGACCATGACTCTATGAGCCGGTTGATCCGAAAGCCTTCAATGTCGACTCTCTGATGAGTCGGGAGGTTATATTCCCTTTACTCCGGATCCACGAGTTCTTGCTCTTATAGGTCGTAAGGCGTCGTGCGCGTTCTTACGAAAGAACACGGTGTTTCTTACGCCACTACCACTCCCAAGAGGACTCGCTCTTACGCTTCTCGGGCTTCTTTGCGGGGAGCCCACGGGTAATATTCTCATAGGTGAGGAGGTTGTTTTTCTTGTCGGACCAGCTCTTTTTTTGATATGAGTTAACACCTTCTCTGTTTTTTTTTCGGATGGTACTTTCTGCATTTGTCCTTTGGCGGGATGAGGGCAAGTGGAGTCTCTTGTGCGGAATCGTGAGTTCTTTTCTTTTTGTTTTCTCACGTCCGGGTTCTTTGGTTTGTGGTGGTCTTGATGTGATTTGTTTCTGTAGTCCTCCTGTTGTGCATGTTGAGGCTTCTGGGAAGGTTTCTTCACCTGTTCGAGTTGCTCTTGAAGTGAAGCCCTCTACACTTTCATTTGGTTACGCCCCCTCGCGTTCCTCGAATATCATTCGGTGAGTGCTCTTTGTCTTTTGAGATCTTATTTCGGTGTGAATATGAGGTGGCTTGTTTTTTAGGGGTTCTTTTGTAGGAGGCCCTCTATGAAGTTCGGGATGTTCTTTCACCGACTTCGTTTGATCGTATGGCGGTTTGGGCCGGTCTTACTGCGTCACGGTTCGCCCGTACATACTTCAATCGAGGTTCGACCAGATCCTTCTCTTTCGATCACGAAGGTTCTTGCGGATTACTGTTGATTTGAAATTTGATCTGTCCTCTCGGGTTGGTGGTTTTGTCTGTGGTGTATAAGGCTGCCACCGATGCTTTGTCCGCTCTTGATCACAAGTTCGGGTATGTGACCGCTATCTTGATCGTTTTCTTTTTCTTAAGATGTTGCACTTTGAGCTTTCGACTTTGTTGCGGTCTTTTTGTGCGTGACCTTCTGTCTTCCTCTCACGGTCAAGAGAGTGACTCCTTCTTGGTCGAGAGGTTACTCGTCTTGAGTGAAAGGCGAGCTCTTAAACTTGCAACTCCGGGAAGCCCGTGCCCTTTGGCGACGGGTGGCCCCTCCTCGGCAAGGTTGTCGGGGAGGTCGAAGGTATTTCTTCTGCCTTTCTTCTTGCTCTTCTTGGTTGGTTTTACGCTTTGCTTTTCCTCGATAGTTGTTTTTGTAGCTCTTCGTGTGACCAAGACTAGCCCGGGAGGCTACTATCGATGAGCCAGCGGGACCGGCTGCGGCGGCGAAGGATTCTCTTGCTGCCCTTCGGGGAGAAGTTTTTTGGAGCTTTGCCGCTTCGTGTCTCCTCTTCTCGGCGTCATCCGTCTTCCTCAAGATCAAGAGTTGACTGGAGGGTTCCTTCCTCAAGCCTCAGAGCGGCTTCGCTTATATGTGGGGGATGTTGCCGGGAGGCTTCGAGGGAAACTCTCTATTATTTCCATCATCTTGTCCGGAGCTGCCCATTGCTACTGTTGTGAATGGGTTTGCCTCTATGGAACATCTTTGAGATGATGGAGCGGGGAGAACTCTGTGGTGGATGCGGCCGTGGCGTCTCTTGTGGATACCATTGACCTTGGGATGAATGGCGCCGTGGAGCTTGACTTTGATGTGGCACGAGTGCACGGTTGTGGCGGCCGTCCGTCTTGTAATGAAACGTCTTGTTGGCGGCCTCTTTGTGTTGGGGCCTTTGAACAATTGAGTGCGCTTTTGTCTTTGACTTTTCAAAGCTGATATACGTTACGCCTTCAAGCGGCTTTGTTTGCGGTTTGTTTTTACGCTTTGTCCTTCGAATTCTTCTTCTTTGGGCGGCTTGTTGTGTATGCGTGCCTTTAGATCTAGGCCTTGGGCTTTGTCCTTTGCTTGTAGACTTGTGCTTAGAATAGTTGTCGCGAGTCGGCTCCATAACCATCGGGGGTTGTTTCTTGCATCGGCTTTAGCTCTTCTTAAGCTTCTTTGTAGATTGTCGAGTCTTGCTCTTGCGTCTTTTGGGTTATTTTCCTTGGCCTTTGACTTGTCTTTTTCTTGGGACTTGTCGTGAGGATAGAGTCTTGCTCTGCGTCTTCGGGTTCTTCCCTTAATGTCTAACTTGTCTTTTTCTCTTGACTTGTCGTTAAGATGGAATCTGCTTGAGCCGCTAGGGTTGTTTCTTCCACTGCTTATAGTAGCACGCCTTTGTTCTTGGACTTGCTTGTAGTGAGTTGGGTCTTGCCCATGCGTCTGCGGGTTCTTTCCTTTGGCCAGCGTGACTTGTCTTCTTCTTCGAGACTTGTCTTGAAGGTGGAGTCGCACCCGGTTAAATAGGGTTGCTTTTTTTCCTGCTTGTGGTAGCGCGCGCCTTCTTCTTGGGCTTGCTTGAAATAGGTGGGGTCTTGCCCCTGGCGTCTGCGGGTTCCTTCCTTCGGCCTTGCGACTTGTCTTCTTTTCTTGAGACTTGTCGTAGATGTGGAGTCGTGCTCAGGATGCGAGAACTTGTTTTTATTACGGATTTTTTGCTGTCTTTGCTTGAGACTTCTTTGTGGATGGTGGGGTCGTGCCCGCCTTGCGAGATTGTTTTCTTACGGCTTGTGACTTGTTGCCTCCTTTACGAGTCATGTCATGATGAGTGGAGTCTTGCTCACGGCCGCTAGGCCTCTAGCTTTGTCTTTTCTTAGACTTGCTAGTAGATGTTTGGTGGAGTCGTGCTCAGGGTAGGGATTGTTCTAACTACGGGTTGCCGCTTACGGGCAAGGGCTCTCCCATCTTTGTCCGGTGGACTATAGCATGGCGATCCCTATATAGGGTTCTCGGTCAGGGCCCATTTAAGTGCAGCTGCTTGATTTGAAGGTCAAGATGGTTGGGTTTCTATTTCACAACACTACAATCCACCTTGCTGGTTTGGGCTGCTCTCGCTACGAGAGACTTGATGTGAGGCGATGGGTTCCTATTTCATAACACTACACCGTTCACGCCCGATCGAAAGGCCGTCCTCTGCGTAGGACATATTGGCTCTTTACGGACCCTCGATGGCCTCTGCTACCTAAGCGGGCCGATTCCCACGTCCTCTTTTCTTTGAGTCGTGGTTCACGATCTACGCTAGGATTTAAGGTGTGGGCCGCTATTCGGAGGACTTGGCGTGGTTCCACCCTTGTTTGGTGACCTCGTTACGGTGGTGGGGTTGCCTTACGTCGGTTGACTTCTCTTTCTTGAAGTGCCGATTTGGGCTGTTTTTGTTCTTCTCCTCTTGGGAGGCATGCGGCCGCGCTCTTTTTGGAGTTCTTTTTTTTTGGTTTGAACTGCTTTAGAGTGCAGCGCATTCTAGTACCTCTTTTGGGTCTAGAGTTCTTGGCGTCATTTTCTTCTTCTTCTTGAGAGAGTTGGTGCGTGTTCTCGACTTCTCTGTGGCTGTCGAGGAGTTTTTATGGGTAGAACCTTAAAGGTTGGCTGATGTGCCAAGAGTTTTGATTTCTTCTCCTTACGTGGTCATCGGTTTGTAGGTTCTGGTCCCGATACTCCTTTGGCGATGAAGGGTCCTTCCCATGGGTGAGCAATTTGTGCACACCTTACGTCTTTTGGTTTCTTTTGAGTACTTGATCTCACGGGTTCAGATTTCTTGGTCGGTGTGCTCTTGTCATAGTGCCTTCGAGTCCTTCTGCGGGTATCTTGCGTTACGAAGGATGGCATTTTCTCGACTTCTTACGCACGGTCGATCTCAAGTCTTCTTGTCATTTCTCCTTCTCCTTCTTCTTCGAATGCTCTATCCGTGGAGAGCTCCATATCGAATCTGCTGGTAGTACCGCCGATCCGTATGTTAGGAAGGAAGGTGGTAGCTGTTGCTCTGCGATTTGAGTTCTTAGGCCCCGGACAACTTTTGGTATCTCTTCGATCCATTTTGCTCCGTAGTCTTTGAGTTCTTCATATAGTCTTGGCTTTAAACCGGCAAGGATGAGTCCGTTGGCTCTTTCTACTTGTCCATTTGCTGAGGATGTGCTTCTGAGAGGCATAATCGATTTGTATGCCGCAATCTAGTGCCCAATCTTGAATTCTGCGGCTGTGAAGGGTGATCCAGTGCTGTTATGATCTGTTGGGCATCGAATCTGTGCATGATCTCTTGGATGAACTCGACTGCTTTGTTGGAGCTGTAGTTAACCAAAGGCTTGTACTCTATCCACTTGGTGAACTTGTGGATTGCTACGAAAATGTATTAGTATCCTCCTTTGGCTCTTTTAAGTGGTCCGACTTGATCTAGTCCCGGCACGAAAAAAGGCCATGATGGTGGTATGCGAGATTAGGTTGTGTCGCGGTACATGCGCTGTCTTGCGAACATCGGCATCCTTTGCATCTTCGACGAGTTATTACTGCGTCTTTGAGAGCTGTTGGCCAGTGGTATCCTGTTGCGAATGCTTTTCCCACGAGGGTTCTCGACACTGCGTGGTTTCCACGGCATCGGAATGGATTTCTTTGAGGATTTCTTTTCCTTCTTGGGCGATGCATTTGAGTAGTACTCACGATGATCTTTTGCTCTTTTATATAACTTGTCCCCGATGAGCACATAGTTCTTGCTTCTTCTCAAGATCCTTGTTGCTTCTGTTTTGTCTTGGGGTAGCGTTTGTTCTTGATGAAGTTGATGATGTCCTCGATCCGGGGAGTGGTTCTGCGACACGGAGATATTATCATCACTCTGTTAGAGCTGATTGCTCCATATTTTTCTTGCTCGGGTTCTCTTTGATTGAAGGCTTGATAATTCTTCGCCGAATACTCTGGTGGGACTTGAGCTCTGTCGGATCCGAGTTTGGCTAATCGTCTGCAGCCCGCGTTTGCGTCTCGGAGCACGTGTAGGATTTCTAGGCCTTGGAAGTTCTTTTCCAATTTGCGTACTTACTGCTTGCGGTAGAGGCCCATGTTATCCTTGGTGCAGTCCGGTCTTTGTTGACTTGATTTATGACAACAACGAATCGCCATATACTTGAAGTCTCTTGATTCCCGGAGTTTTTGCCACTTTGAGGCCATGGATGAGTGCTTCGTACTTTGCCTCGTTGTTGGTAGCTTGCCACATTATCTGCGGCACATACTTGAGTTGTCTCCCTTACGGAGATATGAAGAGAATCGGCTCCTGCTCCCACGAGCTTCAATGATCCATCGAAGTACATGCTCCAATGTTTCTTGATGTCGTCGGGTATGGGTTGTTGGAGCTCTGTCCGATACGCTATAAAGTCTGGGAAGTGCACGAGATTTGATTGCTCTTCGTGGGGTGAACTCTAGGTTTAATGCTCCGAGTTCTCTTGCCCATTTTGATATGCGTCTGTAGAATCCTTGTTCCGCGGGATATCTCCTAGTGGAGAATCTGTGACCACTTTGTTATCTTGTGGCCGTCGAGTAGTGCCGTAGCTTCCTTGATGTGATCAATATGGAGTAGAAGCGGTTTAAATGCGTGAGGGGGTATCGAGCTTTGGATTACGAAAGGACCTCGCTCACGTAGTAAAGCTGGCCTCTGGGTTTTCTTGCTGCTGTTCCCCGGGCTCTTCTCTCTCCACGATGATTCTTGGGGCACTGTGTTGGTAGCCGCTATGTAGACATGAGATCTTCATGGTCTCTTGGAGGATTAGGGGCCGAGTCTGCGGCGTTAGGTCTTTATTTGAGTTCTTCAAATTCCTTAATGCGCCTCTTTAGTCCATTCGAACTTTCCCTTGTTCTTGATCAATTTGAAAAAGGGGAGTCCTTTCTCTCAAGCTTTGATATGAATCTGTTTAGTGCTGCCATGCACCACAGGGGAGTTTTGGACATCTTTGGCGTTTTACGGGCTGCCTCATCTCTGTGATGGCCTTGATGCATTTGAAGCTAGCTTCTATGCCTCTAGCTGTGACCAAGAACCCGAGCAAGCTGTCACGGCGGTACTCAAAAACACACTTTGTTGGATTGAGCTTCCACTTCCACTTTTTGAGGTTGTTGAAAGTCTCCTCAAGTCTTGAATCGAGTGTCGGCTCTCTTGTTTTTACCACCACGTCGTCCGCGTATGCTTGGCGTTTTGCCAATCTGCTCTCTAGACAAGTCTGTATCACGTTGCTCCGGCGTTCTTTAATCGAATGACATTGTCTTGTAGCGGTAGGCAGAAGGGGGGTGATAAAAAGAGGTCTTGCTCGATCTTCTTTCTTGAGTGCTATTTGGTGATAGCACGGTAGCAATCCGGGGAATGATAATAGGGCTGATCTGGCTGTGGAGTCCACTATCTGGTCAATCCTTGGTAGCCCAAATGGATCCTTTGGGCAATGCTTGTTTAGATGCATTGTAGTCTACACATAAGCCACTACGAGGTATTCTTCTTCGAACGGAGGCTGGATTAGCTAGCCAATGCGGATGTAGGATTTCTCACGATGAATCCTGTTGCGAGTAGTTTCGCGATCTCCTTCTTGATGGCTTCTTTCTTTTTACGGTGAAAATCTCCTCGATCTTTGCTTGATGGGCTTTGATCCCATATTGATATCGATTCTGTGCTCGGCCGGCTCCTTGGTACACGGGCATGTCTGCGCGGTTTCAGGGCAAATATATCTTTGTTACGGCTTAGGAAGGCTGGTGAGCGCGAATTCCTATTTGGGGATAGATGGGAGCGATGATCGCCGTCTTGGATGGATCACCCGGTTGTAAGTCGATGTGTTTGGCGTCGGCTTCTTACGAGAGTACCAAGATTGCTTGTTTCTTGGGCATTATCTCGAGTTCTTCTGGTCTTGTCTCCTGCCATTTGATGGACTTCTCTTTTTTCGAAGAGTGTTTCTGACTTGTTTGCTATCTCCACGGCTTGGACATCACACTTTCGAAAGCCTTTTTTGAGGTCTCCCTTGATCGAAAAGAACCCGAATGGCGCCGGCATCTTTAGCGATAGATCACGGGTGAGTGTGGAATAGCCATGAATTTTGCAATTCTTGGTCTTCCCATGATGGCATGATATGGTGACTCGAGATCGCTACTTCGAACTTGACATAATGCGTCCGGTAGTTTGGATTGTGTTCCAAAGGTATTTGGTAGGGTGACTTGTCAATTGGTATCGCTGCTCGTCCGGGGGACTATCCGTAGAAAGGGGTCTTTGGAGGGAGCGATTAACCCTGAAGGGTCTAGTCCCATCTTGTCCGGTGTCTCGGAGAATATGATGTTCCACGCACCTCCGTCGATCGGTACCTTGGTTCTTTGTTACTCCGACTATGGTAGGTTCTATCACCAAGGGATCTGATCCGGCATTGCCTACACTTGTCCATTGATCCTCCCTTGTGAATTGAATCGGGTATTGGGACCGGTTGAGGTAGCGTGGTGTTGCGGGCTCTGCTGCCATGATCGTCGTAGTGCTAGCTTGTCTTGTCTCTTGCTCTTTGATCCGAGGGACTCAGGAGAATATGGCGTTTAGAGATCTTGTTGCTTTTACGGAAGTCTCTTGTTTTTCGCCGTCGTTGCTTTCTCCTTTGCTTTCGTGGTGGGTCCTTTTTAAAATTTGAATCCCTTCCCTTGTATCTCTCTTGGAAGGTTGTGCGGTTTCAGAGTGAGTGGCGAGCTCGGGATGGAAGGCGCAAGGTATGTCTTCTAAGGTTGACATTGTCCTTCTTTTTGCCACTACTCTTGTTGTTCTTTGTACTTACATTTGTAGGGCTTCTTCGGCTTCTCCGTAATCTTGTAATTTATGCGGCCCTCGTTTCTTATCTTCTTGAGAGTTGTTCGTTCTTTCTTCGGGCCTTCCGTGCTCTTTCTCTCTGGGGAGCGATCACGGGTTCTTTCTTCGGCACCGATCATCTTCTCAACAGATAAAGCCCAGGCTGATTCGTTGGTCCTCGGGTTGTCTTTGTAGAAGTCGAGAATTGCCATCTTTGAGAGATTCCGTTACGAGCGCATCCACCACTTCTCTTTACGTGATGTCATGCACAGGATCTCATCTCGCCAAATCTTCGATAGTAATCTCTCAAAAGTTCTCATTACGCTTGAGGCTCTTTAATTCGGCTGCGTGATGGGATGGGTGATGATTCTGCGAAGTTATTGCAAAATATTTTACGCAAATCTTCCCGTTCTATTGAGCCCTCTTAGATCTTGTCGAACCATTGGGCTGGTAGAGGCTTCTAGAGCCATGGGAAAGAAACGGCTTTTGCGTCATCATCTCCTCCAGCCAGCTCAATGGATTGTGGGTAGACTACGAGCCATTGCTTGGGCTCTGTTTTCCCATCGTATTTTGAGTGATTTGAAGGTTTGAACTTTGGGGGAAGTTTGACTCCTTGTAGTCTTTTACCTGAAGGCAAGGGGAATCTCATCATAGCCCCCTGTTGTCCTCCCTTCGATTTGTCCTGAGGATCTTGCCCCTTGTGTCGGGGTTCTTGCGGGTCTATATGTGGACTCAGCGACTTCTTAAATGTCGGTTTGGTCTTGGGGTGAGATTAGCCCTCGGGGGGTCTACGGTTTTTCCATCCCTCGGGGCCGCCTTGAGTTTTGGGTTCTCCGGCGTGCCCAACCTCTCGAAGACTTTAGACCGACTTCTTTGGATGTGCGAGTTGTTTGCCTTCGGCGTGACCTAAGCGGGATCTCTTTCTTGGGTGGCTTTGAGGCGCTTCCTTGATGAGCCTCTCCTCGTCATTCGAGGTTTGAAGCGTCTTTAGGCGTTCAATCAACTCTTGTATCTTTCCGTGTCTTTGTCGATGGTCGTCTTGGCTTCCCTTTTCAGACTTCATCTTCTCATATTCGCGCAAGTCGGTTTGGTATTTGCTCGAGGCTTGTTTTGCGCTTGCTCGCTCTGTCTCGGCGTCCTCCCTTGACTTGTTTCTTCTTAGCCTTGAATGACTGGTCTTCTCCTTCGTCTTCTTGGGTTCTTTTCGTCCGCCGAGATGTTTGATAGACCTTCGTCGGTGGACGATGTCTCGAGGGCATCACGGAGGGTAAAGGCGTGCGAGGCTCTTGCTATCACCAAGATTTCATTGGGAACATGAGCCTTTGGGCGCCACTCCTTCCGTCCCGAGGGGAAGATTCGTCGCTTGCCATCCACATACACACCGCCGTTTCTGACGTTCAGTCTTTGTGAGGGTTCTAGGCCGAGTGGATGATGCACTCCTCCGGCGTCCTTGTTAGGGCGAGCCCTGATTCTTGCGCCTTTCAAAGGGAATCTCCACCTTCTTTTTTAAGTTGTCTTGATCGCCTTGTATGTGTGAGAGCGGCATTCGTAGTCCGTTGGGAATTGGTAAGGTAACCTTGGGTTGATACCAGATTTGTCTCGGTTTCGCCTTCTTTCTCAGTCGGGGTAGCCTTTCTTGAAAAAAATTCTTTTCGAATTGATCCCGGTTCCTTATGCGAGCGGAGTAGGGAGTATCGCTTTGAGTTGTCTTCGGAGTCGCCTTTGAACCTTGGATGACTCCCTTTCCGGAAGTGCGCGGTTTCGGGTCTTGCGGCGTAATCCTCGAGTCGGTGTCGAGCTTGTTCTCCGTTTCAGGGCGATGTCGGCGGCGTCAACTGCCGAGCTTCTGGCGAGTTGATTCTTCGACCTCGGTTTCTCGATGATGTAGCCTCGAGTCTTGCCGTCGTCGTCGATCTCGCAAGTCCATGATCGAAGATAATCGTATTTCTCGTCGTCGAGCCCATGATGTCGTGGTCCGCCCGAACTCGTCTTTGAAATTGGCGAGCCCTACGGCGCGCCCGGTATCGATGTTTATGACCAGAGCCCGCCACGGGGTGGCGGGCGGTTTGTCGAGACCTCGATGAACCTAAGTCCGGCGGTTTTGTTGCGCGTTGACAAGGGAGACGGGGTTTTTTATCTTTGTTCGGGCCCTCGATCCTTGATCGGTAAAGACCTTTGTCGGTCGGCGTGAGCTGTTTTTGATTGATGGGGTCAGCAGGTCGGTTATGGAGGTTCTGACACTTGATGCGTTCAAGTTGTGCTCTCTCCTCTACGAGGTGCTCTTTGGCCGCCTTTTTATAGTTCAAGGGGGCCAAGAGCTGCTCTGGACCTAGTTCGGATCTGAGAGAGGGTTGTCCGTCGAGGATTGAACACCCAAACTCTAAACATGGTAATCGACTAGAGTTCTATCCACGATTACAACAGAAGTCT